>CAKKXW010000003.1:24223359-24240464 GCA_920937365.1 Sphaerophoria rueppellii | reverse complement strand
AATGAATTTAATTTTAGTTTTTCAAAACTCAAGGTCAAATATTCAAATGGGTATGCACAGTTTCCGAGTACGTAAGGTATTAAACATGCCACTTATACCTAGAATTAGTCTAGGAATGATGCTTCTAATATTGGAGGAGGAGCTCTCGTTTTGTTTTAAAATGTCTCTTCCAGTCCTCGTAGGATTGATCCCCTAAATACCCTTCCATACGAAAATCGTTTGTCAATCCTTAATATGCAAACACTACAACAGAGAAGAAATAATAATGATATTGTATTTTTCCATCAAATTATAACTGGAGTCTCTGATGCTCCTGACCTTCTCTGTAAAATTTTGTTTTGCTCTCGAGGAGGAGGTTATAATCTTCGTAGTAAGGATCTGATTAAGATCCATATTCACCGTACAAATTATGGAATGCATGAGCCTTTGACACGTATGGGTAAACTTATAAACTGGAACTCAAAACTTTTTGATTTTAATTTAAGTAAACATCAACTTAAAATAACTTTGAAAATCAGTGTTCCACTTTCTTAATGTTTTATGTTGATTCTGTAATGTTTTTTTGTCTATATTTTATGTTAATTATTTATGTGTGTTGTGTTATTTGTTTTAGTTTCGTTATGTGCTTACTAACAACTAACACCACACTAAGTGATGAGCCAGTGGTATAACACAGTCCTGTGTTGGCAAACCATTGGTCGTAAGATGGTGCTTGCTATAAGCCTATACGACCAATTCTGATAGTGTGTGAAAAAAAATACAGTAATACAAGGCAACAGCTGAGGGGCATGTCTGCACAAACTACCATAAATACAGATTTTATCGCATTCGGTTTATCTTCAGCCTAAGGTATCAAACGTTATCATTGTTCATGGAGAACATAATATATAAATGCATATGTTTAAGAGAACAATGTAATACAAATCCAATTTAACAAAACATTACACACCGCCCAGGGGGTGAACTATTCCCGGAGGAACTATCATTAGATATGCAAGTGCCACTGCCAAGAGTTAAATTTCGAAATTTCCTAGACCTATCATATTTCACACTTATTGTTAAATACTGCTTTCACATCGCCACTCTGCCAGTCAAAACTGCAACGATATTTTTCACACCCTTCGGCCAAAATATTTCCCAAACGATATGCATTGGTATTCGATTTATCAAGAGCACCCTTAAAGCAATTATTGTTAAAATTACCCTCCACATGTGAAAATATCCGAGACAAGGCAGCGCACATTGCATCCAATCAAGGGCAAGCTCTTGCGACTTACATGGTCGCTGCTTGCCCTCGTGCGAAATGCCAGTAACGAGCTTACCATCGACTTTCAATTGAAATTCGTTACAAAAATGTGAATACGATTGATTTGCAAATTTCTGGACTTGAGCGGAATTCACAGCACGCTTCAAATTATTTCGGTTTTTATTTGTTGTTGTGTTTTTTATCATTCCACATCCACACATGCAATATGCATATTCGGTGGCTATATGGCCGCGAATTTCAATTCCAATTCGCCATGAATGAATGATGACTTCGCACGCATGAGCACTTGTCGTCAGCAGTGAGCAGAGCACTCGACATGGCGGGCGCACGGACCAAAGACTAAACTCATGTAGCTGCGAATCCATTAATTTGCATACGAATTAATAACTGCTGATGGTGATGGAGCACAGGTGAAACAGGCGGTGGAGCTGGGTGGTTGGTAGGTGCGATGTTTGGCATTAGTGAGGGCAGTGTTGACATCGCATGGAATCCGTAATTATTATCGTGGCGTTAGAATATGGTTCAAGGTGAAACGATAAACTTTAAGTTCTTTTTGTTGTTGGTCGGGCTGACGGTCGTTCGGTCGCCATACCGACAATGACATAGTGTCGTGAAGAGCAACTCCAAAGTGTTTGTCGGCGCATTCAGCACACATTCGAGTGCTCTGGATTGGGAAGAAATCGGAGCGGTCGGTAATGGGTGGTGCTGGTGGTGGTGCATTGTTATTTCGAAACACTTGTCATTCGTCACCTGGCTTACGAATACTTGTTTTTTGCAAAATAGAACGAAGGGGATGAACGTGAATGGGAAATTATTGTTCTTCATTATTGAGTCACCTTTCTTTCGTTTTCGTTTGAGAACGAAGGCGGAAAGGGTTGGTAGAGAGCGGAGCAGTGATGCCTTTTGTTTGTGTTTTTTGCTTCTACTTTTTTGAACGAATATCCAAAGGGTGTGCACTGCGGAAAAGCTGAGTTTTCTGTGTGAAAAATACAGTGGGGTGGGTACCGGGGTGTTGTATTAAAAATGCCTGTTTCTATATTGTACTTTTAGAATTGTTTTGCATTAATAAATCATTAAGCACGTTGGAATTGTTTTCTTTTGTTTGTGTTTTTGGTGTGGAAATGTTTTATTATTTTTGTTTGACATTGACCTTGTGGGAATATAAAAACAATATTCATGAAAAACAAAACAAAAAAAATTAGATACGTTTGTATGCATACACGTTTTTGAGAGCTTACTTTTGGAGTGGAATAAAAAAATAAACAAAAAACATTTTTTAATTATGGGGGCAGAAATGATGTTGCTTGAAAACAAATTAAAAACTGAAACGAGGCTAAGGCAGATGAGTTGGCTTGGAATTTTGCAGATTTTTTGGAAATGGAAGAAGTGGGTATAATTATTTTGTTGCAAAACAATGCCCGTATGGAAAATTGGGCTATAATTAGAAGACATAATGTTATGATTCAAACCATGGTCGTAGATGCACTGCACTTATAAGTATTTATATCTAAAGTGACATCAGGGTGGTCCGATTGATATTCAACGTTAAAAACGAAAACATGTTTTTGGAAAAATGGCGATTTGTTTTCCAATATAGTCTTCGAGTAAAAACTCGGTACAACGATGGTTCAACTTCTCACTGGCCTTCTGGAAAGCATTGACATTGACATAAATGACATAACATTACTTCTCACGAACGACAGACACACAACACATAACGATAACAGCCATCATCGGCTGGTACTGAGCAATACAATAGCCACGTCTTTTTCACTACTCAGTAGCCAGCACAGTAATCAAGTAAGAAAATAAAATGCTCGAACTCACTTTATCTGTCAAATTCAATGGGCGTGTTCATGAACGTGTTCGATAGCTTAATTTGGATAGGTGTGAAAGCACGTGAATGTGAATCAGCTGTTTCACAATTTCAATGGCAGTTCTGACAGATAGCCACCTATACCAGAACTTGTTGGATAGCTTTGGGTTTGTTTGGTTTGAACCTCTGCTATTTTTGTTTACATGTAAAACAAAAACAAAAATCTATGCGAATAGCCTATCCAAGTCTAGGTGAACGCGTCCAATTTATATGGCAACAGTTACATAAAAAGTAAAAAAATTGACCTGAGGGTTGCGTCTCGGATAAAGAGAAATAGCAAATACTTCAACCTAAGACAGTTCATTACGCGAGTCATTAGATTCACGTAGCAAAATAATGCTTCCTAACGCCATAAGCGCTGCCTTCATTTCGATAATTGAAAGCTCTATCGCCGGCATAGCTGTCATTTTGTTACTGGCCTTTTTATCGACTGCAATCCAGATCAGATTGTTGTTGTTTGCTAAGGGAAATTTTGCTACGCTGGCTACTGAGTAGTGAAAAAACACGACTAATAATACAACAGAGAGTGGAAGGCAGATAGACTTATAGGTAAAATGCACAAATAATAACAGAAACCTAAGTGACATAGAAGAAAAATATGTTTTCTTGGCGGCGTTATCATGGTGAAGTTAACTAAGTATGTAATGCCTTTTTCACCAAGTGCGGCCGTTCGAATATGCAATTCAACGTCGAAACGGTCCAATAATTTGGCACGGTACAGCCAAGAAGTCGATGAGGGTCAAATCCTGTGAATCCCAGAAAATGTTGGCCATCACCTTCATCTCCTACGAAGCTTTTTTGCCGGCTGGAATCCATAATATCGACTTTTTCTTGGTCTTGGAATTTACCAGTAGATCCATGATTACATTGCCTGATTGATCGCGGTGATTCCTCGACTACATAGAAAATCAAAGACGCCAATGACGAGTTCTAGGATCTCCTCGGTAAGGAGTCCTGTGCCACCAACATCAAGTTAAAAGCAGTTAAATATGCTGCTTTCACACAGCCACCAAAACGAAACCGATTGTTTGACGAAGAATGCAGGCAGGCCCATGCAGCCAAGCAGGAAGCATACAGAGCTGCGCTGCATAGAAGGACAAGAGTTGTTCGTGAGCTTTACGAACAAAAGAGGAAAAGGAACGCCGGTTTCTCAGGAGAAAAAAGAGGGAGCATGAGAAGCGTCAGATCGAGGATGTTGAGAGAGTAAAACAAGAATGAAGTAAGAGGGTTTTATCGGAAAGTAAAACAGCTGGCTCAAGGTCATCGAAAACCGATGCCAGCAGTGATAAACAAGGGAACATCATAGTAGAATCGTAGTCAATGCTGGGGGTTAAGAAAGACCACTTCTGTAGACTGTATAACGGCGACGACGAACAAAATCCCACCGTTAGAAAGGAGCTTTTCATCGAACACGATGATAGCCAGCGATTCGATGAACCCGACTTATAGAAAAAGTGAAAACCGCAATATCACGACTGAAATCGAACAAAGCCGCTGAAGCTGAAGAATTCAGACCGAAGTGGTTTAGCGGTAGATGAGGGAAAAACGAAGTATTTGCTGTCTACGAGGAAGGCCATACAACACCAGCGGCTCGGACAGAACGTCACAATAGACCCATACAACTTCCAGGTAGTAGAGTTTGGCTACCTAGGCTCTAATATTAACACCAGTGCCTAGATCAGACGAAGAATAACTCTTGCTAATCGTTGTTTTAATGGGCTAAGAAAGCAATTCAGTGGAAAAGCCCTCTATCAAGCAACTAAGGTAAAACTGTATGACACCCTCATCAGGGATGATGAGTCCTGGGAGATTTGCTATATGGTTCAGAAGCATATGGACCTTGACAAAATCGAATGAATGTGCCTAAGGCTGTTTCGAGAGGAAAGTTCTTCGGGACTTTACGGGTTGTACAACGACATGTACCTAGTCAGAAGAGGACCTCAATCAACTAAATAAGAGACAGCTAGCTAGGGACTGAGCTGGCTGGTAGAGACTGTTTATTTAGGCACAAGTCCACAACGGACTGTAACGTCATCTTGCGTAAGTAAGAAACTTTAATAATAATGGACGAAAGTTATTGTCATGCAGCCATTGAGAAATTAGTGATAGTTCCATTACGTGCACTGCTATCTGTCCAAATACTATTTGATTTTGAAGCAATAATGCCACTACCAAAATTAGTAACGAGTCCTTTCGAATGAAAAAGTCTTTGTGGTATAACAGTGCAGCTGCAAGAAGTTTGGAGAATATCATTGAAATGAAAACGTTATTTACCAGATTTTTCGATGTCGAAATCTGATGTGAAAGTCAGAGAAAGTACAGCTGGGACCGCTAGACGCTATGTTTTCTTTTTTCTTCTCTTTTGGCAACCATCTAAATGTAAGCACAAAATATGAGCCTAACTCACTAACTATATACAAATTAAAGCGTCAACGATTTCTTCGACTTGCACACGGTTCAACCCAGGATCTGGATTCTGGCCGTCACTTTACCTCGGCCTTTAATTTTTGTCGCCGTGTTTTCACTATATCCATTCTTTGAATTTCCGGCATCTAAAATACCTTTTGTAGAGTTTGTCGCTTGTCAATAGGATTGCCAACCTACAGAATTACATATTAGGTTTTTCCCTTTCGAAATGGCTTTACGCAGATCACGAATTCCATAGTGTCAATGGGTGTTCTCTAGGATTCATCCAATTTAAATCTTTTCTACTTCTTTATTTATTTTCCCCATTTCTATTCTTTTCTTAACTTTTTATTACTATTTATTATTAGAAGGATAATATTACATAATAATTGTTTGCATCATTTTGGTTACGTATACGCCACAGTGCCCGTGGTGTAGTGCTTATGTGCGTTGACTGCTAAGTAGAACGTTGTGGATTCGAGTCCTACTCGTGTCCATAAAGTTTTTATTTCATCTTTCAAGGGTACTACCTCGGCGTTAAATTATAGATCCCCTCAATACTTCATACACACTCAGAGAATTGTTGAGAGTAAGCCACTTAGTTCTTGGCTCTTCAAGAGCTGTGGCGCCACTGTATTTTGTATCAATTTATGCTTTGGGCGATAGTTAAGCGATCCATTTTCGTAAATGTCAGACTTTCAACTGAAAAAAAAGTGGTTTAACAACTTATTTTGACAGAAATGTCGAATTCCAGCCATATACTTTTGGAACCGCAAAACGGATAAACCGAAACATTCTACCATGCAAAGTAAACAAGCAATAATTTTTTTAATGTATGACTTTTATTTATTCAAATAAATAAACATCATAATAATTTATTATAAACAACTTAATCAAACACAATCATAATTATAATTTCATTTAATTAACTTCCAAAAACATTGTTTCTTTCTTCATCATGTCATGTGTGTGTTAATATATGTTTAATATTTTTTTGTTAAGTGTTTTTGTATAAGTGTGTAGTATGTGTATGTGTATTAAGTTATAAATATAGGTACGAGTATAAATAATTGTAATAATAATAAATAGTTGTTGTTATGTTAAACATAAATCGATTCATATAAGAAGAACATAGTTATTAAGTAAATTATATTTTTTTTTCTATTTCTTACTTTTGTTTTTATTTCTGTTTAATGTTAAATTTATATTAATTTTCGTTTTATTTACGAACTAAGGACGAAATAAATTTTGAAATTAAACTTAAATGTTAATATTAATGGAGGGATAGGATAGATAATTGTTGTTAATGTTGTTGCCATTTAATGTTTTTTATTTAATTTTAATTTTGTTTATTTTAACATAAATAACATCCAATTGCATTTGCATTTTTTTTCATCAATTTTTGTTTGTTAAATATATTTTTTTTACACGTAAACTATATGCCTATAAATATTTTAGGTTTTTTTCTGTTGTTCTTTTTTATAAAAATCATTTTTTTCGCATTTTACACAATTTGTTTCAATGTTTTTTTCGGTTTTGTTAAATTTATCAAAGCTTAATGTTTTTTTTTTTATATTTTTTTAAGTGCTTAGTTACACATTTATATATTTAATTTAATTTTGTTTTTTTTTAAGTTTTGCATATTATTTAATAAATTTTGTCTTAAGGTAGCGATATAGCTAATGCTATTAATTGATTTCATTAATGTTTTTAGTTTTATAATTGGTGTAAGCACGATTATTTTTTTTTTTTATTTACTGCACTTAACTACAACGTGTTTTCATGAGTTTTTTCTACGTGATTTTTTATTTTTTTGCATTTAACCAATTTTGAATGTTTAATTTAAATTTTGCTTGCATTGCACACAAATATTTTTAAATATTAAAATTATAAGAAAATCTAAATAATAATAAAATGTAAGCTAATTTGATTTAAACGGAGAAAAGTCATCCATTATAATATTGACAGACTTCTATTGAATAACTGGAAACTGGTAATAACACTTGGCATGAGTTGTGTCACTTGCCATGCAATGAACAAAGTTGCCAGATTACATTGAATACAAAAATTACAACCAAAATAAGTCAAGTTAAAATTTTAACTAAACTGAATTTCTTAAATTATCACAATAAAATTTATAATTTATTTTTTATAATATCATTTAAATTTTTGTTTTTAATATTGGGCGGAATATTAGCTTGCTTATTGAAAATAATATCGAATGCAAAATTAAATTTGCTTAATATAGGATTAAAATATCAATCAATTTACGTACCATTTTTTTTTTTTCATAAAAAATGATCACTCACCAAAATTGTGTCGTTTTTCTTTTTGATGCATAAGAAGACATAAAAAGCCTTAAAATTTTATGCGCGCAATACACAAAATACATTTTTTAAATAAATCTGTTGAATTTTATTTAAAAAATAATTTTTTTTTCTATATAAATATCATGTTGCCTAATTCTCGTTGCAAAAAATTACATTTTTTTTTTTAATTTTAAATAAAATGTTAATTGTAATACGAAAAAATGATTTTATATTTAAGATTTACACTAAATTTAATATTAAGTTTTTTTTTTTTTAATTTAACAGCAAACGTACAAAGTATAGAAGATTTTCACATTTTTTCATTACATCGCACGGTTTTTGTTTTTCAGCGTTTTTGTAATTGAGTGAAGGAGAATTTATTTTTTCCTGTTTTAAGCAATATTTTGTGAAATCATAAGAAAAATCTTTGTTTTTGCTTATTGACTATTTTATTTTTAGTTTGTCAAAATCCGTGTTTATTTTTTTCTTACTGGTTTATTTAAGTTTTTAGCATTTTTATTGATGTTTGTTTTACAAAATGCTTCAGTTTTTGGATTTTTGTTTGTATGTTTTTTGGGAGCAACATGATATCATTTGAGATTTTGTTGGAATGTTGTTTTGTTTAATGCTTTTGTTTTTGTGTTTGGTATACGAAAGATGTTGATTATGATGTGTTCGTAAAAACATTAAGATAAAAATATTTACGAGCTTAAAAAACTAGCATTTGATCAGCGCTGCCTTCCGCACTATCGTCATCATCTGTTTCTTCGTCTTCATCGTCTGATGTCAGGGATGAGGCGTTGTTGAGAACATTTTCTGCAATTGAACAAAAAATCAAATAATTATTTTTAGGTGTTGGAAATAATCGAAGTGTAAAAAAGGGGGACGAAGTCCCAACTCAGTTAAAAAAACGTGCAAACATAGGAAGTAAATTGAATCAAATAGGCAAATAAAAGTTAAAATTCTATCAGTATCGGTGTATAGTTGTAAGAAGTTGGTTTTAGCTTCTTTGAATACGTCAATCTTTTAATTTTACATGATTCAAATTTAAGCTATTTTTTTTCACAGCACAGTGAGAAACTGTGAATACATAGCGGGCATCGTTAACAGTCAACGTAAAAAGAAAGGATCCTAAATGACTACCTTGAGGGACACCAGAATTAGCTATTGCTAAAAAAGAATCAGAGACATGATGTCTGAATTTCACCTGATGGGATCATGAGATCTTGGCGGCCTTTTGTGCTAACTTATTCGAGAAACATTTTTGAAATGAATGTTGTCAATTTCAATCATTCTTGCTTTTCACATGTCAATCAACTCCAAAACTTCAAAAAAGCTGCCAAGAAAGCGGGCTGTACAAAGTGAACTTATTGTTAAAAGTAGTTCAACCACAATACACCATGCCGAGGTTCACATTTAAGCAGTGCGCAAAGATTGTTGATTTCTTTCTCGAGAATTTTATGATTTTTTGGTTCATATAATTGACAAAACATTCCAATGGGCAGAATTTCAGCAAGCCGAGTCTATAGGAAATGTGTACCTACAGTATGAGTTATGAGGAAAATAGTACTTTTGTTCACGATAGTGTAGCAGAAGTGCGGTCAGTCTTGACAGAGCAGCAGTCACCGTGAAGGGTGTTGTCAATCGCGAGATGATAACGGAATTCTTGTCTCCAGAAAATTAGATTATGGACCTGGACAAAATTTCGCACCAGTGGCTCTTCTTTTGTTTTTTCCCAACAATTTCGGATCATTTCTTATTCTGTGCAATCGTATATTCCCTTTTCGTTGAAAGTAGTCCCAGAATAATGATCGTTTTATATAATATTGGAGTACCACAACCCAGTTCTGGCTCTTCTGCTTCTAACATCTTGCAACAGCTTCTAAAATGTCGAGCTCTTCTTCCAGTCAAAGTTGGAACTTTGTAGTAGTCTTGTAACTTCTTTTGTGCTTAAGCTGAGTCCGTTTATTGGCTTTGTGCTCAATGACTTTTGCGTCGCGCCTTGACTCCCATGGCCAAATTGGCTTAGCGCATCTCCGTCGGGGTTCACTTGGATGTGCTTATCTCCGTTAGCAGAAGTAAATATTGCGTAACGTCGTTAACGGAAGGTCTTACCGGCTTGCAATTCTACTTTTTCAAAATTATCTTGAAAAACTTATGCATAAGATTTTCTTCTAGTCTCATCAGTCTAACCATAAATTATGATACCGATTGCACTAACGGCCCTTCTTTCCAATGTCATGAAAACACTGCTGACCTATCAGTTTAATAATCCGATGGTTACCCTATAGAGCAGTCGAATTAGGCTTTGCACTGTTTTGGAAATAAAAACTACTGCGCATGGTTTTAAAAATCATTTTAAAGGGTAAGGGAACCCCTACTTCTGATTAGAAATTATCTTTGTTCAATATATTTGGGGTTAAAATCTGACACTCACATACTAAACGGTGATATACCCCAGGGTTCCAATTTGTCCCCAACAGTCTCTTTAATATTTTTGAGATCTTCTAGCGGAAATATCTATTCCACTCATCTTTTTCGCTGAACGCTCTCCGCTTTTCATATTCGTTTTAAGCTTCACAAGACACATGAACACTTAAGACGCTCGATAGAGATTTGCTTGCAACATTAAGATGATGACGGGATGCAATGCGGTTTTTCATGAATTTCTCTTGCGAAAAACTTTTGAATTGATGTTCGAAGGGTATACAAAGTGCATTCAAGAGGAAACAAGCGTCCAAAGCAATCTCTGTCAATCAACTCCTACTCACCACCTTCCAGCCGTGAAAATCGGGTACCTAGTACCTCAAACGAAGTTCCAAGTGGCAAGTTGTTTGCGGCCCCAATGAGAGAGAGAGGAATGTTTATGCGTCCACTAAGGCAAGCCTCCTTTTCAACAGGCGGCTGCGGAAGAACTCCCAAAGTGGAATCAACGGTGGTGTTAGCTGGCCCTCCAGGTTGGGGGTCGTGCGTGTCGGGGTGACTGCTGATCAATCAACCAAAATGTCCGCACATTCCGAGATGCCAACATCAACTGGGACAACTACCTTGCTGTTGCCAAGGTTCGAATGCGGAGTCAGAAGATCGGCTTGGCAACCGTGAAATAGCTATAACTCCAGCCAAAAAAACGGTATTGACGGAAAAAGCCATGGGTGGAAGCACCTCTAGAAAAAAATGTTATTATTCACATACGAAAAATGAAAAATTTGCAGATGCACCATAATGCATCGGAAAAAGTGTTGATAAAGCACGAAAAATAATATGTGAATGCGGATATCCCGATCAAGGCCAACACATAAAAATGCTAGGAGAAAATTCTACGTCAAACGGCTACAATTGCAAGAGATTGCTAGATCCTTTCCGATCGTGTCCCCGTAAACTTCCACAGAAATCCTTTGCTGCCAGCATACAATGTAGAGAACCAATGGTAACCAGTGGCAACTTCAAAGCCGCTAGAGCAGACAGCCTAGCCGCCGAACTATACAAAGCAGCTGGAAATGATTTGGTTAGGAGAATGTACCAGCTCGTCTTGAAAACTTGGTAAGAGGAATGCGTGCCTGAAGAAGCGTGCCTCAGCATCGTATGCCTTACTCAATCCCCTGAACTGCACGAACTACAGAGGTATAAGTCTCACAACCTATAAGATCTTGTCTGCCATGCTGTGTAAACGTGTGAAGCCTTTTGTAAACAATCTGATAGGTCTTTATTTGTGGTCAGATCTTGGAGAAGACCCAAAATCGATATCTACCACCTCTTCATCGATTTCTAGGTCGCGCATGACAGCGTCTATAGAGACCAACTTATTACATAGAGCAATGTCTAGTTTTGGCACCCCAGAAAAAACTCGTCAATGATGACAATGGAAAACTCACGCTGTTTCATCATGGTCGAAAAAAACCTAACGGGCGTATTTAATCTATAAAAAAATTTTAGAAATGGCGTTCCGTTGTCATGCGATTTTTTCAACATCATTCTTGAAAAAATTGTGCAAAACTCCAACGTCAACCCCAGAGGCACTATCTTCCAAAAATCCTTCCAGCTAATAGGATACGCAACCGATATTGACATATTTCGAAAAACATAGCGTGATGTCAGTGGAACGTTCGTGAGTTTTGAGGCGGAGGCCAGGAAGATGGGTGTAGCGGTTAATGAGGGCTATTATCTCAGACAACAACACTAGCGCTGAAATCAGACGAAGAACAACTCTTGTCAATCGCTGCTTCCGCTGGTTCCCTCTCGAGCAACTAATGTGTCACTGTAGGAAATCCTCATCATCCCGGTCCTAAGATGGTGCAGAGACATGGACCATTAAACAAGTGATTTTTAGTCCTGTCTGCATAAATGGTGAATGGAGACGAAGATTCAATCAATAACTGTACGAGCTGTTCAGCGACACTGACCTAGCCAGAAAAGTGCAGGTTCAACGACTTAGATGGTTGGGACATGTAGAGCGAAATGGAAGATAAACCTCCGGCTCGTCTTCGAATCCAATCCGGAGGGACGTAGCAGAAGAGGAAGACCGCGACTCAGGTGCTCACACCGGTGGTAGAGGACCTGAACCAACTTGCCGTGTGAAACTGGAGACAGCTAGCTATAGGGACCGAACTGTCTTGAAACGTTTGTTGGATAAGGCCCTGCTCCGACCAGCACTGTAGAGCCACCATAAGTAGGTAAATGATTAAATGATTGCTCAGTTTTGATTCTTCTTTTCAACAAGAGTATGTTGACCCAAATCTTTTTTAAAAAAGAGTAACAGAGCTGTAACTTTCTAGATAAGTTCTATTTGAACACAATATTCTATTCGGAGCATTCCTAAATATCAAAAGGGAACATCGTAGTTATTCGAAGTGCACTCATCATGGTTTCAGTGTAAAATTAAATGCAACCAACATAAAATTTAAACTACTTCTGCTTTGGAACCGAATGAATAAAGTTAAACCCTCGAAAATAAGGTTTACTTATTTCCGAAAGGAAGTTACTGCAACTGCTCTTGTGATGTTATTTTTGCGTGTATCTCATTTGTATCTGTATCTAGTACACAAAACTTCATCATCAGCCATTATGAAGAATCTCTCTTCCTTGCAGTGAAGATTGTTTATTTATTCAAAGGTGAATACTACAAAAAGCCATGAGTAAACATTTTTCTAAAAAAAAAAACCAAAAACAAACGAAAAAACACTTTGACAAAAAAAAAAGTTATTAAAACACAGAAGAACACCAACACCACAGCCAGTGCATTACAGGCAAGGTGTATTAAGGTGTTTTCATGAAGGATCTCTTTGGCTGCGTACTTCAGGCACTGACTTTGGATATTTTTAGATAGCTGCCTGATGGTAGAGCCAGGGCCCAGAGTGCTCTTGTATGCGCTTTGAGTGGCACTTTGCGATGGAAAATTTTTGATATTTTTCACCAAGTGCCAAACAACTATGAATTAAGACGTCAAAAGGTGTTTCGATGGCATTTTAATGCCTTCTGTGGGAAATTCTCTCATATGAAGAAAATTTAAAATTCTGTAATGGAAAGTGTTTAGGTTGTTGTGGAGAGATAAACTTTTGTAAGCGGTCATCGGTTTTGAAGAGGTTTGTGCATTCCATGTTTTTCTCGTCAAAGAAAATGTATTTTGTAGAAGTGCTGTTAAGAAAATGAAACATTTCGTATTCAATTATCGTCCCGAAAAGAAACAGATAGAGAGATCCACTGTAGAGAGAGAGACAAGATGGCAAGCGGGCAGAATCAGTGTGAATCTTGCTACAAAAGCTAAGGGTTGGCTTGAACCGGCGAGGGCTTCTCGAGAGTGGAAACAAGCAATGTTCTTCAAGCTCTCAAAAAAGGAAATCTTACCGTTCAAGGCGTGAAAAAACAAAACATCGTCATTCGACAATCGCATCGGGCGGGGAGGTGGCGCTACAGCCCGTTGTCTCTCCGTTGTTGGGCTTCCAGTTTTGCATTCGCAGTTCATTGAGGTCCTCTTCCACTTGTGTGTGCCACCTGAATCGCGGTCTTCCTCTCCTCCTACGTCCCTCAGGAATAGTGTCGAAGGTTTTCCAACCCGGAGCATTGGTGTCCATCCGATCTAAATTACCGAGCCATCTGAGTCTCTAGACCTTGACCTTTCTGGCTAGGTAAAATTCGCTGTTATATCTTCTTCGGCATTCTTCTTTAATGCACATGGGGCCAAAGGCCAAAGACGACCCGAAGAACTTTCCTCTCGAAACAGCCTAAGGCACTTTCATCCGATTTTGTCAAGGTCCATGCTTCGCACCATACAGAAGGACTGGGATGATGAGTGTTTTGTACAATTTTACCTTAGTTGCTCGGGAGAGAGCTTTTCCACTCAATTCCTTTCTCAGCCCAAAGAAACAGCGATTAGCAAGAGTTATTCGTCTGATCTCGGCACTGGTGTCAAAACCAGTGTAAATAGCTGAGCCTAAGTAGACAAACTCCTCTACTACATCGAAGTTGTTTGGGTCTATTGCGACGTTCTGTCCGAGCTGTCGGTGCTGGGTGTCCTTCCCCGAAGACAGCATATACTTCGTTCTTCCCTCATTTACCGCTAAACCCATTTTTACCGCTTCTGTTTCAACTCTCACGCTGTGTTCTTCCCATTATATCAATATCATCGGCGTACGCGAGAAGTTGATCAGACTTTTGAAAGATAGTACCTCTGGTGTTGACGTTGCAGTTCTGCACTATCTTCTCAAGAACGATGTTAAAGAAATCGCATGACAGTGCATCACCTTGTCTGAATCCTTTTTTTGATATCGAAAGATTCCACAAGCTCGTTGCCAACCTTGGTGGCGCAGTGTAAGTTCTCCATCGTCATTTTCCACAAGCGAACGAGCTTGGTAGGGACGCCAAAACTAGAAATAGCTTTGTACAGTTCGTCTCTGTAGATACTGTCATACGCGGCCTTAAAATCGATGAAAAGGTGGTGGGTATCGATTTGGAGTTCATAGATCTTTTCAAGGATCTGCCGCAACGTAAAAATTTGGTCGATGGTTGACTTTCCTGGCCTGAAGCCACATTGATAAGGACCAATCAGATTGTTGACGAACCCCTTCAGACGTTCAAAAATTACGGCAGAGAGGATCTTGTAGGCGATGTTTAGTAGACTTATTCCTCTATAGTTGGCGCAGTTTAGGGTATTGCCCTTTTTCAGGATCGGGCAAACAATGCTGATGTTTTTTTCACCGGGCATGCATTCCTCTGACAATATCTTACAGATGATTTGGTGCATGCTTCTATCTAGCTCATCGCCTGCTGCTTAGAACAACTCACAGGTAGTCCATCTGCTCCAGCGGTTTTCACTTCTTCTAGGTTGGATTCACGGAATTGTTGGCTTTCATCGTGTCCGATGAAGTGGTCTTTCCAAATCCCCAGCATTGACTGCGATTCTACTATGATGTTCCCTTGTTTATCTCTGCAGGCATCGGTTCTTGCTCGGTAAAATCTCCAAACTTCATTCTTGCTGTTGGCTCTCTCAACTTGCTCTCTCTTTTTTCTCCTGAAAAGCCGGCGTTCCTCTCTCCTCTTTCGCTGGTAGAGCTCGCGAGCAGCTCCCTTCTATGCAGCGCCGCTTTGTATGCCTCTTGCTGGGCTGCATGGGCCTGTCTGTAGTCTTCGTCAAACCCGGGGTTTCGTTTTGGTGGCTGTGTGAAACCCAGCACATTAGAGGTGGCTTCTCTAACTGCTTTCTAGCAATGTTGCCACTGGTCTTCGATACTTGATGTTGGCGGCATAGGACCCCTTAAGAGGTTACTTGACACTCGATCGGAGAAGGATCTGGGGATCTATTGCACTTTTAGCCCTCCGACGTCGAATTTTCTTTCAGCATTTCCTAGTTTTGGCCGTTGTCGGGATATTCGTAGCACTACCTTGGCTACTTTGAGGTAGTGGTCCTAATCGATGTTAGCTCCCTGGAAAGTTCGAACATCTTAAATGCTGGACATGTGCCTTCCATCGATCGCAATGTGATCAATCTCGTTGACGGTTGATTGATCAGGAGATCTCCAGGTACGTAGAGATAACAAGCTCCCTCTGCTTAAAATCCAAGCAAGATAGACTATCCGTACTTCAATTCTGGTGTAGCACCTGGAAAGGAGCTTCAGCTATCACAAGAAGGGTGCAAATTTTCATTAACAGACGGACGACTGACGCAACGCACAGCCACATTCTACGGTTTTCTAGTCAATCGAAAAACGAACGAGGACAGGACCTGCTAGGGGATAGATCAGGAATCAATTGACTCTCCTGTATTTAAGCGTAGGCGACAGTTATTTGGACATATGCAAGAGTTAGGGACATTTGAAATACACTTCTGGAAATAAAGCGTTTGCTCAGTAGAAGCCACTGGTATGGATCCTGTTTTCGGTTTCCAAGGAATTATTGTATTGTGATAAAAACGCCAAGCAGTTATCAGGGTAGTTGAAATCAAAGTTACGTATCTACAACAATCTTTCCCTCTATTAGAGTTTTAATTAGTCTGTTTGGTTAAAAACTTCCCCACCCCTAGCTAGAGTTGAAAAGCAGACATTGGAATATAAACTTTCCGTGAAAATACCGTCAAGTCTACTTCAGCAACTTTAAGATATACCGAACAAACTTGGTTTTCTGAGTTGGCAACCTCACTATATTTACCACTGTATCGAACTCCTCGACCTGACAACATTTCTATGCTTCTAAGGCCGTTCGCAATTCGACTCCATCAAAGCCAAATGGATTACGAAACGTACATATAAGCCCCTTCAAACTAAAGTTGTTCCACTTGAAACCAAAGTTTCACAAATTCTCTCAACCTACTGTCAAAAAGTATTTAATGGGGTTTAACTGTAAGTATTTACAAGAGTAACCCGATACACTCGTATGATGTACGTCTACACGCATTCATTCCAACCCCCGTTTCTAGTTCAAGTGGTGTAAAAGTGCATTTTCATTTCATCCCTAAGTTCCTCTAACGCTCGCACGCTAACTGTTAACCCCAACTCAATTCAATTGGGGTTTGGTTAAGCGTTAAGCGTTTATTTTAGAAAAAGCAAAAAAAAAAAACGAAAGAAAAAACTAATCTTGATGATGGATATCCTCTTCTACTTACCGCAGTTTGGTTTTCCTCGGGTGCGGGTATTTGCAAACTCAACCCCATGCTTGTCGACACACCAGCAAACGCCGACCGAATTGTGACATTGTGTTGGCTTATAGAATCCTTGAACATCGCAATCAGGTGCATAGGCTCCTTGAAAAGAGAAAAAAA
>CAKKXW010000003.1:23890374-24214188 GCA_920937365.1 Sphaerophoria rueppellii | reverse complement strand
TGAAAATAAACGGATAAGCTAAGTTAAATGAAGGAGACAAACGTGCACAAAATTGACTCAATGCTGAAGCAGGAGGAAAAAATGGAAAGGTAATAAAGGTTGTGGATTTTTATAAATAAACTAAAAAACAAGTTAACGTCTTTTACAAGAGTTGTTGATTTTGTTGGAATGTTGTTTTGTTTAATGCTTTTGTTTTTGTGTTTGGTATACGAAAGATGTTGATTATGATGTGTTCGTAAAAACATTAAGATAAAAATATTTACGAGCTTAAAAAACTAGCATTTGATCAGCGCTGCCTTCCGCACTATCTTCATCATCTGTTTCTTCGTCTTCATCATCTGATGTCAGGGATGAGGCGTTGTTGAGAACATTTTCTGCAATTGAACAAAAAATCAAATAAATATTTTTAGGTGTTGGAAATAATGGAAAGGTAAAAAAGGAGGACGAAGTCGTAACTCAGTTAAAACACGTGCAAACAGAGGAAGTAAATTGAATCGAATAGGCAAATAAAAGTTAAAATTCTACCGGTATCGGTGTATAGTTGTAAGAAGTTGGTTTCAGATTCTTTGAAAATGTCAATTTCGAGGGAGTTAAGGAGTTCACCTACCTTGGAACAAACATCAATCCCACAAACGACATCTTAGTGGAGATCAGAAGAAGAGTTATCCAAGTGAACCGCTGCTTCTTCGGTTTGGCAAAACAATTGGTATCAAAACTCCTCACTTCAAAGACAAAGTGTCTGCTATACAAAACTTTGATTTTACCTGTCATACTCTACGGCGCCGAGTGCTGGACGATAAGTAAAAAAGGGGAATTGATACTGGGCAACGGATTTTCGATCCCATATGCGACGATGGCGAATGGAGAAGAAGGTTCAACCGAGTATGAGCTGTACCAAGATGTGAATGTAGTCCACAAGGCCAAGAAAAGACAACTTCATTGGCTCGGCCACATCGAGTGAATGGACGGAAAGTATTTTCATCGCAGCCCCCAGGTTCTAAACGACAAGGAAGACCGAACTTGCCTTACAAGGACCAAGTCGCTTGGTTTCAGCGACTGGAGAGTGCATGCGAGGGACCGTTCACGATGGAAAGCTGCAGGTTCTCAGGCTGAGATCCTCCATGGATTGTGAGCCGATAAAGTAAGTAAGTATTTGTTCACACCACAATGAAAAACTGTCGTCCTGCAGAAACTTCTATCATTTATTTTGGATACATTTTTTAACATCTTCATGTCATCTGCTAAGATGAGAATTTCGCTGTTTTGAACACATAGCGGGGCATCGTTAATAGCCAACATAAAAAGAAAGGGTCCTAAATGACTACCTTTTGGGTCACTGGATTTAGCTATTGTTAAAATCTGAGACATGATGTCTGAATTTTACCTGATAGGATCAAGAGATCTCGGCGGCCTTATGTGCTCACCTATTCGAGAAACATTTTTGAAATGAATGTTGTCAATTTCAATGAATATTGCTTTTCACATGTCAATCGATGGCAACTTCAAAACTTCAAAAATGCTGCCAAGAAAGCGGGCTGTATAAAATAAACTTATTGTCAAAATTCGTTCAACTTCAAACACAATACACCTTGGTCCTTGACGAGGTTCACATTAGATCAGTGCGTTAAGATTGTTGATTCTTTTCTCGAACATTTTATGATTTCTTGGTCAACATAATCGACAACATTTCCCAATGGGCAGAATTGTCTACAAATTGCAGCAAGCCGGGTCTATAGAAAATATTTTTCTACAGTATGCGTTATGCGGAGAACAGTACTTTTGTTCACGATAGTGTAGCAGAGGTGCGGTCAACCTAGATAGATCAGTCACCGTGATCTCGCAATCTTGAGATGACAACGGACTACTTGTCTCCAGAAATTTAGATTATTAAAACCAGACACTGACATACTAACAGTTCCGATTTGTCCCAAACAGGCTCTTCAATTTTTTTGAAATCTTCAGACTGAAATGTCTATTCCACTCATCTTTTTCGCTGAACACTCTTCGCTTTTCATATTCGTTTTAAGCTTCACAAGACACAAGACGCTCGATAGAGATTTGTTCGCAACATTAAGATGATCCCGTGATCCCGGCAAAGCGGTTTTTCATGAATTTCTCTTGCGAAAAACTTTTGAATTGATGTTCGAAGAGTATACAGAGTGCATTCAAGAGGAAACGAGCGTCCACAGCAATTTCTGTCAATCAACTCCTACTTTCCACCTTCCCGCGGTGAAAATCGGGTGACTAACACCTCAATCGAAAATTGGGTTCCAAGTTCCAAGTGGAAAGTTGTTTGCGGCAGCAATGAGAGAGAGGTGGAAGGTTTATACGTCCACTAAGGCATGCCTCCTTTTAAACAGGCAGCAGCGGAAGAACACCTAATGTGGAATCAACGGTGGTGTGACCTGGCCTTCCAGGTTGAGGGTCGTGTGTCAGGGTGACTGCCCGGCAACGATTTAACACAACGAATATCGGTTTTGCACTTGGAATGTTAGGTTCCTTAACAGACCACGTGCAGCCGAACAACAAGTGGAAGCCCTTGACTGCTATAAAGCAGATATAACCGCCATCCAAGATATGAGATGGGATGGTCCGGGCCTACGTAAAATGAAGAACTGTGATATCTACTATGGCGGAAACAAAATCAGCGTCTATTTGGATGAGGATTTGTAGTTGGGACTCAACTCAGGAGGAAGGTTTTGAGTTTCAACTCAGTGAATGAGCGCATCACGGCAATCTGCATCAAGGCTAAATTCACCAACATAAGCCTCATCTGCGCTCACCCCTCACTGAGGAAAATAGATGAAGACACAAAAGACGGGTTCTTCGAGCTCCTCGATTGGACCTATATAAGCAATGCCCTAGCTATGACATTTAAATTGTCCATGGAGATTTTAATTCAAGCTGGGTAGAGAAGAAATCTTTGGTGAAATAATCGGACGACATAGCCTACACGACACCACCTCCGATAGCGGATTTAGGCCAATCGACTTCGCTGCGTGGCGAGACGTAATGGTAGCAAGTACGCGATGCCCACATCTCCATATCCACAAGGGGACAAGGAAATCTCCTGATCAATCAATCGTCAACCAGATCGATCACATTGCAATCGACCAACTACACTTCTCTTGCATGCAAGATGTCCGCACATTGCGAGGTGCCAACATCGACTTGGATCACTACCTTGTTGTAGCTAAGGTACGAATGCAGCTATCCCGATCAAGGCCAACACGCGAAAGTGCTAGGAGAAAATTCGACGTCAAATGGCCTCAGAAGTCCTTTGTTACCAGCACAAAACATAGAAAACCAGTGGCAACACTGCCAAGCTGCCACCAGAGATGCTGCCTCTGAATTGCTAGGGTTTACACGGCCACCACAACGAAACCCCTGGTTTGACGATGAATATCTGCGAGCACATGCAGCTAAACAAGAGGCAAACAAATCGGCCGGCGCTACAAAGAAGTACACGAGCAGCTCGTGAGCTCTACGAGCAGAAAAGGAGATAGGAGCATAAACTTCTCAGAAAGAATAGTCAGCATAGACACATTAAACATAGAGGTAGTTAATGACTTCGTCTACTTTGGATCCGCTAAAAACTTAGACAACAACACCAGGAAGAATCACTCTTGCCAATCACTGCTTCTCTTGACTTAGAAGACAATTGAGCATTAAAGTCCCCTCTCGAGCAACTAAAGTGTCACTGTACAAAACCCTCATCATTCCGGTCCTAACAGGCCGACTCCACTAGAGATAATTTCTCTCAGAATACTCATCCTGACATGAAAAGTTAATGCAGTCGCGTTGAAAACAACAACAAACAACGCGACTCCATTAGACTTTTCATGTCAGGATGAGTATTCTGAGAGAAATTATCTCTAGTGGAGTCGGCCTGTAATGTATGGTGCAGAGATATGGATCATGTCAACATCCAATGGGCTGCTTTGAGAGAAAAATATCTTCGTGTTATTGTTGGCCCTTTCTCATAAATGGAGAATGGAGACGAAGATTCAATCAATAATTGTACGAGCTGCTCAGTGACACTGACCTAGCCATAAAAGTGAAGGTCCAACGACTTAGATGGTTGGGACATGTAGAGTGAATGGAAGATAATGCTCCGGCTCGTCTTTGAATCCAATCCGGAGGGACGTAGCAGAAGAGGAAGACCTCGACTCAGGTGCTCACACAGGTGGTAGAGGACCTGAACCAACTTGGGTGTGAAACTGGAGACAGCTAGCTAGAGACTGAACTGGCTTGAGGCGTTTGTTGGATAACGCCCTGCGCCGACCTGGCTTGTAGAGCCACCATAAATAAGTAAGCAAGTAAGTTACTTTTAAATTATTGCTCAGTTTTGATTCTTCTTTTCAACACAGGTATGCTGACCCAAATCTTTTTTAAATAAGAGTAACAGAGTTGCATCTTTCTAGATAAGTGTTTCTATTTGAACACAATATTCTATTCGGAGCATTCCTAAATATCAAAAGGGAACATCTCTAATGCGAAGTGCACTTATCATGGTTTCAGTGTAAAATTAAATGCAACCAACATAAAATTTAAACTACTTCTGCTTTGAAATCGAATGAATAAAGTTAAACCCTCGAAAATAAGGTTTACTTATTTCCGAAAGGAAGTTACTGCAACTGCTCTTGTGATGTTATTTTTGCGTGTATCTCATTTGTACCTGTATCTAGTACACAAAACTTCATCATCAGCCATTATGAAGAATCTCTCTTCCTTGCAGTGAAGATTGTTTATTTATTCAAAGGTGAATGCTACAAAAAGCCATGAGTAAACATTTTTCTAAAATAAAACCAAAAACAAGAGAAAAATACTTTGACAAAAAAAAGTAATTAAAACACAGAAGAACACCAACACAACAGCCAGTGCATTACAGGCAAGGTGTATTAAGGTGTTTTCATGAAGGATCTCTTTGGCTGCGTACTTCAGGCACTGACTTTGGATATTTTTAGATAGCTGCCTGATGGTAGAGCCAGGGCCCAGAGTGCTCTTGTATGCGCTTTGAGTGGCACTTTGCGATGGAAAATTTTTGATATTTTTCACCAAGTGCCAAACAACTATGAATTAAGACGTCAAAAGGTGTTTCGATGGCATTTTAATGCCTTCTATGGAAAATTCTCTCATATGAAGAAAATTTAAAATTCTGTAATGGAAAGTGTTTAGGTTGTTGTGGAGAGATAAACTTTTGTAAGCGGTCATCGGTTTTGAAGAGGTTTGTGCACTCCATGTTTTTCTCGTCAAAGAAAATGTATTTTGTAGAAGTGCTGTTTAGAATATGAAACATTTCGTATTCAATTATCGTCCCAAAAAGAAACAGATAGAGAGATCCACTGTAGAGAGACAAGATGGCAAGTTGACAGAATCAGTGTGAATCTTGCTACAAAAGCTAAGGGTTAGCTTGAACTGGCGAGGGCTTCTCGAGAGTGGAAAAACGCAATGTTCTTCAAGCTCTCAAAAAATAGAATCTTACCGCTCAAGGCGTGAAAAAACAAAACATCGTCATTCGACAATCGCATCGGGCGGGAGAGTAAAAGTGATGTTCAGAATGAGAAGAAGGTTCAGAATGAGAAGAAGAAGATGGCGCTACAGTCCGTTGTCTCTCCGTTGTTGGGCTTCAATCAACAGTCTCCGGCAGCTAGCTCGGTCCTGAGCTAGTCGTCTCCAGTTTTTCACTCCAAGTTGATTGAGGTCCACTTGAGTGCGCCACCTGAGTCGCGGTCTTCCTCTCCTCCTACGTCCCACGGGAATAGTGTCGAAAGCTTCTCGGGCCACAGCACTGGTGTCCATCCGCTCTAAATGACCGAGCCATCTGAGTCTCTGGACCTTGACCTTTCTGGCTAGGTCCATGGCGTTGTACAACCCGTAAAATTCGCTGTTGTATCTTCTTCGCCATTCCCCTTCAATGCACACGGGGCCAAAGATGACCCGAAGAACTTTCCTCTCGAAACAGCCTAAGGCACTTTCATCCGATTTTGTCAGGGTCCATGCTTCCGCATCATACAGCAGGACTGGGATGATGAGTGTGTTGTACAGTTTTACCTTAGTTGCTCGGGAGAGGGCTTATCCAATCAATTGCTTTCTTAGCCCAAAGAAACAGCGATTAGCAAGAGTTATTCTTCGTCTGATCTCGGCGCTGGTGTCAAAACCAGTGCAAATAGCTGAGCCTAGGTAAACAAGCTCTTCTACTACCTCGAAGTTGTTTGGGTCTATTGCGACGTTCTGTCCGAGCCGTCGGTGTTGGCTGTCCTTCCTCGAAGACAGCATATACTTCGTTTTTCCCTCATGTACCGCTAAACCCATTTTTACCGCTTCTGTTTCAACTCTCACGCTGTGTTCTTCCCATTGTATCAATATCATCGGCGTACGCGAGAAGTTGATCAGACTTTTGAAAGATAGTAACTCTGGTGTTGACGGTGGAGTTCTGCACAATCTTCTCAAGAACGAGGTTAAACAAATCGCATGACTGTGCATCGCCTTGTCTGAATCCTTTTTTGACGTCGAAAGATTCCGTAAGCTCGTTGCCAACCTTTATGGGTCAGCGTGAGTTCTCCATTGTCATTTTGCACAAGCGAACGAGCTTGGCAGGAACGCCAAAACTAGACATAGCTTTGTATAGTTCGTCTCTGTAGATGCTGTCCTACGCGGCCTTAAAATCGATGAAAAGGTGGTGGGTATCGATTTGGAGTTCATAGGTCTTTTCCAGGATCTGCTGCAACGTGAAAATTTGATCGATGGTTGACTTTCCTGGCCTGAAGCTTCATTGATAAGGACCAATCAGATTGTTGACGAACCGCTTCAGACGTTCAAAAATTACGGCAGAGAGGATCTTGTAGGCGATGTTGAGTAGACTTATTCCTCTGTAGTTGGCGCTGTTTAGAGGATCGCTCTTTTTCAGGATCGGGCAAATAATGCAGAGGTTCCATTCATCGGGCATGCATTCCTCTGACCATATCTTACAGATGATTTGGTGCATGCTCCTATCTAGCTGATCGCCTGCTGCTTTGAACAACTCAGCAGCTAGTCCATCTGCTCCAGCGGCTTTGTTGGAGTTCAGCCGTGATATTGCTGTTTTCACTTCTTCTAGGTCGGGTTCACGGAATTGTTGGCTATCATCGTGTCCGATGAAAGGCTCCTGTCTGACGGCGGTGTTTTGTTCGTCGTCGCCGTTATACAATCTAAAGAATTGGTCTTTCTAAATCCCCAGCATTGACTGCGATTCTACTATGATGTTCCCTTGTTTATATCTGCATGCCTGCTCGATGACCTTGAGCCAGCTGTTTAACCTCTCAGTAAAACCTCCGAACTTCATTCCTGCTGTTGGCTCTCTCAACATCCTCGATCTGACGCTTCCCATGCTCTCCCTTTTTTCTCCTGAGAAGCCGGCGGCGTTCCCCTCTCCTCTTTCGCTGGTAGACCTCGTGAGCAGCTCTGTATGCCTCCTGCTTGGCTGCATGGGCCTGTCTGTAGTCTTCGTCAAACCCGGGGTTTCGTTTTGGTGGCTGCGTGAAACCCAGCACATTAGAGGTGGCTTCTTTAACTGCTTTCTGGCAATGTTGCCATTGGTCTTAGATACTTGATGTTGGCGGCATAGGACTCCTTAAGAGGTTACTTGACACTCGATTAGAGAAGGATCTGGGGATCTATTGCGATTGTAGCCGTCCGACGTCGAATTTTCTTGCAGCATTTCCTAGTTTTGGCCGTTGTCGGGATATTCGTAGCACTACCTTGGCTACTACGAGGTAGTGGTCCGAATCGATGTTAGCTCCTAAGAAAGTTCGAACATCTTAAATGCTGGACAAGTGCCTTCCAGCGATCGCAATGTGATCAATCTCGTTGACGGTTGATTGATCAGGAGATCTCCAGGTACGTAGAGATAACTAGCTCCCTCTGCTTAAAATCCAAGCAAGATAGATTATCCGTACTTCAATTCTGGTGTAGCACCTGGAAAGGAGCTTCAGCTATCACAAGAAGGGTGTAAATTTTCATTAACAGACGGACGACTGACGCAACGCACAGCGACATTCTACGGTTTTATAGTCAATCGAAAAACGAACGAGGACAGGACCTGCTAGAGGATAGATCAGGAATCAATTGACTCTCATGTACTTAAGCGTAGACGACAGTTATTTGGACATAGGCAAGAGTTGGGGGCATATGAAATACACATCTTGAAATATAGCGTTGGCTCAGTAGAAGCCATTGGTCCCCTTCAAGAGAAGCGGACTTCACTGGTAAGGATCCTGTTTTCAGTTTCCAAGGAATTATTGTATTGTGATAAAAACGCCAAGCAGTTATCAGGGTAGTTGAAATCAAAGTTACGTAGTCCTCACAACAATCTTTCCTTCTATTAGAGTTTTAATTAGTCTGTTTGGTTAAAAACTTCCCCACCCCTAGCTAGAGTTGAAAAGCAGACATTGGAATATAAACTTTCCTTGAAAATACCGTCAAGTCTACTTCAGCAACTTTAAGATATACCGAACAAACTTGGTTTTCTAAGTTGGCAACCTCTCTATATTTACCACTTTATCGAACTCCTCGACCTGACAACATTTCTATGCTCCTAAGGCCGTTCGCAATTCGACTCCATCAAAGCCAAATGGATTACGAAACGTACATATAAGCCTACAAACCCCTTCAAACTAAAGTTGTTCCACTTGAAACCAAAGTTTCACAAATTCTCTCAACCTACTGCCAAAAAGTATTTAATGGGGTTTAACTGTAAGTATTTACAAGAGTAACCCGATACACTCGTATATGACGTACGTCTACATCTACACGCATTCATTCCAACCCCCGTTTCTAGTTCAAGTGGTGTAAAAGTGCATTTACATTTTCCCTAAGTTCCTCTAACACTCGCACGCTAACTGTTAACCCAAACTCAATTCAATTGGGGTTTGGTTAAGCGTTAAGCGTTTATTTTAGAAAAAGCAAAAAAAAAAGAAAAAAAAAAACTAATCTTGATGATGGATATCCTCTTCTACTTACCGCAGTTTGGTTTTCCTCGGGTGCGGGTATTTGCAAACTCAACCCCATGCTTGTCGACACACCAGCAAACGCCGACCGAATTGTGACATTGTGTTGGCTTATAGAATCCTTGAACATCGCAATCAGGTGCATAGGCTCCTTGAAAAGAGAAAAAAAAAGCGAAAAGACGAAAACAAAATTCTCCAATTAGCAGGGAAATTTGCAAGCAGCGTGTTTAGAGTGTTTTTGGTGTAGGAGGTACGTGAAATGTGTGACGTGAAGGGTTTGTTTGACGTGTATAAAAGCTCGGCGACAGTTTAGCGAATAAAACAGAAAAGAGGAAATACGCAATGAGTGTTTATGTGTGGGTGTTTTTTAAATGGCGGACATTTGTGCATCAATGTGTGTATGTGAACCTGAGTTGCATATGAATAATGGAGAATGCAAATGCAGTCAGCAAGTATGTATAATAATGCATGGCGGAGGTTATGCTGGCGGAAGTAAGTTGTTAGACCTCGATATCCAGCGTCACTTTTGTAATTGTCATTTCCAGCAATGGTTCTCTGATGACATTTAAATTTTAAACTTATAGAAGTTTTAACTAGTTAGAAATAAGGTATAATACTTCTTGGAGGGGAAATTTAACTCCTTATGAGAAGAATGCTTTGATGTCTATAGATACTGTTGGTTTTAAGGAGTTGTTTCCAAAAAGTAAAATAAGATTTAATAGAAAGATTCGGTTGTTATTTTAGTTTCCAATCTAAACTTACTACACTGAAAATAATATTTTTCTTAAAACTTCGAAATTGTTTCATAAAAAGTTTGAATCAACGAAAGGTTTCGTAATTTCGTAATATAAAGTCTTATACTTTGACGAAAACACTTCATACTTGGCTTTTCACAGTCCTAGATCTGATTTCGGAAATTTTATGAAGATTTTTATAATTTAACTAGCAGACCCGCGTGACGTTGTACTCGCTCTTAAGAAATTGTAAGTGGCAACTTAAAGTTTGCAGTACCCATGTCGTAGTGGTTATGAACATTGGCGGTTACGCAGAACGAATCCTACTCGTGCCTATAAAGTTCTTATTTCATCTTTCACGGGTTCTACCAATTGCGAAGTACTGACAAAAACTTCCAAGATTAGGTATCAATCCCTCATGAAAAAAGTGCTTCTCAACTTTGCCGTTCGCAATCGATGTTAAATTGTAGTTCCCCTCAATTCTTCATACACACTCCGAGACAGTGGCGGATTAAACGTTGAGGGCGTCATAGGCAAGCATCTTATTAGCGCCCCTATATTATGTCGTTTTCCATTGGACGTCCAGAAACGTTCGGAAGAGCAGAAATCTTCCGTTTTGAAAACAGAATCGTCCGAAGAATTACATATTCATCATAACCCGTTCCATTGGATGTAGAAGAAGAAACGTCAAAAGAAGCAATGGAAAATAACATTATAAATTACTCGTATTATAGTTTGACCGAGACTGCTGTACTGCCATTTAGAAAAAAGCGTTGAAATGGGGGCTTGAGAAAAAGAGAACAAGTTTTTATGAGATGGATAGATATTTACCCAAAGGTCTTATGATTTCGGTGGAAAATATTTCGATTAATGATGTGTCGAATTGTAAATTTGACAGTTCATAATTGGCAGTCGTGAAGTAGACTCTTGGCAAAAGGCAAATTGATTATGGAAAAATATTCGATAAACAAAGGGTTTAAAGCGTTACTGTGAATCGTTATGAGTGACGAGTACATTTTCATTTGAATGGATATGTGAATAAACAGAGTGATTGGTTCTGGGCAATGGATAGTCCTCAAATTATTATTTATCAGTCACTTTTGCATCCATTCAAAGTTACAGGCTGATGTGCAGTTGGAATTATTGGAAGTCACAACAACAAGTTATTTCAAGAAATGATGATATTGATTGGCCTGATTTGACTGCTCCGGACTACTTTTTGTGGGGATAACTGAAAAGCAGGGTTAATACAAACAAACCGGAAACGCTTGAGCAACTCAAATAAAATATTCGCCATGAAATTAATGAAATAGGTATCGCGTGAAATGTTTGGGAATATAATGAAAAATATGCTCAGAAGGGATGGCATTTGTGAGTCCAACAGAGGTGGACTTTTATCTGATATTGTATAAGCTACATAAGACTACATTAAATAAAACATTCATCAATATAAGATCCATTCTCCACACGCCCTTTGGGCCCCTAGGTACATGCCTAGTTTGCCTTTAGGATAATATGCCACCGCTCCAAGAATTGAGCTTACACTTAGTAAGCCATTTAAGCTTTGGGTCTTTTTTTTTTTTTAAACAAGCGAAAACCGCAATATTACGGCTGAAATCCAACAAAGCCGTTGGAGCAGACGGACTAGCTGCTGAGTTGTTCCAAGCAGCAGGCGACGAGCTAGATAGGAGCATGCATCAAATCATCTGTACTGTTAGATATGGTCAGAGGAATGCATGCTCGATGAATGGAACCTCAGCATAAATTGCTCGATCCTGAAAAAGGGAGATCCTATAAACGGCTCGAACTACAGAGGAATAAGTCTACTCAACATCGCCTACAAGATTCTCTCTGCCGTAATATGTGAACGTCTGAAGCGTTTCGACCAAATTTTTACGTTGCGGCAGATCCTTGAAAAGACCTATGAACTCCAAATCGATACCCACCACCTTTTCAATGATTTTAAGGCCGCGTATGACAGCATCTACAGGGACGAGCTGTACAAAGCTATGTCTAGTTTTGGCGTCCCTGCCAAGCTCATTCGCTTGGCGATGCACAGTCATGTGATTTCTTTAACATCGTTCTTGAGAAGATAGTGCAGAACTCAAACATCAACACCAGAGGTACTATCTTCCAAAAATCTGTTCAACTTCTCGCGTCCGCCGATGATATTGAAATGATGGGAAGAACACAGCGTAATGTCCATGGCACCTTTGTGAGAATAAATGAAGGAAAAACGAAGTATATGCTGTCTTCGAGGAAGGACACCCAACACCAACGGCTCGAATAGAACGTTACAATAGACACATACAACTTCGACGCAATAGAGGAGTTTGTCTACCTAGGCTTCGCTATAAACACGGGCAATAACACTGGCGCCGAGATCAGACAATGAATAAGTCTTGCTTATCGCTGTTTCTTTGGGCTAAGAAAGCAATTGAGTGGATAAGCCCTCTCCCGAGCAGCTAAGGTAAAACTGTACAACACACTCACCATCCCATTCCTGCTGTATGGAGCAGAAGCATGGACCTTGACAAAATCGGATGAAAGTGCCTTAGGCTTTTTCGAGAGGAAAGTTCTTCGGGTCATCTTTGGCCCCATGTGCATTGAAGGGGAATGGCGAAGAAGATACAACAGCGAACTTTCCGGGTTGTACAACGACATGGACCTAGCCAGAAGGGTCAAGGTCCAGAGACTCAGTTGTGTCGGTCATTTAAAGCGGATGGACACCAATACTCGGGCCCAGAGGGACGTAGGAGGAGAGGAAGACCGCTACTCAGGTGGCGCACTCAAGTGGAAGAGGACCTCAATCAACTTGGAGTGCAAAACTGGAGACAGTTAGCTAAGGACCGAGCTGGCTGGCAGAGACTGTTGATTGAGGCCCAAGTCCACAACGGACTGTAGTGCCACCTTAAGTAAGTAAAGTAAGTAAACGTGAGTAAAACACTATTTTAATGAAATTGTTCATAATACCATGAAATTCTTCGTAAATGTATACATTTTTTTCTTTTGTTTTTTTTTTATAATCAGTACGCACTCAAGGGTTTCATTCCCTTTTATGCCAAAGCACAGTGCGTAAGTTAGGGAAAATGGGATAGGCGGAGAGGGTTTAGGATGAGGTGTCGGTTAACATTGGTCTTGAATTCCTGAACTCTACATTGTCTGGGGAAGGCAGAGTGTGGAAGACTGTTCCACATTCGCGTAGTACGGTTAAAAAACGGTTCTCTGAACATGACCGTACGACCGAAGTTAGTCTAGAGGGTGAACTGATGGGCATTCCTGGAGGCGCGGGTGTTATGGTTGAATAACTTAAGGGGGCAACTGGCTATTTCTCTAGAGCATATACCGTTGAAATAACGGTAGAATAGGGTCAGGCATGAGACATTATGTCGATGTTCGAGTGACATAAAAGTCCCAATGATGGTATATTCACCAATCATCTTAAATGATCTGCTCTGAATACTGCGCGAAGGACTTAAATACGTCACTGGAGCACCAGCCCAAACGTGGGAGTTGTACTAAAGCTTTGGACGTATACATATATGTTTTATAGATGGTAGCCCAGCAGAGGAAACAAATCTCTTGCACCGTCTTAAAAAAACCTAAACATCTTGCGGCATTTTTGGCACATACCGAGTATCTCGAGATTTTCGGTTTCAAAGATGCAAGTGCCACTCATGGACAGTGGCAAGGGGCATATATCTCGCTTCAACGAGTTTTTATTCCCCATAGTACAATGCTGTTTAAGTCAGAGTTTAATGAGCTCATCATACTTTGCCGTTGAAGTTCCACATCCGAAGAGGAGTATTGTGAGTCTGGGAACGAATATGAAAAGCTAAGGATAGTTTCGTCAGCGAAACAATGAAGCCATTTGTTGCGGGGCGATAGAACAGGGGTTCTAGGAAACGGTAATTGGAAATCCGGGATCCCGAAGAGAATGTCTCGACGGAACCAGGATGGAATATCCGGTGGACTGGGTCGTGGTATCTCCGGCTACGCTCGTTTTGATCAGTGCTTCGCACCCCTACACCGGACCTCCCCTCGCCACAAAAACATAAACTAACAATGCCACTTACTACCCTGCTATGTGTTCCCATGCTACTTTAAGTGATGTCTCTCCGCAGATGATATGCGGAGCTACCGATCGGTCCGCAGGTGGTAACACGGACCGCTACCCTCTCCACTCCTTCGGATCCCCCATTTAAAATTGCCATGAGGCAATTACTAAACCATACTCGCTTACCCCATCACTGCTCCTCCGAACTCCCTGGGTTTCTAAAGCGCCATATTGCGTATTGTTAAACGCATTCAAACAAATTCGCTTTCGTGACTCATTTCGGTTACAAAAAATTTTATTAAACAAAATTCAAGAAAGTATACTATTAAAAAAAAAGAATTATTTAATCCAAAAAACGAAACGAAGCCTCGGATACGGACGGAATTAATGATGAAGACCCACGCAAACGATTTAAGGAGCAGAAGGCCAACAATTCCACCCACCCGACGTTAACGAAGTGAAGATAGCGATATCTAAACTTAAGTCGAACAAAGCCGCTGGAGCAGACGGACTAGCTGCCGAACTATAAAAGGCAGCTGGAGATGATTTGGTTAGGAGCATGCACCAGCTCATCTGCTAAATTTGGTCGGATGAAAGCATGCCCGTTAAATGGAACCTCAGAATCGTATGCCCGATCCTCAAAAAAAGAGATCCCCTGAGCTGCAATACCTGCAGAGGTATAAGTCTCCTTGACTTCGACTATAAGATTTAGTCTGCCGTGCTGTGTGACTGTCTAAAGCCCTTCGTCAACAACCTAAGAGGTTACCAATGTGTCTTCTAACCCGGAAAGCACTCTACGGCAGATCTGAAGACCCAGTAATTTAAAATTGATACCTACGACCTTTCACCGATTTCAAGGCCGCGTATGACAGCGTTTATAGAGACCAACTATATAGAGCAATGTCTAGTTTTTGGCATCGTAGAAAAACTCCTCCGTCTGTGTAAGATGACAATGGAAAATCACGCTGTTCCATTATGGTCCTAATGGACGCATTTGATGTCAAAAAAGGTTTTAGGCAAGGCACTGGATACAGCGCATTGCCTTGCGATTTCTTCAACATCATTCTTGAAAAGATTGTGCAAAGCTCCAACGTCAACACTAGAGGCACAGTCTTTCAATAAGTCCGTCCAGCTACTAGGATACGCAGACGACATTGACATAATTGGAAGAACACAGCGTGATGTCAGTGGAGCGTTTGTGAGTCTTGAGACGGAGGCCAGGAAAATGGGTCTAGCGGTTAACAAGGGCAAGACCAAGTTAATGCTGTCGACAAGTAAGGACTACTAACATCCACGTCTTGGAGCAAACGTCAACATAGACAGATTTTAACTTCGAGGTAGTTTGTAGTTAATGACTTTGTCTACTTGGAATCCGCTATCAACTCAGACAACAACACCAGCGCTGAAATCAAACGAAGAATCACCCTTGCCAATCGCTGCTTCTTTGGACTTAGAAGGAAATTGAGTAGTAAAGTCCTCTCCCGAGCAACTAAAGTGATACTCTACAACACTCTCATCATCCCGGTCCTCATGTATGGTGCAGAGACATCGACCATGACATATCTGATGAAAACGCTTTGGGCTGCTTTGAGAGAATTCTTCGAGTGATTGTTGGTCCTCTCTGCATTAATGAAGAACGGAGACGAAGATACAATCAAGAACTGTACGAGCTGTACAGCGACACTGACCTAGCCAGAAAAGTTAAGGTCCAACGACTTAGATGGTTGGGTCATGTTCAGCGAATGAAAAATAATGCTCTGGCTCGTAGAGTCTTCGAATCCAACCCGGAAGGACGTCGCAGAAGAGGAAGACTGCGACTCACGTGGAGCACACAGGTGGTAGAGGACGTGAACCAACTTAGCGTGCAAAACTGGAGACGGCTAGCTAGATACCGAGCTGGCTGGAGAAGTTTGTTGGGTGAGGCCCTGATCCAACCTGGACTGTAGCGCCACCATAAGTTAGTAAGTAAGTAAGTAATTTTTGGATTAAGATCCCCTCTAAAATACAATTCATCTTCAGCAACTAGGTACACTTTTACCTCAATGGATTCGTTGACAAGCAGAATCACCGCATTTGTACAAATGAAAGTCACTGTTGAAAAACAGATACATCCACAAAGAGTGACAGCAGTTTATGGGCTGACAGGGTGTCATCGGGCCGAATTTCGTCGAAAAAGATGTCATTCGCCGAATATGGTGTTCGTTACTGCTAACTGATAACGGACATCATCTACCAGATATTGAGGAATGAACCTGAATGTGGTTCAAACAGGATGCCCTTAAAATGGCCGTCTTATCTGCCGTTGTGGCGATGTTAATTGGCCGCCCAATCATGCAATTCGACACCGTTGGACTTTTGACAATTTGAAGATAGTTTTCATCAGCTTCTATAGAGTTTTTGTTTTCCAAATCATTTATCAAGAGTTATACCAGAAAGTCTTGTCGATTTTTTCAACATAGTCCCGAAGAGGACTGCTTGAATCTTAAGAATTTCAAAATAGTCTTGAACCAGAGATGTACCTATGCCTTCATTTAGGTGTCGAAAAACTCAATTCGTGATAAACATTTTTCATAAGCATTTCCCACCTAAGCGGTCCTTACTGTTTTTATATTAAAATCTAACAGTATGAAACCAAAAACATAAAAAAACTATATTGAAAAAGCTCCAACGTGGAGCACTGTGTGCTGTAGCCATGTTGTGATTTGTGAATCATGTTAGCGTATTAGCAATACAAAAGCAGGAAACGTTCTTGTGTTGTGTGATTCCTTTGCGAAGCAGTATATTTATGTTCAAAAATGTTCAATATATACCTATCTCACCTGCAAAGTCGCCAGCGATTCTTCGTCTAACCGCGGCACAAGGACGATCTGTCTTCTCGAAGCATCGACACCATTCGCGTGTGTTAATCGTGCTATCCTGATCCAAATCGCATGTGTCAATGAATGGCTTGATGCAACGTTCATTCTGGTCATGTTCCAAGTCGTACATTTCCTGCAGGGACAGGAAGCCGTCGTTGTTCAAATCCAAATGGCCGAACATCCATTTAGCTTCGGTTTTGCATGCGGGCGGGAAGTGAGCCTTGGACTTTTGGTTGTGCTGGCGGCGTTTCTTGCTGTCAGCCATTATGACAGAGAACCAATCGAGCAGGCGATTACCAATGGCTGTTAATTGCTGTGGCTTGCATTCGACCGATTTTGATGGATAACCTGGATTTTATAAAAGAACATTACATACACACGTTCAAATACATTTAGGGGGAGGTGTCAATTTTTTTCTTTGTAATTAAACTGACAGCCGGATGGACATTTTTGGTTTTGAACCAAATGTGACATTTGAAATTGGTCGATAGATGTGTGATTTGTGTGCATTTTACTGCAGCACAAACAAAATTGGCAACAAAATAGCAAAAACTGATATAGGAACTCACCGTTGTTGGAGCTGCTGGACTTGGTGTACTTTTGTGGCTTCTCTACCACCTCATTGTAGCCTCGGATTTTGTGTTTGTCATCCTGGAATTGATTGTCCTAAAAAAAGGGGTGACGAGAGGAAGACGTGTTTTCGTTTTGGTTAGAATGTGCTTCAATTGAGATTGAGGGCGATTATATTAATTGGAGTTCGGGTTTTTTGGATTCAGGGTGGACGTTTTCAGTTGAGTTGTTTATTTTGTTTGCTTTGAAACCCTCAAACGGAATTTTATGTCAAAGGCAGGAAATGGATTCTGATACAAAGTCAATATACACTATCTAATCAATCTAGTCCATGGGATCTAGTTTACGGCAGAATTTTTAAATAAAACTTGAAAACCTCTCGCTTATAATTACAACAAATTTACAGAATATGCAAATGGTCCAAATGGGTACCAGGTGCAATAGCTGACAAAAAAAACTAGAGATCTCAGTTTGTTGCACCTGAAAGAAACTCTGTAAGAACGCATACACGTTCGGCAGTCCACAGGTGCCCAAAAAAAACTTGTAGAAAAAAACATTCAAACGCATTTGGAAAGTCCTCATCTTATGATACTTGCAAGTTCAGAATTTAATTTGTTGAAGCTTCATATTGTGAATGAATTCAAGCTAGTTTCGCGTCGATAGAATGCGGTCATATTTACAATAATGCATCAGGCAAGGTAGTTCTACCAATTCATTCTCAAAATGACGCGGTATAAACTTCACTGCAAATGTTGTTAAAATGAAAAGAGAAACTTTAATCTAAGGGCAAGTTCGGAGGATAAACAAGTTAAAAGGTGGAAGAACATTTTTCCTTAGTTTTAAACAGCCGAAGCCATCTGAATTGGATGAACAAGCCAACCTTCGAATCCGAACCGCACCACCCAGTAAAGACGAGATCTTAGCCTCAATTCAAACACTTAAGAACAACAAGGATGAGTTTTGTAAAATCTAGTTACATATGCTGTATCTTTCCCCACACGAAGTGCTTACTTTACCTCCAAGTGGTAACCAAAGGGTACTGGTTATATATCAAGATAAAATTTGGGAAACTTGTAAGCGCGCATGAAAAACGGAGAAACAGAAGCACTTAAACAACGACCCTACAAATTTTGAGGTAGATGCGAAGCGCTAACAAACCCTCCGCAGTAAAAAAAGTTTGGATGTTATGAGAGCGATAGTAGCCTGGGGAAATGACCCCCCTCTTATGGTAACCAGACACGAAACGACAACGAACTATACATTGAGAGTTTGTACCCGGAATGACGAATGTAAGAACACTCTACACTCCAGGTGAAACCCAAAAACTTGAATCTGTCATCACGCAGTGTATGGCAGACATTACTGCGATCCAGGAAATGCGATGGATAGGATCAGGGACAATGCAAAGGAAAAATTGCGACATTTATTACAACTGTCATCAAAGAATGCACATATTTGGAAGCGAATTCGTCGTGAGAAATCGGCTAAGACCGAAAGTCATGGATTTTCAAGCCTGACTGTAATCCACATCAAGGCCACACTACAAAACATCAGTATAATGTATGTGCACACGCCATTACCGATGGTACTGAGGAGTCTAGCAAGGAGGATTTTTACGATCTAAGGATAGAGACTACGGAGCCTGTCCAGAGTACGACGTCCAAATCGTTCACGGAGATTTCAATGTAAAAATCGAGAAAGAAGACAAAAAAACACGTGTGGCCCAAAGAAAGAAGTACAACATCGGTTGCCTTAGAACTCCGGAATATGCCAGAGACTACAGTGAGTGCAGGAGTGAGCGAGCCTCCGCCGGCCGTCCCACCAAACACCACACATGTCAGCTTGTGGAACCAATATCGCAAAACAAAAAAAAAAAAAAATGTAGCCGAGACCACCGTAGGTTGCCAGCCATCCCCGAAAAAGAACCTGTTGTATGATGATGAATGCGCGTTATTGAACAGAGAGACAGAAAATGCACGCTTGCAATGCTGCAACCAAACAAACAGGCCAAATTAGAAAGGAAAGGAAATTGCAAAGGAAGAAAAGAGCATCCGCAGTTTCTCAGCTCAATGATCTAGAAGAGTCTGGTGCAAATAACAACACCCGACGTTTCTTTAAATGGTCGAAGCAATTAGCTTCTGGTTTCAGAACCGAGACAGTGAAGGAAACCTAGTCACCGAAGTAAAGGGAAATGTAAATGTTTTTAAGCAGCACTCCCAACAGCTGCTCAATGCGCACAATGTCGAGCGATCTAAGGACGGAAGAATAGCTAGAACACAAAGGCCCAGTCCCAGCCCCCAGTGCAGAAGAGGTAGAAAGAGCCATCCAAAAGCTAAAAAATAACAAGTCCGCCGGGTTGCATGGCATACCTGCGGAACTCTTTAGATATGGAGGAGGTGTTGTGATGAACATGCTATCAACAAACAAAGCAACATCTGTCCACCGCCTAGGACAAAACGTCACTGTTGGTAGCAGCAATTTCGAGGTAGTTAAAGAGTTCACCTACCTTGAAACAAACATCAATCCCACGAACGACACCGTAGTGAAGATCCAACGAAGGCAACGAAGACTTACCCTAGCAAACCGTTGCTACTTTGGTTTTGGTTTGATAAAACAACTGGGTTCAAAACACCTCACTCTAAAGACAAAGTCTGCTATAAAAAACTTTGATTTTACCAGTCCTACTCTACAGCGCCGAGTGCTGGACGATAAGTAAAAAAGCGGAATTGATACTGGGCACTTTCGAAAGAAAAATTCTTCGACGGATTTTCGGTACTGTAATTGACGATGGCGAATGGAGAAGAAGGTTCAAACGAGAACTGCAGTACGAGCTGTACCAAGATGTCCGATGTAGTGTAGATAGCCAAGAAAAGGCGACTACATTGGCTCGGCCATATCGAGCGAATGGACGACAACGCTCCAGCTAAGAAAGTATTCTCATCGCAGCCCCCAGGTTCGAGATGACAAGGAAGACCAAAACTACGGTACAAGGACCAAGTGACTGCGGATGCCAGAGCGCTTGGTTTTGGCAACTGGAGAGTGCATGCGAGGGACCGATCATTTATGGATTGTGAGCCGGATAAGTAAGTAAGTAAGTCATCAAGCGAACTGCTTCATCCGCTCATAAACTAAGCCTCGGCCACCAAATGCTTCCCCAAAGACTGGAAGAAGGGAATGACCGCCAACCTCCAGTGAAAATTGGAAAGGCATATGCGTTCTTTTACAGTCACGAAAAATAAAAGCAAAAATTATCCTGAAGCCTATCAGAGAAAAATTGGGACCACACACGAACAAGCTCGAATCCGCGCTGGATCCTCTTGTATTTATCACATCAACACCTCGTACATCATTAATGAGCAGTGTGTTGAATATCGATCACCACTACACCTTATGTTCATCGATTTCGAAAAGGATTTTGATGATAGACCAATTTCGTCAAAAAAAAAAAAACTGATCAGACTCGGAACCCGACAATTTTCTAATCAATATTTCCTCTCATCCGGTCGAGAAAGCGGAGAGCTTACTTCAGTCATCAAAAGGAAGCTGCAAACATTCGTCAATAGATGTCTTTGCAAAAATTCTAAGGATTTTCACATCCAATCGAATATCCAATAAGAACCTTCATAGGAGGACAGGTCAGGAACCTGTTGACTTTTTTATATGAAGACGTAAGTGTCAATAGATTGGAGATTGCAAGTTAAGCAATGCAGTATAATCCGCTCACAAAAGAAGGAAGAAGAGCTGAATGACCAAGAAGCACATGGCAGATGACAGTAGAGGAGGAATCTGCGTCGTTAGTCCACGAGCTGGATTGAGCTTAAACACATCTCCGGAAACAGAACACGATGTATAAATATAATAAAATCTTCTACAAACACAGAACGTACCAGAGTTTTGTATGAATTATTAAAACTCGATTACATACAATTCACAACCAGTTTTTGCAAGAAACGTTCATAAGCTAGCTAACCGTGGAAGACAAAATCGGGTTGAAGAGTGGTAACATTCCATGCCACCTAAAATACGGACACCGATCATTCGGCTTAAGTGGGTTTACTCCGCGCTACTTTCTGTCCTTTGAAACATCTGTTAATCGCCTTGAGCTAAGGAAAACCTTGTTGAGGGAAGGGAACACCGTTGGTTCACTAAGGAAAGCCCTAATGAACGCATGCATACGTCGTGCTCTGGAAATTCCAACCCGTGAAGGAAGGAAGCTGTCTCTAGGAGGTTAACCATTCTTTATCTCGCAAGTAGAGCTGCTTATATGAAACCATATGTATTTTTAAGAAATTCAAAAAAATACTTATCTGAGTAAACAAGACTCTGAATTAAGAAACATTTATCTTTTCTCTTCATTGGACTGAACTAAGGTTTACTGTTATTACCTTAGTAGACCCTGGATTCCCTGAGGATACCCCAGCTTTGATAACAAGGAATATCACACAATAATTCGGACCTTTGAAAGAAATTGTATGAACGGACCTGGCACTGGTTATGGCGTAGATGAAGAAATGAAAGTGTTTTTTAACAATAAATCATCATTCCAGCAGGGTAAGCTTACCCTGAAGAGAACAAAAGTGGTAAGTGTATTCTCAGGTAAACATTGATATCAGTATTGACATGGTTTTGTTACCATATTCAAGAACAATTATTATCATGGTGCGTTCTGAGCAAATGAATCATATTTGTTCATATCATTTTGTTAGGGCCTCAAACTGTTCGATTTCACTTCTGCCCACAATATGCATTAATCAAACACAAAAGCCGAAGCCTTAATTCCTAACAAAAGCTCTTCAAATTATTCATTTAAGCATCCCAATCAAATTTTCACTTTGTTCATTTATGCTTTACATACCAAAGTTTAAAATTCCAACTTTACCATTTGCTTCTCTTCAAGCCTCGAAGGCCTTAAGATTTATGGTTGATAGTTGATACAAAAAAACGACTTGTTTAGGAAGGAACTGGCAATACATAACAACTGTTCGCCATATGATGGGAAATTTGCATTTCCGGTGCTGCACTACAAACTCACACCATAAACCAGTTGCAAGAACATAAATTCTCTTTACAAAATGGATTTGGCTACAGTTTCACCCACAAAAGTATGCAAGGAATTCAGAAGGAAACATTATCATGAGCTGTATGTAGCTCTCTCTCTTTGGAAAACATAATAAACCAGTCGATCTATGGCAGGTAAAGCAGAGCATTTCCGACATTGTAATTGAAAATTTAAAACACTCATCGAGAGTCCTTTATTTCAAAGTCTCTTGGTTACAAAAAAAAGATATATATAGATACACGGCCTTCTGTGAGAGAGCCTCCTGGTCTTGTGTGGTTCATTCAAAGCCATTCATATGCTTTCTATCAATGGAAAAAAGTAGAGTCTGTTTTGTAATGAACTCAATTCATATACTCCGACATCGAATAGATTGGCCGACTGTGGCGCCACTGCTGCCGACTAGTTAAGGCTATAGTGAACTACATCTGAACTACATCATACATTCTATCCTCTATCCTTACACAACAATGCGTTGCCTTAGATTCATGAAACGATAAACGATTGAGATACCACATGGTTCCCTTACAATACCCATACTCTTCTGCTCCGCCATTCACTTGCATACTTTCAAGCGAAGCAATTTTCTAAACAATAAGGATAGGAAATGGGAGGCTACATAAGAACTGTAAGCAACTCTTACCTTCTTATAGGCAGTGTACTTCAGATACTTGTAGTGTTTGTTATCGTACTTGATTTCCTCTGGAGTGAAAGTAAATTGCGAATTAATATGATTATAGTGCCGATTGTTGTCGTCCTTCTCCTATAAATATGCAAAAGAAGAAAAGAAAATGAAAATTCCGTCACGCGGAACATGATTACCCAAGCCGTTCGCTTATTATAATTTTTCTTTTTTTCTCAACATTAAGTTCGTGCAATTCCACTTACATCCTTGAGCATATTATTGGCGTCCTTATACTGTTCGAGGGTTTTCTTATATTTGGCATTGAAGGCACTCTGCCGTTCTCCAACTCGTTGCAGTCGTTTGCTATCGGAAGGATCTGCTTGGATTAGAGAGAAAACAAATTAGAATTTTCTGTTTTGTTTCCTAGCCAAAGAAGGAAAGAAACGAAAGTCCTTAATGAACGAGGAAGAGAGGATACATTTAACAAGACAAACACAAAAAGAAAAAAAAAAAAGAGACAAGTGGAAAGAATAGCTAAACGCAATTTATTTTTATATTCCAGTCAGACCATCCATCCCAGCTAAAGTAGAAGCTATAAGGATGACAGTAAGAATGAAAGAAGACTGACTCACCCTTGCAGGGACAGAATCCTTTGCAGGCTATCCGGATCGATGTAGAGTGGATGCAGTTGTGGTAATCTAATCTGCATAAAGATGAATAGGTTCTATTGTCGGCGCCACATAAGAATGTCGGCTTTGCAACGGGACATGGCTTACAATTTCTGTTGAGAGATAAAAAGAAAGGATACAAAATTACAATGCTGAATTGGTGGTTTGAGACAAAAGTATTTGAGAAATAGGAAAAAAAATAAAAACACAATACGGAACAGTCGATTGAGTCGAATGATAAATGAAAAAAAGATATTTATCAAAGTTCAGTGCATTATTGCCGATGTTACACAGGATTACAATATCCTCTTCACGCTAAAGTAGATCTGAGGCAGATCTATATTCACCACGACGACGACGCCTAAATACATATAGAAAATTTCATTGCGATACCAACTCTATTTTCATAACTTTGTATCTTTGAAGAAGCTTTAAGAGATGACAATAATTTCTTCAATTTCATAGAGTGGAACTTTCTTTCCCCTCCATGGGGTAAGCCTTGACCTGGCGGAGCGGCTTACGGTGACTACTACTATGAAGCTTAGAGCTATGCGATCACAAAACTTGTTTTAGCAGAAGGGCCTCCCATGGTGGAAAGGTCGAAGCGGAGCTGTTACTACTAATTATTCCCCAACGAAGGAGTGTCCACCACCTAGAGGACTCCCAACGAGCGACGGCAGCGAATAAATTTCTTTTTTTGGAGTCAACTGCGGCGTCTTCGTTCCAGTTAGGCCAAACTACTTGGTGAACACCTTTACGGGTTACTTCGACTTATTTGAAGCCCAGCCATAAAAGAAGTGAGTTTTTCGGCTCTTGCACCTGGAATCACATCAAGTGCTTGGTACTCCAGGTTGGGGGTTGTACGTCCGGGTGACTTCTCGACTACGTAGAAAAGAATCTAGTTGCGAAAAAGCAACAGCTCCACATGTGCCAACCATCTAAGTCGGTTGGACCTTAACTTTTCTGGCTAGGGGAATGTCGTTGAACAGCTCGTATAGTTCTTGATTGAATCTTCGTCTACATTCTCTATTTATGCAGACAGGACCAAAAATCACACGAAGAAATTTTCTTTCAAAGCAGCCCACAGCGTTTCATCGGATGTTGTCATGGCCCATGTCTCTGCACACTATATTAGTTTCGGGATGATGAGGGTTTTGTAGAGTGTCACTTTAGTTTCTCGGGTGAGGACTTTATTAATCAATTACATTCTGAGTCCAAAGAAGCAGCGATTGGCAAGAGTGATTCTTCGTTTGATTTCAGCGCTGGTATTGTTGTCTGAGTTAATAGCGGACCCTAGATAGACGAAGTCCTAAACTACCTCGAAGTTAGATCTGTCTATGTTAACGTTTGCTCCAAGACGTCCATACTTGTTGTCCTTTCTTGTTGACAGTATTGACTTGGTCTTGCCCTCGTTAACCGCTAGACCCACCTTCCGGATTTCCGTCTCAAGACTCACAAACGCTCCATTGGCATCCCGCTGTGTTCTCCCAATCATATCAATGTCGTCTGCGTATCCTAGTAGCTGGATGAACTTTTGAAATATTGTGCCTCTGGTGTTGACATTGGAGTTTTGCACAATCTTTTCAAGAATGATGTTGAAGAAATCAAACGACAGTGCATCGCCTTGTCTTAAACATTTTTTTTTTGTTGGAAGTTTGAAGTTGGAAATAGTTCTGGTCCCCCTACAGTGCAAGATCAAGACAAAATCGGTTCACAAGAAGTAGCTCAAACATCTAGTCACTAGACTGTAGTACTGAAATGAAGCTCGTTGTTGTCATAGATATCATAATTAAAATTAAGCTTTCAGCTTCTGCTGAAGGCAATGATGTGAATCTCAACGATGTAGGTTACTCTGTTGCAAGCTATTTGGCAATTCCGGCTCGAACTTAGGATCTAAGGCAGGATTTAATAAGTGGTTGGACCTAGATCCAAGAAAAGGAGATCATGAGAACAGCTTGAATCGTGAGCAGAGCTTCCGTATATGCAGCTATGTCTCACGAGTAGGAACTTTGTCGAGAGATGATAGCCTCATTTGACAAGATCATTCAAAAATGACTTTTCGAAACAGTGGACAAGTTTGGATGCCACCGAAACTGTGATCTTTCCCATTTATTAGAAGACATAAGGTGTGTTTTTTTGCACGCGTATATACGCTTAAAATGAACAGTGCACAAAAAAACGACAAATTTTTCGTTTTAGCAATTTGGCATCACAAGTTGATGATATGTTAACGAGAGGAGAAAGAAGAGCAACGTCAGCGGGAATTTTTTCCCCAGAGAACAGAAAAATCTCTTGCTCAAAGAAGAAAACCAAGAGAATGAAGAAAAGAGATCTAGATAGAGAAAAAGATACGAAGATATGGAACATACAAAAGTAGCCAATGGTTTCCTTTGATTTAAAATAAGGCCGTGTTCGAATTGGGTTAAAAAGTGGTTAAAACTTGACGTTTGGTTAAATTTTGAATTTCGCATTGAATGAAATGTGTTAAAAATTAGACTAGCTGTGGAGCAGGTTAAAATATGACAGGGGTGGTTTGAAAAATTCATCCATTTTTAACCACAATTCATCGAATTCGGACACGGCCTAAGACAAGAGCAAAATCATAGCTTGCTTGGGTAATTGTTAAATCAAATGAATTTCGAATGAATTTCGGAATGAATTGTTGACATATGTTCAAAATTCATTGAAAAAGGTATATGGTAGCATTGTTTTTATATCCGCTTATTTCATAAGCGTGGATAATTATCGCCGCTAACTAAGCGGATATAGAAATTTATTGTTGTTGCATTTGCATGCAAATATTTTCTTAAGCGTATATACGCGTGCAAAAAAAACACGCCTGTTGTTGCATTTGCATGCAAATATTTTCTTAAGCGTATATACGCGTGCAAAAAAAACACACCTATAGTTTCAGATGGAGCTGAAGCATCTCCACCAGCTTTTCACCGGTTCTGAGTCAGAGGAAGATATAGGTGATAAGGGACCAGTTCATTCTAAAACTGATTCTGAAAAAAAGATTTTCAAATATGAAGCTAATAAAAAATTATCTCAGATCCAATTAGCTCCATTAGACAATCAAAATTCGCTAATCGACGGACTGATCAAGATTTCTCTAAAAATATTGATTTTGATGAAGTTATTCCTGACTTTTACCTCCAATAAGAAATACTGTGAAATTATGTCTTGGATGTCACTTAGTCGACCCTATAGCAAGATTTCATTGCTGTTTAAGCGATTATCTTTATTTCCAAAATGAATTTGGCACCACTGCAATGCTATCGTTGACATGTTACCAGAGCATTGCCACTTAACTCCTTTGTAACAACGCATTACATATATTTCTTAATGTCTCTAACATTCATATATAGGCCTGGGTGCGTGTGAAGTATTGAAGGGACCTACAATTTACAGCCGATTCAAAACGGCAAAGTCAAGAAGCACATTTTCGTGACAAAACTTTCTCTTGGAAGTTTTGTCAGTTCTTCGCAAGAGTGCCCGAGAAAGATAAAATCAGGGGAGGAATGGTGTAAGATGAAAGTTGACTATCAAATTTTTGACTATCAAATGTGATAGTCAACAACTTTCCAACTGTGTAAGATGATCATTCTGAAATCAAATTTTTTTTCTTGGATTCTTGGCATCACTCTATTTAGTTCATGTTTAAAACCTGATTGTTGTTGTTGTTTTACATGCTTTCAAATTTGTTGAGACACAAACAAGAAAATAAAAAAAAAGACGGGAATATGAATATTGTATCTATGTGTCCTTTTTTGATTCGTATCTTTCCTATCAGCTGACTGTGTTTCAAGAAGTTTGTTTTGTTGTTTTGTACAATCATTTTTTTTTTTTTTGGAGCGATGAGAATTTTGTTAAAGTTAATAACACAAAATAATAATTTTATTTCTGTCTTTTGTGGTTATATTGGCTAATGAATGAGTGTAATTCGAAGTGAATGGTTTTCAGAGGATAATAAAGTGTTGGTACAATACTGTTTCTTGAAAACGATTTCTCTTTCTCGTGAATAAAATAAATGTGTGAATTTAATTTCATCTTGGTTTTTACTTTCGTTGTTTTGCAATTGCAAAAACAATTACACAGACGAATTTTCTTGAATTTGACTGTCAACTATCAAAAATCAGCTTCCACCATTCCACCCCAGAACAAAAACACAAAATATAAAAAAGAGCCAAGTTCTCTTATGAGCAAACAACACTGTGTAAAAAGTCAGCCTCAAAAAGTAATGAGATCTACAAGAACGCCAAGTTCTCAACAATTAAAAGTGTTATACTGAATATTTTAAAACATAGAAGATAATCCAACAATATTAAACGAAAATAGAAACTGAGCCCAAAGTTAGTTTGAATGAAAATTTCAAGTTCACTGTTCAAGTTTTTAAAATGTCTGTAATCACGAAAACTTGCCAAGTGAAGATACCACACCCCTTAATGGAAATACAATTTTTTCTCATTTTTTGTAATGTCATTCAACCAAAAACATACATTCGTGGGTTCGAATCCTACTCGGGCCCAAAGTTTTTATTTCATCTTTCACGGACACTGCCTCTTGCGAAGAACTGACTAAACTTCCAAGAGTATCATCTGTCATGAAAAAGTGCTTCTCAACTTTGCCGTTCGGAATCGGCGTTAAATTGTAGGTCCCCTCAATTCTTCACATGCACCTAGAGAATTGTTGATGATAGTAAGCCACTTAGGCCTTGGCTCTTCAAGAGCTGTCGCGCCACTCTATTTATTTATTTTATTTACGCCCGTTTTTAGAGAAACCACGCCCCTAAATGAAATTTAAATATGTACATATATTTTTCTTTATATTCAACCTAAAGCCTTTTCGAATCGCGAATTTCAACATTCTACGACCATTTTAAGAAAGTTTGCGGATACCACGCCCTCTGAATGAAAAAAATGAAATTGTCGATTTTTTCCTTTGTATACACCCGAAAAACTCCCATTGTACCAAATTTCAAGATTCTGATATTGTTAGAAGTGCTTCATAATTTTGATGATCAATCAGTGAGTCAGTGAGTCAATGAGTCATTCAGTCAATTACGGTTTTTGAAATGTTTACTGTTCAATATCTCAGAAAGTAGTGGTTCTACAAAATTATTCTTTTTATAAGGCCTTTGTACCCACGAAGTTAATACGTAATTCAAATTTAAATCTTCTTCTTCTATGGGTTCAAAAGTTATGGGGGGTTAAAATATTTGCTTGAGTTCGATCCTGTAAAAAGGGAGTAGTGCTAGAACTTGGCTGGGCACTACCGTGCCCTTTGATAAAAAGTGTGGGAACGAGAAGGATTCGAACCCACAATGTTCTGCTTAGCAGCCAATGCACCTAACCACTATAAGCTACGGATATTAATATAGCACTGTTGAGTTCCACCAAAACATTTCACCATCAAAGCTTTTCTCGTCCTAGAGTCACAAGAGGTTTTGATCTTGAAGATTTGAATTAGTGATGTGCCGAACCTTAAATTTTGTAAACCGAGTTGAATCGAGTTGTTTTTTTGCAAACCGAGTTGCAACTCGGTTTGCCCTACGCGAGTTGAACGAATCAACGGTTTGAACATTCGTTTGCCAACTCGGTTTGCCAACTCGGTTTGCCAACTCGGTTTGCAACTCGGTTTGAAAATTCGGTTCTCAAAGTCGGTTTGCAACTCGGTTTGAAACTTAAAAAAAAAAAACGAAAATACCAGGTTTTTAATCCGTCAAAATCTCTGCCATCCGCTGTTGAAAGTTGAATGTCAATGGCTCAATAGAAAGATAAGGTACGAATCTAGGTCGCTAGAGGAATATTTCGTTCAAAATGTTACCGGATTGCCCCGAAAATCGCTCTAGAAAACATAACAAAAAAAAAAACCGAAAATACCAGGTTTTTATTCCGTCAAAACCTCTGCCATCCGCTGTTGAAAGTTGAATGTCAAGGGAATGTCGAGTTAGGAAACCGAGTTGACCCATCACTAATTTGAATATCCTAAGTGCCACAAAGGGCTCTGTTACCCGGTAATCTACGGTTTTAACCATAGCCTGCCATCATTGCACCAATTATTACGAAGTACATCCTCCGCCACCACCAGGTCCATCGAACATGCTGCCGTACCGTATCTACATACTCCTGAAATGTGTCGTCGACTGCTTGTGAGTGTAATCAAATAAGCCCTAATCTTTTGTAGCTTTCAAACCGCATCTAAGTGTGAATTCTAAAACTTAACAAAAATATTCTGACGCAATGCAACAACGTTAACCTTATAACGCAATCGGGAGCAAGAACTGAACTTAGAAGTACAGTGCGTCAGATTTTATTATTAGGGAAGTACGGTGGGTGCAGATTGATATAATACGGCATTCTCTCTTTCACTTAGCGATTGAAGTTTCTTCGTGCGTCTAACAAGAAAAAATTTGAACTCGAAACTCGACTTGTTAAAATGTGTTCATATAGACTCAGAGGTAACCCAGACGTTAAACCTGTCTAAAAATAAATTGCAATTTTCATACACTTTAAAATTGTAGACATTTCATTTTTCACCCCTGCGGCGGCAGAATTTCAATGATGTTTATTCTTCCAATTAATTTAACTTCAATCAATCATGAATAATTTAATGCAAACCTCAGTTCCAATAGAGATTAAAACAACAATCGCTTAATGGACACAAAATACTAAATTCATTAAAATGCTAAATTTATTCATAACCCTTTTATGAAATCAAAGGAGACTGAGGACAGAGACTAAAGAACAAGCAGAAAAAAAACGACAGACTGACGGACGGCAACAATATTTTCATTTTATAAAAATAACAATGATGATAATTTAAATGCAAAAACACTTCACCCCAATCGCGATAGTATAATATTATAACGACACCAGATTCAATACAAAAGATGTACACATAAAGATACACTCAGAATCGTCTGATTAGGTACATTTATGTAAATTTCAGAAAATCACGCATTTCATAATACTTTACTTTTTTTTAACTAACAACTTAACAACTTATTGACTTTTGGGCATCACTGACCCTCCATTGGGTAACTCTTGACGTGGTGGAGCGGTTTACGGTAACTACTAAGTACTATGAAGCTTAGAGCTATGCGATTACGAAACTTGTTTACGCAGAAGGGCCTCCCATGATCAACAGGTCGAAGCGGAGTAGGCTGTTACTACTAATTACCCCAACGAGGGAGTGTTCCCACCAAGGCACTCTCATCGAGGGACGGCAGCGAATGAATTTCTTTTTTGGAATCAACGGTGGCGTCTTCAGTTCCAGTTAGGCCGAACTACTTGGTGAACACCTTTACGGGTTACTTCGACTTATTTGAAGCTCAGGTCGTAAAAGAAGCGGTTTTTCTGGCTCTTGCACTTGGAGGCATATCAAGTGCCTGGTACTCCTGGTTGGTTTAGTTGCGAAGCAACAACAGGCCACGGAAACGGACGGATACACTGATACGACCCAAGCAAATGTATAAGGGACAACGATTTTCGGATATGCACGTGGAATGTTAGGTCCCTTAATAGACCGCGTGCCGCCGAACAGTTAGCGAATACCCTCAACTGCTACAAAGCAGACATTAGGTCTGTTTGGTAACTCCAACTTTTTGCAACGAAGTACAACGAAGTAAAACGTTTTTACATTTTCCTGTTTGTTACTCGAATTAGTTGCAGAGAAAGGGGAAATCGAGAGAGCAAAATATTTCCCCTCCAAAGAAAATTTTGCAACTTCTTGCAACTGAAAATTCTTGTTGCAAGTTGTTTTTGAATGTCATTGGTCTTCGAAGAACGGGCAATTGACAGATGACATATTTATTATTTTTTGAATTTGCTCGTGGTCAAAAGTGAATTATTTTTTTTTTTAAGGTAAAAAAATGTAAGCATTTAATTTAATTTTTTCAGTAGGCCAAGTGATCACAGACGGGCTCACAGAAGGGAAGGAACATGCTTTCATGCCCAGGAAACCTTTATAGTATAATTTGTGTTATTAAATGTATTTCATCAAAAATTTCATAAACAAACCATAGAAACAGTGCTAGGTGCTTGGCTCCACTAACTGTTTTGTCCGAACGGAGACTAGCATAAATCTCCTATGCACAGAATTTGTCACTAAGGTGTTCGAACAAAGTTTTGGAAAGCCAAAAGTGCACCTTGAATTCTACGTCCGTATACTGCGGTACCACTTTTTCGTAGTAATTTTCGATGCAGTTTCGCCTATTTCCCATTTCTCTTTCAATGCAGCGATCAAAAAGCTCGTCGTCGGTGTGTCTGGGTTATTTAGCAATTTCAGCGCTAAACTTTTATTTACATCTTTTTCTTCGCTGAACGACGAATCAGATTCCATCAACTCTTCTACCAAACTCAAAAATTCATTATTTTCGACATTTCACCTAATTTGACAGATTTCAAACAAATTGCTACAAAAAGTACCCAAACAGACCTATTATCGCTATCCAGGAAATGCGATGGGATGGACCGGGCAAAAGGAAGATGAGAAACTGCGACATTTACAATGGTGATTGAGAGCAACAACAGCGACTCTTTGGATACGGATTCTTCGTGGGAAGCAGACTCAGACAAAAAGTCTTGAGCTTCATATGTGTAAGCGAACGCATCAAGACAATCCGAATCAAGGCTTAATTCGGCAACATTAGCCTAATATGTGCGCATGCCCATACAGAAGAGAAAAGGGACGACACGAAAGACGAGTTCTACGAGCTCCTAGCTATGACATTAAAATTGTCTTCGTTGATTTTAACGCAAAGCTGGGAAAAAAGGACATCTTTGGTGGAACAGTCGCAAAGCACAGCCTGCACGACAACATTTCCGATAACGGATTTAGGCTGATCGGTTTTTCTGCGCGGCGAAATGTTGTGGTAGCAATCCTCTGGTTAAAGTACATGGAGATCTCCTGATCAATCAACCGTCAACCAGATTGATCACATTGCGGTTGACGGAACGCTATTGTCCAGCATTTAAAATGTTCGAACTTTCCGATAAGCTAACATCGACTCGGACCACTACCTCGTCGTAGCCAAGGTAGTGCTACGAGTATCCCGATAACGGCCAAAATATGGAAATGCTGCAAGAAAATTCGACGTCGGACGGCTACAATCGCAAGAGATTACCAGATCCTTCTCTGATCGAGTGTCAAGTAACCTCTTAAGTAAGTAAAATAATAGAATCGCAGTTAATGCTAGGGACTTGGAAAGACCACTTTTGTAGACTGTATAACGGCGACGACGAACAAAACACCACCGCCGACAGACTGGAGCCTTTCATCGGACACGATGATAGGCAACAATTCACGGCTGAAATCCAACAAAGCCACTGGAGCAGATGGACTAGCTGCTGAGTTCTTCAAAGCAGCAGGCGACAAGCATGCACTAAATCATCTGTAAGATATGGTCAGAGGAATGCATGCCCGATGAATGGAACCTCAGTATTGTTTGCCCGATCCTGAAAAAAAGCAGATCTTCTAAACTGCGCCAACTACAGAGAAATAAGTCTACTTAACATCGCCTACAAGATCGTCTCTGCCGTAATATGTGAAAGTCTGAAACCTTTCGTCAACAATCTGATTGGTACTTATCAATGTGGCTTCAGGCCTGGAAGGTCAACCATCGAATCGACCAAATTTTCACTTTGCGGCAGATCCTGGAAAAAAACCTATAAACTCCATATGGATACCCACCTCTTTTTCATCGATTTAAAGGCCGCGTATGACAGTATCCACAGAGACGAACTGTATAAAGCTATGTCTAGTTTGGAATCCCTGCTAAGCAATTGAGTGGAATATGCCTCTCTCGAGCAACTTAGGAAAAACTGTACAACACCCTCATCATCCCAGCCCTGCTGTTTGGTGCAGAAGCATTGACCTTGACAAAATCGGATGAATGTGCCTTAGGCTGTTTCGAGAGGAAAGCTTTCGGGTCATATTTGGCCACGCGTGTATTGATATGGTATGGAGAAGAAGATACAACAGCGAACTTTACGGGTTGTACAACGACATGGACCTAGCCAGAAGAGTCAAGGTCCAGAGACTCAGATGGCTCGGTCATTTAGAGCGGATGGACACCAATGCTCCAGCCCGGAAAGCCTTCGACACTATTGCCGAGGGACGTAGGAGGAGAGGAAGACCGCGACTCAGGTGGCGCGCTCAAGTGGAAGAGGACCTCAATCAACTTGGAGTATAAAACTGGAGACAGCTAGCTAAGGACCGAGCTGGCTGGCGGAGACTGTTGATTGAGGCCCAAGTCCACAACGGACTGTAGCGCCACCTTAAGTATGCAAGTAAGACACTGTATTAAGAACATCATATATTATTTTGGGCTGCCATTTGGATTTGCGATTTAAGTTCTTGCACTGCGATGATGAGTCCTGAAGAGTAACTTTTGTTGCTCTATAAATGGCCTTGCCTCTCATTTGCTTTCTTAAGCCAAAACGATAGCTGTATATTACGGTAATTCTTCCCTTGAACTCAGCACAAGTGTTGTTGTCTGCGTTGTAAGACGAAGTACCTAATTACCTCACCGCAGATTGAACACTCTGGCCAAGTCGTCGGTTGGTCGGTGTCCTTTTGAATGAAAGCAAGTTCTTATTTTCTTTTATTAGTCACTAATTACATGATAAAACAACTATTCGTAAATCAAAATTACTAGAACACACCAAGGACGAAGCAATAAGCCACATCCAAGTCCATTATCCTCAATACATTCTGCCCTACATTCTAAAGTTCCCCATGCATCGATTGTTTTTGTTCTGATTTAGAACAAATTTAAAACAAAACAAAATGTTTAAGCACTGCAGCTTACCGAAAACTAGAAAAAATACAAACAACAAAAAAGTTTAAGAACTACTTAATGGCTCTTGATCCGAATGTTAAATTTTAAGTAACACATACCCAAGCCCCATCTTAAAAACTTTATTATGATGTTTTCTTTGCTCATAAAAAATGTGCATCAGCCACACCACACACTGGATGCAGTTCATGTGCAATCCTTGAACAATAAACACAAGAACGCAAGAAAAAAAAAATCGCTCAACTCAACAAAGTTTAATTACAGTTTCTCACGCGAATTGATGTCCTTTTTTACTCGACAAATTGGGGGCAGCTACTGGAAACGGCAACAAACGTACAACTTAACCAAGGAACTTTCGCAAGTTGAAAAAGGAGGAAAACTGTGGAAAGGTAAGTATAACAATCTCTAGTTAAAAACAAATGCAGCTCCATTGCTGGCTGACCTTTAGTTATAGGAAAATATTTCCCAGCTGGTTGTTGGGTGATTATTTTGCCATCAAGACCAACAAATGAAACACACATCAAGCAAGAAGGATGCATATAAAAAAATGCTGAAGAACAACACGAACATGCAACCTTGGAACTGATTCGGATGAGTGGTTCGTGGCGCGGCGCATAAAATTTATGAAATACACGGTAGAGCAATTTATACGACTTTTGATATTTTGCTTTGTTGGAAAATAAGCTGAAAAAGAGAGAAATTATAAATTCTGGAATTTGCCTACACAGCAATAATAATCCAATATCAGCAGAATTTTTGATATTGTGCGCACTGATTTGCATAGAGTTGCCACAGTGCTTCTTTGTAATCATGGTATTCTTAGAGATTGGAGACGTTTTTAGGAAGTGGTATTGAAGGAAGAAAGGAGTGTTGGACCACGTAAAATTGGTTTTCGTTGGATTGTTGGTTCAAAAGTTAGAAAGAGTAGACAGACGGATATGGCGAAACTATAAATCTTCTGTATAGTAATAGAATTAAAGCGAATCCAATTTAAACTCACACTTTTGTTCAATTTCACATTTGAACTTTCTTTCTTCATTACTTACTTACTTATGGTGGCGCTACAGTCCAGGTCAGACCAGGGCCTCACCCAACAAACTTCTCCAGCCAGCTCGGTCCCTAGCTAGCTGTCTCCAGTTTAGCAGGCCAAGTTGGTTCAGGTCCTCTACCACCTGTGTGCTCCACCTGAGTTTCGGTCTTCCTCTTCTGCGACGTCCTTAAGAGTTGGATTCGAAAACTCTACGAGCCAGAGCATTATTTTCCATTCGCTCAACATGACCCAACCAACTAAGTCGTTGGACCTTAACTTTTCTGGCTAGGTCAGTGTCGCTGTACAGCTCGTACAGTTCTTGGATTGAATCTTCGTCTCCATTCTCCATTAATGCAGAGAGGACCAAAAATCACTCGAAGAATTTTTCTCTCAAAGCAGCCCAAAGCGTTTTCATCAGATGTTGTCATGGTCCATGTCTCTGCACCATACATGAGGACCGGGATGATGAGGAGTTTTGTAGAGTGTCACTTTAGTTGCTCGGGAGAGGACTTTACTACTCACTTGCCTTCTAAGTCCAAAGAAGCAGCGATTGGCAAGAGTGATTCTTCGTTTGATTTCAGCGCTGGTGTTGTTGTCTGAGTTGATAGCGGATCCCAGGTAGACAAAGTCCTTAACTACTCGAAGTTAAATTTGTCTATGTTGACGTTTGCTCCAAGAAGTCGATGTTGATAGTCCTTTGTTGTGGACGGCATTAACTTGGTCTTGCCCTCGTTAACCGCTAGACCGATTTTCCTGGCCTCCGTCTCAAGACTCACAAACGCTCCACTGACATCACGCTGAGTTCTTCCAATTATGTCAATGTCGTCTGCGTATCCTAGTACCTGGACGGACTTTTGAAAGATTGTGCCTCTGCTGTTGACGTTGGAGCTTTGTACAATCTTTTCAAGAATGATGTTGAAGATATTGCATGACAACGCATCGCCTTGCCTAAAACCGTTTTTGACATCAAAAGCATCCGTTAGGGACATCGTGAGTTTTCCAATCATCTTACTCAGACGGAGGAGTTTTTCTGGGATACCAAAACTAGCTCTATATAACTGGTCTCTATAGACGCTGTCATACGTGGCATTGAAATCGATGAAAGGTGGTAGGTATCGATTTGAAGTTCCTGGGTCTTCTCCAAGATCTGCCGTAGGGTGAATATTTGATCAATGGTGGACTTTCCGGGTCTGAAGCCACACTGGCGGAGTTTTGCTCATCACCGCCATTATACTGCTTATAAAAGTGGTCTTTCCATATCCTCAGCACTGACTGCGGTTCCACTACGTGCTTTCTTCATTAGTTAAGTTCTTTCGAATCATAATAGACAAGTTGTTAATGACGGACTGGTCTAACGCCGACAATACTATAAATACTGGTTTGTCTCAAGGTTTTCCGATGGTATATACATTGCATGCCATCAACAACTATCCATCAATAATGTTCGTCTTTCAGATTCTGAAATCGGACCTCGACCCTTTTCTAATGTACTTTAAGATAAGCTTTTCAAACGGCCGATGAGAGTAACATTACTGTTCTATTTGGTCGCTTAAACCCCGTTGATCATGCTTAACCTTAAAACATATCTACTCTATGCAAATTGGCTTATGTATTAGCCAAATTTTGGAGCTGTTTACATTGTACAACAAAGAGATTTGTTTCTAGGCCGTACTACATGAATATGGAGCTATATCATATTCGTTTTTCATGTAATACGGTATCTCCTTTCTGCACTGTTACTCGGTGCCCTGTCAAGTGTGATATTGATGCGTGTACAAAACCTGACGAGTTCTTAACGATCATTTTTGATAAGAACCTTTAGGATTGTCTAGTCACTTCGAACTAGAGATTTCTTAGAAGAAACGATTAAAAGAAGCATAAATGATAATTAAAGTGTCTCCAGTATGAGTTGACTGTTTCTGTTAATTCGATTGTCAAAAGCTTTCCTTCTTAACCACTCTGTTGGTAACTTTAATGTACTTTGCTTGCATGACAACAATATTTTGAGATTCAATTTCAGCTCTGAAATTGTGCAAATTCAAATAATATATTTTTTCAAACAAGAACTTCGTGGAAGCTACATAATGCCTATTGATTTTCTTAAAATGAATTCCAAACTTGACACACTTCACTTGGCTTTCCGTGTGCATTAAAAGTTAAAACATTTTTATCAAAAATTTTAAAATGTTTATTTTCTCGAAATCCAATAAAAAAAACTTCGCACAAACAAGCGAGGGATTAATTCATTAATGATACGAGTTTTATTTGGAACATGAAAAGTGAAATATCCTTGAAAACCTGCATTACGCACGAACTGGCAGGGATAAAAGCATCTCTGACTGTGAGTTTGTTGTACACATGCAAGTAATTACGTAGGATGAGAATTGAATATACATACATGTCTTTATCTAATTTTGACACATACATACTCGCCCATAAACATATGTAAGTTTTTACGTACTTTTTAGTCCTCATTCTCATAATTGAGTTTTATTTTTGTTTGAGTTGCTTGGAATGAGAAACGGTTATAACCTACCAGAGCGTCAAGTTTAACTGAAATTCTATTTTTTGCAGTCGTAGAAATGTCATTTTATTTACGTATCTTGAGTTAATATTACTTTGAAAAAATAAATTAGCAGATGTCAAGCTTTGGTGTGGAATGAGGAAGAAGACGAAAAACGAGGAGTTTAATGTTCACAGTTCAATGTTGCGATATTTCATTCAGTTCTGATGTACAAAATCCAGAATTTTGAGCCTTTTTACTTGCGACACATCTCTACATAAATAAAAATAGCTGTAAAGGGTCTGTCATCTAACGTTTTTTTCTTCAACTAGTGCTTATTTCATGAATGGTAACACTTAGCTCATGTCTGATTTGACAGATATAATTAGTTTTATCCTTCCGCTGAACGAACGTTGTGTATACGCTTGAACAACGCTGCGAAATATTGCGACATTACTTTAAAAATCATGGCAATGTTGCAGAATGTATGCGAAAATTGCGTACGGATTTAGGAAGAATAGAAGCACCGCCAGCTTCGTATGTTCGTTATCTTGTTGAAAAGTGAAAGAAACTGGCATCCGAATCGATGAACCAAAGCGTGAAAAGCCAAAAACAGTGCGTAGACCCGAGAATATTGCTGCTGTGGCAGAAAGTGTGCATGAAGCGCCATCAACATCGATTTACCGTCCTTCTCAACAGTTGAACATGTCGGAGACATCATTGTGGCGAATTGTGCATAAAAACCTTGGTATGACGCCATACAAAGACCAATTGACTGAACAAAAAGGGTAAAATGAGAAAAAGACTTTGCGAAGGAAGAAAATAGCATCCGCAGTTTCTCAGCTCAAAGATCTAGAAGAGTATCGGGCCAAGAACAACACCCGGCGTCTGTTTAAAAGACGAAGCAGTAAGATTTTGGTTTCAGGAATGGGACACATGCTCTTCAAAGCAGTGAAGGAAAGCTAGTCATCGAAGCACAGGGAATTGTAGTTGTTTTCAGGCAGCACTTCCAGTAGCTGCTGAATGTGTATAATGTCTAGCGAGCCAATTACGAAAGAGAAGCGAGTCCAGTCAATGAAAACTCAGTCCCAGCCCACATCACAGAAGAGGTATAAAGAGCCATCCAAAAGCTAATAGATAACAAGCCCAACGGAAGTGCGTTTTTGCGCTGACTATAGTTGACTATAGTTGACTATTTCTCGTTTTTGCACGCCAATAGTTACGTTTCGTAACCACAATTGTCGTTTTTGCGGTCAGTGTTAAAGTGTCAAATTGTAACTATTTCTAACTATTCCCAACTCTACTCAGGAGGTGAGTTGAAAATGGTTGATGTGTCAAAGTCTTTTTTTTTCTGTTTAATGGTGTTTTTAATGACTCAAAAAAAAAAAACATTCTGTTCGTGCATTTTTTACCGTCGTAGTTGTCCGTATCCGTGCCGCCGCAAATTTAATTCCAATCAAAAGATTTCTGTTCGTCTTCAATTAAAAATATTTAATTTCAAAAATATAAAGAAAAGAAGGTTCCCCTTACAAATTTTAAAGCTTCACGAGTCAAACTGAAAATCCTCAGTCACTACGAGGAGATACACACCAAGGAAATGATCGCATTTCCAAGTGGCTTAAAATTCAGCACCAATTTCAAAAATCATTCTCTTACCGGTCACAAACCCTTCCAATCGAATTGGCTATACTGCAATCCGCAAACACTCCTATTTCAACTGCAACTGCGTGGCGACTTGCAGGCTGCCAAAGATGGCCAAAACAGTCAGCGTCTACGTTCGGTTAGTTTACAAAAAGTCATCGAAAAACTCGAGGACATGGACATGGTTTTGGAGGACAAGTTGGCCACTGCCCATGAGCATAATGATTGTCGAACGTCAGTCCGCAGGAACGGCAAATGGAAGTTACTCTGCATGAGAAGAAATTGAACGCAGCGGTGAATGGAGCTGACTGAGGAGAAAATTACGAAGATCACAGGAGAAAAGAACTATTTGGAGAGGAAGCTCAAGACGCTCCGCAAAGTCAACATAGGAAACCCAATCAATGATTGAAGGACGAAATCGGCATACATATTTGAATTCATTGTTTTTATGTTTGTCTGTCAGCAATAAAAAATGTTTAATTAGTTTCGGAGAATAAAGACTTTTTTCGTTTATTTATATAAAATCACGAACTAGATATTGGTATTGAGAGTTTTTCACTGAATCTGGGAGCCGCAATTAGGAGAATATCAGGAGCTGGCTTACTTGAAACAGCTTGAAGATTTCTTTATGGAGGGTGGTCTTCAGTCTCTTTCTCTTTTCTTTTCTTGCTGTGGGTTGTTCAAAAATAAATAAATATTTTCTCATCTCAATTGGCTTTAAAATCTTACCATATCAAGATCATTCTTGAATTTTTGAAATAAATTTAGAGCAACAAAAATTGTTATGATCAAAAGAAAAGAAAAATGTAACCTCAAAAGATTTGTTTTTTTTTTTCTTGTTTGACAGATCAACCAAACCTAACTAAAAAGCGTTTTTGGATGATTTCAACTATTTCTAACTATTTCAACTATGACACATCAACCATTTTCTTTTTGACATAAAAACTATAGTCAACTATCGTCAGCGCAAAAACGCCCTTCGGGTCGGATGGCATACCTGTGGAACTCTTTAAATATGGAGGAGGTGTTTTAATGAACATGCTATCAACAAACAAAGCAATATCTGTCCACCGCCTAGGACAATACGTCACTGTTGGTAGCAGCAATTTCGGGGTAGTTTAGGAGTTCACCTACCTTGGAACCGTAGTGAAGATCCAACGAAGACTAACCCTAGCGAACCGTTGCTACTTTGGTTTGATAAAACAACTGGGTTCAAAACTCTTCACTCGAAAGATAAAGTGTCTGCTATAAAAAACTTTGATTTTACCAGTCCTACTCTACGGCGCTGAATACTGGACGATAATTGACTATTGACATCACAGTACTTCGCACATAAATGCAACGAACTACAGACACATACAGCACTAGCTACAACAGGGAGAGACAGATAGACACATAGAAGGAAAGAACACATTACAGAAACCTACGTGGCACAGAGGAGGAGATATAGATTTATATTGTCTCATATTATCGCACAGGTGGCCTCAGATAAGCTGGCGATTTTTGTAGAAAAAGAATGCTTACTGCCCGCAGCGTTTGGCTTAGCAATCAACTACTCTATCCTCTAAACCATGGCCACCTGCGGGACGATAAGTAAACAAGGGGAAGTGATACCGGGCACTTTCGAAAGAAAATTTCTTCGACGGATTTTCGATTCCGTATGTGACGATGGCGAATGGAGAAGAAAGTTCAAACGAGAACTGCAGTACGAGCTGTACCAAGATGTGGATGTAGTACAGATTGCCAAGAAAAGAGGACCATATTGGCTCGGCCACATCGAGCGAATGGACGACAACGCTCTAGCCAAGAAAGTATTCTCATCCCAGCCCCCAGTTTCGAGACGACAAGGAAGACCGAACCTACGGTTCAAGGACCAAGTGATTGCGGATGCCATAGCGCTTGGTTCGGCGACTGGAGAGCGCATGCGAGGGACTGTTCACGATGCGATTGAAGGCTGTAGTATCAATCATGGATTGAAGTCTTCATGTTTTTCGAGAAAAGATACCATGACAAAATAAACGCGAGAAGAGAAATGCTCTAGAAAATGGAAATGAGGTCTTGAAGTTTTAAACGACAAGAAAAAGTGTATATCAATAATCCCGCACCAAGAGGACCAGATTCATGAGTCTTTCAAACTGCAACTGGTGATTGAAGCAATCATTTCTGAGTTTTGATTGAAGCGATTGAAAAGTTTTTAAAAAAATGTAAACTGACAAAAATCTTCCAAGTTCAACTTAACTGCAGATTTCGAAAGTAACTCCAAACAGACATTGCATTATAAGTTCTAGAGTAAGAGCTGAAAGTTCCGGCCATGGCGGATATTCGTTTGCAAAGGGCAATCAGCACTTCTTTGGCATCCGCTCTGATGATGAAAGCTGCCAAAAAAGCTAACAATAGTACAAAAGATAGCAGGAATGGTGTAGCACAGGCGTTGCAAGAAGACAAGAAGAAAAGAAAAGGTTTGCCGTCAAGCAGAAAATACAGGATGTCCTTTAGAGGTATCTATTAATAGAACTTTAAGTTGGCAACACTTTCTTAACTGGTGGCAATTCGGCACAACGCTTCCAAATGGTGCACATTTGTTTTTGAAATTCATGGTTCTCTGCGAGTTTTATTTAGCGATGGAACTCACTTTTGGTTGGGTGGATATGTCATAAACAAAACTGACTGTTTGTTACGCTTAATGGGTTGGTGGAATAATCGGTCCGAACTTCCGTAAAAACGATGTTATCCAGAGTGGTTTCAACAAGATAGACGGCGCGGCAGCGTAAAAAAGTCACACAGAACGTGCCACAACTAAGTTATCGAAGGAAGCTTTTGGTAACCGCATAGTTTCACGTTACGGACCCTTGGCCTTCGGAAGAATAAGACTGCGATTCAACTGCTTGAATCCAAAAACATTAACATTGAAACGAATGTTCGCTTTGACCATAAACGCCCAAACTTAAAACAAAAAAAAAAATACTTCCATGTAATTATGAACAATATCTCATAAAAATTCAGTTTTATTGTTGAATAAATTTCTAACCACCACCGGCACCATCCAGGATTCCAGGTTGCTTGCTTTTCATATTTTAAAAGCTCGAACAATTCTCGATAGTAACAAGAATTTTTTGTTTCTAAGAAAACTCTATACATTCAACATTTTTAATGTAACGTAATGTTCCAGAGAAAGAGGATAGCTTCTAAAATATTTACGCTTTTGCACACACACACGAAATGTTTCTTCTTTCTCTTCCAAAGTCACATCGTGTCCCTAAAGGACTTTAACGAGAATAATGTCAATGATGCGGACACTGTCCTCCAATTTACAAATAAATACCCATTACACATGTCTCAATTTGGATACGTTGTCATACGGTTACGCTACTGACCTAAAAGCTAATAACACTGTCCCCAAACGAACGTATTTCACGATAAATATAAAACCCAGGCATGAGCCATGAATATTTAAAGCTAAATTAATGTACGTCTGTGCATTTTCTTCGAAAAAAATACAAAATACACCAAACATACTCAAGAAATGGCACATTTTCCCGAAAAACTCCCACGCCCAAGTGCCCTAACGTCGTAGTAGTGAATTCACACACGACCCCTATCCGTCGGTTTCTTATAATAAATTTATTTATTTATGGGCTTCTAGAAATTTTTCTGTTTTTTTTTTTCTTCTTTTCTTATGCCTCGTACTTTTTAAGAAAGAAAAAAAAAAGGCAAACGAGGGAGAAAACAAATTCATTTAGTATATGTAAAATATTCAATTTACTCATCGTACTCTTCATCCTTGTCACTTGGATCGGTTTCATAAAAGACATCATCCTCTTTGGAATCCTCTTCAGAGCTGGTGCTCTTATCCTCGTCATCTTCTTGATTCACTTTACGTTTGGCTTCCTCCTCAAGATATTTGGCCTTGGAAATTATTTCAATTTCATCTCTGATGGCAAACGTAACCAGAGAGACAGACAGCGAGAGAGAGAGAGAGAGGGAGGAATAATAAAAAGAGTTAGGTAAATAGAATTAGAATGGAATAATTTAATTAAATGTGCATGCAGTTAGCCCAGAAACAGAGAGACAGAGAGCAGGTAGGGCAAACAAATTGGCGCTGCTCCTGATGTTGCTTCTGTTTATGGGCTGCATCAGCTTAATGCTGGCAATAATCGTTATGTTTACAAGTTTATATAGGACATACCTGTTTTTGTGTAGTTCCTTCTTTGACACACACACGGCGCTGTATTCGTCTTCGAGCAGACAAATTTCCCTCTTTTTGCAGTTAAGTGGCCGACACAAATCACCTGAAATGTAAGAAATTTGTTTATGTTAGTGTTGGGGCTTGGGGGCGCTTTTGTGAAAAGGATTAACTTATTTAAAATTTAATTTACATTCAAAAGGATCTGCTGTACATAATAATTCTAAATCCTTAAACACGAGTTCAAAGGTATTAAGTCCAGATGTCAAATAAAAACTTATTGCACAGTTTTTATATCAAAAATATGCTTTTTGCTCGTTCATATTGAATGAGCAAGAACACGTTTACGTGCAGGACATGAGCTGGAAAGGCTCTTATGTGTGATAAGTGTGACCTGGCAAAAGGAAATAGCTGTTTGGAGGTATTCGGTGTTGGCGAACGGATGCATTAAGGTTATGGAGCACTTATGCGAGCATCTTGACTTAAAAGGTTTTCATTCTTCTTCGTAGGTGATGTGAGACTTAGAACTCCATAAAGGAGGAGAGGTTTAGAAGAAAGAAAATTCAGACTTTCTTAATGGATTCTAAGCTGAAAATCTAAATGCACATTTTCGAGGGCTTTCTTCCACTCATGGGGAAGAAGGAACAAAAGATATATAATCTCAATATCTTTGTTTGGAGTCTTACGAAATATTAGGTCTGCCCGCGCCCGGTCAGATATATCGAAACACCAACAAGCATGGAAACTGTGAAAAGGATCGATTAACTGAAGACGCGCCGTTGAAAGGATGTGATATCATGTTGAGTCTATTTGTAAGTGTTGTGCAACATAAATTAGTGTAAGCCGTACACTGGTGCAAGTCAAATTCGTCCACCATTCAAGAAATGCGATGAGACTATATGAGCCAGCAAAAATCGTTGGAAAAAGCATCAGGGTCTATTTGGGTGACTCAGAAATGAAGTCTTTAATTTCAAATCTGTTATCGTTGGTTTCACTAAACTCAACATCAAGGTTGAACACGTTAGTTAACTGCATCTATGCTCACACCAAGAACTGAAATAGACCTTCAAACCGCCGGACATACAGTCGCTGAATAGCCTCACACGCGCTTGTTTTGAAGATCAGCATGTTTTTTGTTGCTTTTTGATGTGGACATATGAAATTATATGATGTGTTGAAAGGTAGAGATTAGTTCTTCAGATGAAAGAATTTCAAATAATTTTGAATAGCTAACAGAAAATGTCTCGAGACTATTTCGTTTGGATGCACTAAAATGTTACTTTTTTTGTAACATTAGAATAGAATCACTTTGTGTATCTAAGTTAAAATAAAAAGATATTATTTTTGTGCTATAAAAATGTTTTTCTTTATTTATTAAATTATTTTAAATATTTTTTTACAACCTCCCGTTATTTTGAAATAACATCAAAAATGCGGTCTTTTAATGAATCATACAATGATTTTAGAGGTCAAGGGAAATAACAGGCCCAGGGCTACTTGTAAGCCTTCAACAAGCTCTTTCTTTATTCTTGTACGGCTTCCCGGCCTTTCATACCCCTTTCATGTCAACCAACCCCACACATTTTTTCAATGATGTACAAATTCTTGTGAGTAGGAGTGGGCCAGGAAAGTTGTTCTATACTGTTGGCCCTGTAAACCAAGCTATAATTACTCCAGCGGTGTGAATTGGCGCGTAGTCTTGCTGGAAAATAATCGGTTACCGGTCAACAAAATATGCACTGAAAATAGAGGTAGCCCATTTTCCAGAACAGTATTATAAAAAGGATGCAGTCATACTTGCAGTTTCACAAAAACCAAATCAATGGTTTCCACATAATATGCTAAAAGGGGGCCCCCCCCCTCCCCACCAGTCCATAACAGCCTCCCTCTCAACTGTCGGTGACCGGTCCCCAAAAACAGCTTTTCCTTCCCCAAATCATGAATAATCAATAATTGTATGCGTCGGGCCCCATCAAGGTTGAAATACTTGTTTCATCCCGAAAATAATCATTTTTTCTCCAATCGTTAGAGTGACTTACTTCCGTCAGTATTCTTAAAACATGTGCGATCTTGCAAAAATTTCGCCGCTCCTGTTGTTTTCACATTCTTGTTAAGGGGTGGTGGTTTTTTTTTTTACATTTTTATGGCACTTAAGGTGTCCGGCACTCTTATAACTTCTACTAATCAGTCATTCGGCTCACTTCCTACCCCAGCTTTGAACCGGGCACCAACTATCATACAACGAACATCACCAACCAAGGGAAGTTAAATAGTCAATAGTATTCACTTCATCATCCTTATAATTCACACTCAGTCGCAGCCGAAAAATAAGTATAAGTAGAGAAATCAGAACTTAAGAAGGACTTAGGATGAAGTTTTTGCCGTTTAGCAGTGGTGGTTTTGATACTAATAAAAACTGATAGTAGTAAGAATATAACTGGGCTCAATTTTCGATAAGTTATAGAATTTACTGTTCAAGCAACTTGTTTACTCTTGGAATCAACTACTTCAGAGTTTAGCGGGCGGTCGCTTAATCTTTAGCTTGCTGCTGGAGGCAGGTGCGTTTTCACACTAGCAACGAGCAAATTTTTCATAATGACCAGTTCATTAGTTTAGGTTCCACACGCACCGGTGAGCGTTAGAGTGCGCCGCACACTCAAAGGATATATAATACGAGGCATGTACAATGAACAAAATGCGTTCCCATCATCTGGAAACATGTTGAAACAAAATACTAAGAAGCTTCTTGATCAAAAGAAGTGCATACTTGACTTCTCGAAACTGACGACATAACATCCTAAAATCAACCAATTAAGACCAAAGGAGAGATAAGAACGAAGAAGCTCGTGGCGAAGGACAATCGAGGAGGAAACAGTGTCCTATTAAAAAGTTGGAGACAGCTAAGTGGCTGTGCTATGCCTTCAAAGGGTCATGGACTAAGGAGGTCTGAAGACTTTAGTATCACATATTTTAAATTCAGGCAGATTTAAGCCGATTTGCAGGTTAACGAAAATTCTGATGTAACCGAAACGGTGAGCGGTCCCCTAGAGACAATTCCAATCTGTGGTGCGCTAAGAAGCAGGGCAGCCACAGAATTATCAATTGAATTGTTGGTGTGTCTAGGAAAAGACCAGAAACCGAGCAAATTTCCGCCAGCAATATAGAGCCATTCAATTTGGGTGAAGCAAGCCAACAATTCCACGCACCCGACATTGACGAAGTGAAGAAACAAGGCCGCTGGAGCAGACGGGCTAGCCGGTGAACTGTACAAAGCATTTGGTCGGAGGAAAGCATGCCCGACGAATGTAACCTCAGTATCGAATGCCCGATCCTCAAAAAAGGAGATCCCCTAAACTGCATCAACTACTGAGGTATAAGACTCCTTAACATCGCCTGATCTTGTCTGCCGTGCTGTGTGAAGTGACCGTTTGAAGACCTTCGTCAACAACCTGATTGGTCCTTATGTATCAGTGTGGCTTCAGACCCGGAAAGTCCACCATCGATCAAATATTCACCCTACAGCAGATCTGGAAAAGACCAGGAACTTCAAATCGATACCTACCACCTTTTAATCGTCGCGTAGCCGCGTATGACAGCGTCTACAGAGACCAATCATTAAGAACAATGTCTGGTTTTGGCATCACAGAATAACTCGTCCGTCTGAGTTAGATGACAATAGAAAACCCACGCTGTTCCTTCTTGGTCGGAAAAACTTAACGGACGCTTTGATGTCAAAAAAGGTTTTAGACAAGCGATGCTGCATGGATTCTTCAATATCATTCTTGAAAAGATTGTACAAAACTTCAACAATCAAATGCTGTCAAGTTAATGCTGTCAACAAGATAGGACAACCACCATCAACGTCTTGGAGCAAACGTAAACATAGATTGATTTAACTTCGAGGTAGTTAAGGACTTCGTCTACCTAGGATCCGCTATAAACTCAGACAACAACACCAGCGCTGAGATCAAACGAAGAATCACTCTTGCCAATCGCTGCTTCATTGGACATTGGACTTAGAAGGCAATTGAGTAGTAAAGTCCTCTCCCGAGCAAGGAAAGTGACGCTCTATAAAATCCTCATCATCCGGTCCTAATGTAAGTTGCAGAGACATGGACCATGACAACATTCGATAAAAACGCTTTGGGCTGCTTTGAGAGAAAAATATTCTTCGAGTGATTTTTGGTCCAGTCTGCATAAATTTAGAATGGATACGAAGATTCAATCAAGAACTGTACGAGCTGTTCAGCAACACTGAAATTTCCCGAAAAGTTAAGATCGAACGACTAAGATAGTTGGGATCATGTAGACCGAATGGAAAATAATGTTCGGGCTCGTAGAGTGTTCGAATTCAACCCGGAAGAACGTCGCAGAAGAGGAAGACAGTTGGAGTACACAGGTGGTAGAGGACCTGAACTAACTTGGCATGTGAAACTGGAGACAGCTAGCTAGGGACCGAGCTAGCTGGTGACGTTTGTTGGATGAGGCCCTGATCCGACCTGGATTATAGCGCCACTATAAGTAAGTAAGGTCTCAGGGTAATGGGCTCCTGTTCACGCTATTTTTTTGTAGATGAATAAACACCTTTATCTTTCGGAAACGGTCTAGTAACTAAACAACATTAAAGGTCAAGGAGAAGCTTTGCCTGGTCAGAGATAAACTGAAAGAAGTGATTTCATACATGAAAATTACAAAAGTTTAAACAAAAGATTCCGGTAAAGAAGCTGCTAGCCGTACACTGTTCTGTCGCCTAGTACAGTACTTTTCCTCCGGCGCGCGTTTCATACATTTTGTATACTAGATTGGAGCTCAGCATTGCTCTAACCTCGATAATTCTCTTCCTCTTATGAATTTGAATGTAATGACACAATGTGAATTGTATAGAAACAAATGAAATAAATTTGAATACATCGAATTGAATTTCCAATGGTTACGGTAGGTCAGTGGTATGAGAATCTGGTTTTAATTAAACGGATGGTTCGGTGGTGGATTTCTAATAAGCGACGTATGGCCAGGCAGCACTGAGCGACTGCTTTTGAGCGATTACTAGTTAAAATGCCGTTTTCAAGGACAATTCGCCGTATTTTACTGTCGGAAAATCGTTTGTATTTGTACAAATTACTTAAACGTATACAAAAAAGAAGACGATTTGGTGTTCATCCGATTAACCAATTAAGATCGGAGTTTGGAAGAATTTAATCATTTATTTTTGAATCTACGAAACTTTCCAATAAATTCTGGCAATATCTACGTATTTCTATCGCATCTTTTGATTTGCTGCTAAAAAAAGTGCGTCCTTTGGTCATCTTTACTTCTTGTCGTTTAGAACAATTAAAATCGGTTTGGTTGTTGAGCGGCTCCGCTTAGCCGCTCAGAATTTTGTTTCGCCGCTCGCTCATTGCGTGGCCGCTTCTATGTGATTTCATATGTCTTATATTTTTTTTCCGCTCAGCCGCTCAGCCGCTTACTGCGTGGCCGAGGCCTTACACCGAAAGAAATCAATAACAGAATTCGACAACAAATTATTGGTTCAACCGACTTTCAATTTAAAGAAGAAAAGGGTTTTCTGCCCTCTGGGCGATAAAATGTTCATTTGGTTTGAAAAATAAACTTACTTGTTGGGTCATGTATCCATTTTTTTCTATCTGATGTTGTCTTCTGTGATAGTTGTGAATTTTTGTTAACCTGCAAATGAAAAAAAGAACACAATTTACATTAAACATGATTCCTCATTTTTAAAATTAACATGATCTAAAAATATTAACAACAAAAACGAATTAAAGGACAACGAATAAAAAGCTCAATCGAAATTATTATTCTCTCCCAATTGCCCTCATGAAAAAGGAACATCCATCCAAACATCCGAAATACATAATTTGACATTTTCATTAAAACATGTAAATCAATGTGAAATAATGAGACAATGAAATTCATCAATTTATTAATTCATTAAAATGGAAATGTCATTTCAATTTTCCAGTAACAGGAGAACGAAGACAAAAAAGAACACAAACAGGATACATCCGGTTGCAATTAAAGTCAACATTTTCCGTTGATTTTCAAAAAATATAAGGTAAATGAAATAAAATAAAAAAAAATTAAGCAATAAAATTGAATGCGAATTTATACAACCAAATGATTTATATTGGTCGAGAAGGGAGACCGGGAGAGGTGGAAGTATATTTAACCAAGTGCGTGGGTTTGCAAAACGAATTGTTTGGGATTTATGGAGGCGTGTTCTGTTTTCGCGAGTGGGAGTGTGAAGAGTGTTGAGTTCTTTTAACACATCCATACCACCATATCGCCTGCTTTCATTTACTTTTTAATTTTTTTCTTATTTCGCAATTGGGTTTTTTAAATTACAGAATAAATCAGGATTACGGGAAGAAGTGAGACTTTTTTTCATTTAACAATGGATAATTAATTATTTTGTGATTGGATTGAGTGAGGATAATAAATTGGGGAGAAATTCGTCTTTCTCGTTTTGAAACGAGTTCTTTCTCTTTTGAATATTTAAAATTCGGGTTACACCAGGTTTTAATCGCGTTATAGATCCACAAGAAAAGTTTGGGTGTAATTAATGTTTGCCAGTGTGTTGTGTTCCATGTTGGACGGAAATGGAATCAATAAACATTTGTATAAGTTTAAATACGAGGCTTAGTTCATTTGAGTATATTAGTTCAGAAGATTTGTAACTAAGCGTTGCATTAACCAACCACACACATTTTACCCGTACACAAAACCGAACATCACCCCCACCTCAACCGTCGAAAACCAACAGCAACCAACAACTCTCCAGTCGACATAAGGTATGGATTTTTGCACTTTGCAAGTAAGAATTCATTTCCAGTTCTTATATGAAAATTATTAAGTAAGAGACCGATTCGAATTTTCTGCTGAAGTCACCGAGATTTATTTCTTCTACTATCGAAGTACTATTTAACCTAACCAACACCCGTTTACCTCGCGCACCCGTCCACTTGCAGTAGATGAATCGATGAAGACCCTGTCTTAGTTGGGTGTTCGAAAAAAACCGACTTGGATGGTAAGCGGAAAATATCAAGTGATACAAAGCCTGATAATCTGGCTAATATATTAAATCTAGTCCCTTGCGATAAAGGTTTGTCCTGTCGTCCAGAGTCTGGTAGCTTCCTCCTATAGAAAAACTTTAACCACGATCCCCAAAAAAAGCCATTAAATTAATCGATTTGACTGGTGACAACCTCAGCAACAAGAAGTGTCCGTAGCTTAGTGGTTAGGTGCGTTGGCTGCTAAGCAGAACTTCGTGCGTTCGTGTCCTACTCGTGTCCATAAAGTTTTTATTTCATCTTTCACGGGCACTGCCTCTTGCGAAGAAGTGACAAAACTTCCAAGAGTATTAATCTGTCATGAAAAAGTGCTTCTCAACTTTGCCGTTCGGAATCGGCGTTAAATTGTAGATCTCCTCAATTCTTCACACGCACCAAGAGAATTGTTGATGAGATTAAGCCACTTAGGCCTTGGCTCTTCAAGAGCTGTCGCGCCAATCTATTTATTTATAACCTCAGCAACGATTAGAGAATTTATACTCATTCATAGTAGAATCGCAGTTAATGCTGGCGATTTGGAAAGACCACTTTTGTAGACTTTAAAACGGTGACGAGGAGCAAAATCCCGCCGTCAGGCAGAAGCTTTTCATCAGCTACGATGATAGACAACAATTCCGTGAACCTAACTGAACTGGAAGATGTGCAAACGGCAATATCATAGATAAAATCCAACAAAACCGCTCTAGCAGATGATGTAGCTGCTCAAAGCAGTAGACAACAATCTAGATAGGAGCATGCAACAAATCATCCGTAAGTTATGGTCGGAAGAATGCATGCCCGATGAATGGAACCTCAGCGTTGTTTGTTTGCCTGATCCTGGAAAAGGGAGATAGAGGAGAAACTGCGCCAACTACAGAGGAATCAGTCTACTTAACATCACCTACAAGATCCTCTCTGCCGTAATATGTGAACGTCTGAGGCCTTTTGTCAACAATCTGATTTGTCCTTATCAATGTGGCTTCAGACCAGGAAAGTCAGCCATCGACCAAATTTCCACTTTGCGGCAGATCCTGCAAAAAACTTATGAGCTCCAAATCGATACCCACCACCTTTTCACCGATTTTAAGGCCGCGTATGACAACTCAACAGATACTTACTTACTTACTTACTTACTTAAGGTGGCGCTACAGTCCGTTGTGGACTTGGGCCTCAATCAACAGGCTCCGCCAGCTAGCTCGATCCTTGGCTAGTCGTCTCCAGTTTTGCACTCCGAGTTGATTGAGGTCCTCTTCCACTTGAGTGCGCCACCTGAGTCGCGGTCTTCCTCTCCTCCTACGTCCCTCGGGAACAGTGTCGAAGGCTTTCCGGGCCGGAGCATTGGTGTCCATTCGCTCTAAATGACCGAGCCATCTGAGTCTCTGGACCTTGACCCTTCTGGCTAGGTCCATGTCGTTGTACAACCCGTAAAGTTCGCTGTTGTATCTTCTTCGCCATTCCCCTTCAATGCACACGGGGCCAAAGATAACCCGAAGAACTTTCCTCTGGAAACAGCCTAAGGCACGAACTGTAAAAAGCTATGTCTAGTTTTGGCATCCTATCGCTTGTGCAAAATTACGATGGAGAACTCACACTGCACCATCAAGATCGGTAAGGAGCTTATGGAATCTTTCGACATCAAAAAAGATTCAGTCAAGGCGATGCACTGTCGTGCGATTTCTTTAACATCGTTCTTGAGAAAATAGTGTAGAACTCCACCGTCAGCACCAGAGGCACTATCTTTCAAAAGTTTGTTCCATTTCTTTCGTACGCCGATCGCCGATGATATTGATATAATGGGAACACAGCTTGAAGAATAACAGACGAAGAATAATTTTGCTAATCGCTGTTTCTTTGGGCTTAGAAAGCAATTGAGTGGAAAAGCCCTCTCTCGAGCAACTAAGGTAAAACTGTACAACACACTCATCATCCCAGTCCTGCTATATGGTGCAGAAGCATGGACCTTGACAAAATCGGATGAATGTGCCTTAGTGTGTTTGGAAAGGAAAGTTCTTCTGGTCATCTTTGGCCCTATGTGCATTGATGGGGAATGGAGAAGAAGGTACATCAGCGAACTTTATGGGTTATACAACGACATGGATCTAGCCAGAAGAGTCAAGGTCCAGAGACCCAGATAGCTCGGTCATTTAGAGCGGATAGACACCAATGCTCCGGCCCGGAAAGCCTTCGACACTATTCCCGAGAGGCGTAGAAGGAGAGGAAGACCGTGACTCCGGGTGCGCACACAAGTGGAAGAGTACCTGAATCAACTTGGAGTGCAAAACTGGAGACAGCTAGCTAGAGACCGAGCTGGCTAGCGGAGACTGCAGCGCCACCCTTGATAAGTAAGCAAGTACTTGGATAATTACTTTGCTTTCCTGCGCAGAAGCTAGCTCGCCGAGGAATCGCAAAAACAGAGCATTGACGGACCTCTTAAGCGATCCATAGATAACGAAAGAAATGAGAACAACAAATTTGCAGAAAATGTGGAGTCAGTACTCGAGCAGCGCATTGAATTCGATAGTTTTCAAGAGAACACTTTCGACCGCGTATAGATTGCGATTCACGGAAATCACTGCATGGAAGAATAAGGTCGTTTACGAGTCATCTGTGAATACCCTCAAGAAGTCTTTCGCAATCAAATAAATCCAAGTTAAATTGGTCAGCGATGCTTCTCTAACTTGATGTCGCTATGTTCGTATCGATGTGCCAGCATCGACCTCGAAAGAAGAGAAGTGGAAACACCTCAAAAAGCATGTCATTAGTACTGATGCCAGTTCCATTTTAGGTAGAATCACAGAGATCGAAGCGACTGATTTAATGATAAACTCAAGCTTGCGACTGAATGCAGGAGTCAAATAGAATGCGTGCACTCGAAGAGCTATAAAAAAGGATAAGAACAGAGGCTTCATCGACCGAAGAGAGCAAAACTTTACGAAGTGGATAAAGCTCCATTAACAAATATCACTATAATTATCTACAGCTCAACATTTCACGCATAACCCTGTATTGCTCTTTTTGATATAATAATTATAAGGTCAAATCAAAGACCCTTTATAATCGTTCCACAGTAGAGCAGCTGGAATCAGACAAAAATTATGGGTGAAAAATAATCTTACCCATTCACTTGGGACTGGGGAAATAGGTCAACGGTGGGCGTTAAAAAACTGTGTTGAGCCAATTTCATTTATATTGAAATAAAGAGCGTAAATTTGTTCGACCTACGATTCATTCAGAACGAGGCGCACGGAGCGACACGTGGCGGCTCGCTATGTCCTAAAGCCTATTACACACCAAATTGACGACCTAAGCTCTTCGGCTCAGGGCTACGGTTTGACCCATTTAGAAAAGAAGAACATAGGTACTTTATGCTAAAAATTCAAGAACAAGGCCAGTATCTTCCAAGCAATCCTTACGCTATGACAACCCTTTCATCAGTAGAATCATATAAACGAAATTTGCAGTTTCCATGAAACACCATACCTCTGAACTTAAACAGTCACAAAATTGCAATCGAATTTGTTTCCAACTGCAACCTTATATGCAATTCCAAAACAAATTGAATTATTCGGAAATCTTTCAAGAAATTTCACTATTTGTCAAAATATTCCTTTCCTTTTTCGTCCATAATTCCAGGAAATTCGACAATAAACCGCTTTAAGCTTAAAGTAATTCATCAAAGAACCATAATTATTAAATTACCTTCAAAAGCCTTTTGATTGCTGGATTTACTTGAAAAATGCGATCACTAGAGGAGTTTACAATTCATTTTTAATCAGGTTAAAAAACATAATTCTGCCACAACAATTATGCTTCCACCAGAAATCAACTTACTGTGTGCGTAATTCTTTAATATTTCCAGGCAAAAAGGTGGTGGATGCCACAAAGAACGATTAAAAAAGTCCCCAAAAACATGATATTGAAGAGAAACAACATAACCGATGCAATTTTAACGAGCTAAATAAGCATATTGTCCTGAATTCGGAACCTGAATTAATTCCAATGGCATCAATAAAACTCGTTCCGAATATTAATCACTGAAATTTATTTCGTTTGGTTTAACATTTTCAGTTTTTTTTCTTATTTTTCATATTTTGACTGCATATTCGGTATCAGCACTCAGTTGCATGATTGAGTGAACGTTTTTTCATTAATTAAGGAACGTAAAGGGTTCGATGACCAGAAAAAACAACTTCAATTCAAAGTATTCAGAAGAGAGTAGACGGTTTTCATATATATTTTTTTTTTTTAAGAAAAATTAATACATCGAAATGGGGACATTCAATTTGTGCAAAACAAATTATAAGAAAACAACAAAATTGTTTTCATTTTTAATTAAAGTTTATGACCCCTCATGTTGGCACGAGGACAGCAAGCGATAATTTTGGTGAAACAGCAGTTATTTATTAACGAATTTAAAAGCACTTCGATGAGCCATGTCCAGACTCTGCGATAACGGCTGCCACGGATGATAACGTGACAAAAATCTACCATTGAAAGTGATCGAGAAAGCAGAGAAGATCACTTCAGTGATATACTAGCTTACTTAAACAGCTCCCAATCCATATAGGATCCCAGCCATTTTCTATCGAGAACGATTCCTCGCATGTATTATCCAGTCGTGGAAACGAAGCACTCTGGCATCCGCAGTTACTTGATTTGTTCCCCTTGGGGGCTGCGGGGAGTAGACTTTTTTAGCTGGAGCGTTGTCGTCCATTCGCTCGATGTGATCGAGTCAATGTAGCCGCGTTTCTTGGCATTCAGAACTACATCCACATCTGCGTACAGCGCGCACAGTTCGTATTGAACCTACCTGAACGGAAGTCCACGGAAAAAAAATTCTTTCTAATGTACCTACTCAGTATAATTTCCACAGAAAATGATTGGTAAATCGATGTTCGAAGAATGACAGAGTGCATTCAAAGAGGACACACAGAAACCGCTGTCTATCATCTCCACTCGCCACTCCCCGCGGTGAACATCGGGTACCCAGTATCTTAAACAAAGATCGGTTCGAACTCCAGGGAGGAGGTATGCGTCCACTAGCAGCAGAAAAACTCCAAGATGGAATCTACGGTGGCGTCCAGTTCCAGTCAGGACTAACTACTTAGTGAAAACCTTATAGGGCTACTACGACATATTTGCAGCTAAGACATATTGCCCCCCAGGTTGAGGGATGTGCGTCGGCATGATTGCCCGTCCACATAAGGAACATATAGTTCCGAACCACCAACAAGCTTCAGGTACAGATGGAATAAATAATGACGACCCACGCAAACGATTTAAGGACAACGAATTGATCACATTGCGATCGACGCACGACACTTCTATAGTACGCAGGATGTCCAAACATCCGGGGTGGCAACATCGACTCGGACCACTACCTTGTTGTAGGCAAGGGACGGATGCGAGTATCCCGATCAAGGCCAACATGTGAAAATGCTGGGAGAAAATTCGAATTCAAACGGCTGTAATAACAAGAGATTGCTAGATCCTTTTACGACCTTCTCCGAAGTCCTTTGCTGCCAGCAAAAAATGTAGAGTGGCAATACTGTCAAACAGCCATCAGAGATGAAGTACTAGGTCTTACACGGCCACCACAATAAAACCCCTGGTTTGACGATGAGCTAAACAAGAAGCATGCAAAGCGGCGCTGCAAAGAAGGACACGAGCAGCTCGTGAGCTCTTCGTGCAGAAAGGGAGAGAGGATCTCTAAAATCTCAGAAAGAGAAAAAGGGAGCATAAGAAGCTCACGATCGAGGAGATAGAGGCATGTCACAACAGGAACGCGGTTCGAAGGTTTTACATGGGAGCATCATAGTGGAACCACAGTCAGTACTGAGGATATGGAAAGACCACTTTTCCAATCTGTATAGGTGATGACGAGCAATATTCCACCAGCAATACAAAACCATTCAATTTGGGTGAAGCAGGCCAACAATTCCAAAAAAAAGCTTTAAGACAAGGGACGATTTCTTCAACATCATTCTTGAAAAAATTGTGCAAAACTTCAACGTCAACATTAGAGGCACAGTTTTTCAAAAGTCCGTCCAGCTACTAGGATACGCAGACGACATTGACATAATTGGAAGAACACAGCCAACGAGAGCAAGACCAAGTCAATGCTGTCAACAGGGAAGGACAACACACATCGACGTCTTGGAGCAAACGTCAACATAGACAGATTTAACTTCGAGGTAGTCATGGATTTCGTCTACCTAGGATCCGCTATAATCTCAGACAAAAACACCAACACAATCAAACGAAGAATCACTCTTGCCAATCGCTGCTTCTTTTGACTTAGAAGGCAATTGAGTAATAAAGTCCCCTCTCGAGCATCTAAAATGTCACTGTACGTAACCCTCTTCATCCCGGTACTAATGTATGGTGCAGAACTGCAGAGACATGGACCATGACAACATCCAATGAAAACGCTTTGGGTTGCTTCGAGTCATTGTTCGTCCTTTCTGCATAAATAGAGAATGGAAACGAAGAATCAATCAAGAATTGTACGAGCTGTTCAGCGACACTTACCTAGCAAGAAAAGTTAAGATCCAACGACTTAGATGATTATGAAATGTAGGGCGAATGGAAAATAATGCTCCGGCTTGTAGAGTCTTCGAATCCAACCCGGAAGGACGTCGCAGAAGGGGAAAACCGCGACTCAGGTGGAGCACACAGGTGGTAGAGAACCCAAATCAACTTGCCGTGCGAAAGTGGGGACAGATATCTAGGGACTGAGCTGGCTGGAGACATTTGTTGGATTAGGCCCTCGTCTGATCTGGACCATTACGGAAGATTGGGAATGGTCTTCAGCTTTGGTATGATATCGTGCCTAACTATAAGGGAATCAACATCCTTTGAAGACTACTTCGGGAATTACAAAAAAACGGACCGGTTTTTTTTGCCAAACAGAGAAACTTTTAAAAATCATGACCAACTTCCAACGCTTAGCAGCAAAAGAGCTGGTAGTGCCCAGTGAAGTTAGTTCCCTGCACCGCTCATTTGCCGGTTCATTGTGATGTGATAGGCATTTTATGTTATTGACAAGAGTCAAACTTATCGACAATCCATGCTCAAAATCAATGAGATCGTCCAACTATAGGATGTCAATAACTTAAAATACAGTTTACATTCACCTATTAAATTGCTTTTCCAACTTCTTCTATTTTACTTTTACTTTTACTAATCCCAACAAGTCGTTCTTAGAGGACCCACCGTATCCATTCATTTTCAAGCCAAACTGCAGGAAACTGGCAATTTACTTCTCTACTTCTCGTCAAACTACTAATGACCTCTTTCCACTTGAATTGCTCGAAAAAGTCACAAAAAGCATCATGAGCTGAATTTTTGATTTAAGTCTTTTGATAGAAGACCATCTGTCAATAGTAAAGATAATGGGCAGATGAACACAATTCCACCGCTTTTTCCTTTGGAGTTCAAGTTGTCAAGCGTTTACGTTTGTTGCTCTTTGCACGTGTAACAATATTGTCCTTTTTGATCCTGTTTCTCAAAGTAAACATAACCTTTCTTTTTCAAACAAGGATGATCGATTAATCACAAAACTTCAAAGGAATATCGTGATTCATGAATTAATTTAAGTAAGTCAATCTATTCTGCTCACCTCCAAGAGCAACGCGCTTACCTATAATAAACCATTTAATAAAAGTGAAGGAAGAGCAATGGGGAAATCCCTAAAATAGAACAAAGTAAACAACTAGGTACGCAGAAATGCTAAAATAGAAGAACAAAAAATCCTTTGGATGAAATCATCTGGAAACCAATATCCTAGCTAAGCAAATTTGAAATCATTCCAGGAAAATGAATTTTGGCGATTTTTTCGACGATAAAATCAAAGGTATTTTATTGTTCATTCATTCAGAGAGGGAAAGAGAGCGAGAGAGAAAAGTATCTCATCATATTTATGGGGTTTCGGTTTATGTTATTGCAGTTGCCTTTTCCGAACATAAAATTTATTTCTGTTGCGAAATAGAAACAGAAAATTGACATTTTATTCTCTTTCTTGAATTTTGGAGCTGATAGAAAAAATATTCAGCAAATATAGGGTTTTCCAATAAGAGGTGTTATTTTGATATTCAAAGAAAAATGGCATTTTTTGAAATAAATGATCAGATGTTTATTTCATTATAAAGAGGAAGGTATGCAATTAATAATGGAACACAACATCAGCCAGATGGCCGCCACGACCACGCTTACAGAACCATATCGTTTTCATGAAATTTTCCATAACCAAATCGCAAAGTGGCTGCCCTATGTCCTTGATAGCCTCACGAATTCCATTTTTGAGGTCTTGAATTGACGCTGGGCTGTTGGCGTAGACCTCATCTTTCACGTGGCCCCAAAGGAAGAAGTTGCAAGGTGTTAAATCACAAGATCTCGGTGGCCAATTGTGATCACCTCTTTGAATGATAACACGGTCCGGAATCTTTTCCCGTAAGAGTTCGATGGGTTCATTGCTTGTGTGGCACTTAGCGCCATCTTGTTTAAAGTAAACGTTGTCCAGATCAATACTATCCAATTCCGGCCATAAAAAATCATTAATCATCTCTTGATAGCGCAATCCATTGACCGTTACTGTTGCTCCACTCCAGCTTTATTTTCGAAAATGTAAGGTCCAATGACCCCGCCGGACCGTAGACGTCACCAAACAGTCACTCGTTGAGGATTGAGAGGCTTTTCAACAATAACTCTTGGGTTTTCCGAGCCCCAGATGCATCAGTTTTGCTTATTAACTTAGCTTCCCAGGTGGAAATGGGCCTCATCAGTCAATATGATTTTTCAAGGACCCAATCAGCAAAGACACGACGTTGTTGATGATCAGCCAGCTTGAGTTGTTGTGTTAACTGAACTTTATAAGCCTTAAGACCCAAGTCTATATACGGTGTAATGACGTTTGTGGAATGCCTAATTCCATAGAACGACGAGGAGTGGACAAACCTGGGTTTTCTTCAACACTTTGTACACATTATTGTAGCCAGCAATATTCTCAGTTCTTCTTGAGCGACGTGCACTGGTTTTATTCTTCACATCACTAACTTGTCCCAACAGCTCGAATTTGTCCAACAATTTCGGTCCGACTGTCCGACAAGATGCTTCACGACGACCCAAAAATGTTTTAGTTTTCCGAACCGTCAATTTTAATAATTTCAATGCGTTGTTGAAGTGTGTTCCGTTCCATTTCTATTAATAGCGTTGTTTCTACTTGTCAAATGTCAAAAAATGACAGCTTCAAGTGTGACAGCTACCGAAATAGCGGGCTATTGAAAATAACACCTCTTATTGGAAAACCCTAGTAGTGTCCGTAGCTCAGTGGTTAGGTGCGTTGGCTGCTAAGCAGAACGTCGTGGGTTCGAGTCCTAGTCGTGCCCATAGTTTTTATTTCATCTTTCACGGGCACTGCCTCTTGCGAAGAACTGACAAAACTTCCAAGAGTATCATCTGTCATGAAAAAGTGATTCTCAACTTTGCCGTTCGGAATCGGCATTAAATTGTAGGTCCCCTCAATTCTTCATACGCACCCAGAGAATTGTTGAAGAGAGTAAGCCACTTAAGCCTTGGCTCTTCAAGAGCTTTCGCGCCACTCTATATTGGAAAACCCTTTATTTGTTTTGGTGAAATTGTCCTTACTCAGCAAGTTATCGATGTTTTAACACCCTGCATAGAGTAAGCCAAGGAGTAAGTTCATGTGACCCAGACCATTGCATTCAATATTTTCCCCACATATATCCGGACCTAATTACCAGCTCGTCGAAATCAGTGACGCAATTAAAACCAAATGCGAACATATTCTGTCAATTAAACTAACGAGCTTTTTTCGCTCCTGACGACGCCACTTCTTCTACTTCATTAGTTTCGATACAAAATAGTTGCAGTCAACCATGTGTTCCAAAAACATCTCTGTTAAAAAATGTTAAAATATCAATCCCACATTATCCTCGCTAAAAAGCACATACCTCGATTACAGACATGTGTTGTGCTGTACCCCCACCCAAACCGAAATAGTTGACGTGACGTTCATCAGAGTATTTTCTCATAATTGCAAAAATCCCGAGAACGGATGTTTTTGCGCTCGAATAACCCAAGCCTTTAGAATTCGAACTATATAGCACATCGCATCGCATCAGTTGGCGCCATTATAAATTATTACCGAAATCTATCTCTAAATGTTTGTCGGATATCGATTGCGCGCCATATTGATATTTTTATTTGTAGACATAGTAATTTTGGGTACCTGTACCTACATCAAGCTTCAAGCCTTTACCAACAACAACTGTCATTATCTCTGCGTACGTCAATATTTTTTGAAATCGGGTTCAGGGCAATACAAATTTTCATTTGAAAATGTACATACGAGAGCCACGGTAGATGTGGACGTCGATGTCAAGTAATTTGGAAATTTAGAATATCGGAAAATTCCAATCAATAGGTCTATCTATAGCCGCAAGCCAGGCAGTGGTGGAACGGATTCATAAATACGCTTGTTAGGATGACATATTGCAATTTGCATTTGAAAATATTTCAGAACATTTTGTTAGTGTCCGATTTTCATTTAAAATTAAGTGAAATGAAAATCGACAAAAAAGCCATTTTGAATAGTTTGGCATTCAAAACTCTTCCAGAGAAAAATAAACACGGCGCGCCGGCGGCGGGGAGCACATTTCTGTTCATATTGAAATTTTTAATTGAATTGATATTGAATAGCAAAACCTGGATGTGTCATTTTTTTAAGGTTGGAAACGATGAGAGGGCAAATGTTGTATAAAAAAAACGGATGGTCCTTTCAAGTACGCAAACAAAAATTGGAAACAGATTTAAGAGACAAAGGCAGTGAGCAGTGCTTATTTGTTGCTTTTTGTGTAATAATTAATGAGGGATGGAATTTGTGTACATATTGTGTTTTTTTGCACATTATGATAGTTAAGGCGTACAACTTAATCTTAGACTTTGTTTTTAGTATTGCTGATCTTGACAGCTGTATTCTTTTGCTAGGTGATTTCAATCTTCCTCTTATTGATTGGATTCCCTCTGAAGACGATTCCTATTTTGAAGCTACTACAGTTTCTTCTCAACTGGAGCTTCAATTGTTGGATGACATTTTTTCTTCCGATTTACAGCAAGTAAGTAAATAAATAGAGTGGCGCGACAGCTCTTGAAGAGCCAAGGCCTAAATGGCTTAAACTCATCAACAATTCTCTGGGTGCGCGTGAAGAATTGAGGGTACCTACAAAGTTGAGAAGCACTTTTTTCATGACAGATTGATACTCTTGGAAGTTTTGTCAGTTCTTCGCAAGAGGCATTGCCCGTGAAAGATGAAATAAAAACTATGGGCACGAGTAGGACTCGAACCCGCGACGTTCTGCTTGGCAGCCAACGTACCTAACCACTAAGCTACGGACACTACAGCAAGTAAGTAAGCTGCATCAAAAATGAAATGAATCGAATACTAGTGTAATCTTATGATTTTCATACAGATTTAAATAAAAGGCAAGAGAACTTTTGTGTATTGGGAATGAACGACTTTATTGCATCAGCTAATTATCGAGATTGAAGATACTTTTTGAATTGCAGTACGAAGGAAGATGAACAGAGATTAGTGTAAAAGGAATACGACCTATGTTTGCATTAGGGTGCAAACCGAATGATGTACATGACGTATCTGTTAGATGTCATCTCACATCCCCCTTTTTTACAAGTCTAGTCGGAGTGGGCGTCGGATGGTCCTCCCAGAACGAGTAGATATCTGTGGTGAATTCACTTGTTGATTCTCAGCTTGAGTTGTTGTTGTTGGATTGGCTGATGTCGTTGGGTTTTCTGAGCTCGGTACGTTTTGAATAGCTTCGCTCTCGTCAAGGTTAAGATTCGGCTTTTGATAAACTTTGGCTTCTGTTGGCTTGATGTTGGTGATGTTTCGGCGTAGCACTTTGCCATTGTTGAATTCCAGGTTATAAGATCTTGAATGTATTTTTTCTTTGACAACTGCAGGTTCCCATTCTCTCTTATCGATACGAGTAAGAACATTCTGTCCAATGTTTAGTTGTTGAGGTGGTGTGGAACCTTGGCTGTTGTTTAAAGCTTGGTTATGTCTCATATTTTTCAGTTCTTCTGTGATGTTGTTTTGATGACTTGGTATGAGTGACTGAGTTGTTGCTGGTATTTGTGATCTGAGATTTCTACAATATAATCGTTGGGCTGGTGTACCGATATTTCCTCTAGGTGTATTCATGAAATTAAGGATAGCCAGGTGATAATCGGTATTGTCATAGTGACACTTCTTCAATAGTTGTTTGGCGGTCTGAACAGCTCTTTCTGCTAAGCCATTTCCTCTTGGGTGATGTGGTGAACTGGTGTGGTGGTCGAATTGCCATAGCTTCGCAAAATTTTTGAAGTCAACTGATGAAAATTGTGGACCATTATCGGATTCTAACACTTTCGGGATTCCATGGTAAGCAAAAATGTTTTTCAGAAACTTAATGACATTACTTGCTGTTGTTTCCATCAGTTTTTCAAATGTGATGAATCCTGAATAACTGTCAGTGAGAACAATGTATTCTTCTCCCAAGAAATGGAAAAGGTCGGTCGCAACAATTTCAAATGGAAACTTTGGTACGTCTTTGGACTCTATTGGGTGTTTGTTGTTGTTGCGCTGATGCACTTGACAAGATGCACATTTTTGGATAAGATTCTGTAGATCTTTGTTGAGTTTTGGCCAGAATACGTAGTCTCTTGCATGACGTATACATTTTTCGTAGCTAAGATGACCTCCATGAATGTACTTCAACATCTCATAACGCATTGCTTCGGGTATGAGCGTTTTGTGTGACTTGTGGATAACACCATCGCAAACTGAGAGTTCTTCGCGGAAGTACCAATACGGTTTAATTGATTCAGGTAGTTGTTGAATATTATTTGGCCAGCCTTTTGAAATGTATTTGAACAGTTGTTGACATGATTCATCGGCAGCTGTTAATTTTGCTAAGCGACTGTGTTCTGCATCGGTTATGGCCAATACTGATTGAACTTGTAATCCATTGTCTTCTCTGTCGTTGACTGGTGGTGGATTTTCAACATCGCGACTGAGTGGATCTGCCAGGAACATCTTTGATCCTTTTATGTAGATCACCTTTGGGTTGTAAGTCAATAAACTTAAGCGAATTCTTTGGAGTCTAGCTGGACATGCATGTAGTGGTTTTTGGAATATTGATTCCAAAGGTTTGTGGTCTGATTCGACAATTGGTTGCTTACCCCACACGTATTCATGGAACTTTTCGCATCCGAACTTGATAGCAAGAGCCTCCTTCTCCAACTGGGAGTATCGCTGTTGACATTCGGTAAGCGATTTGGATGCATACGCTACCGGCTGTTCCTGTTGCAAAAGTACGGCTCCTAGTGCTGAAGAACTTGCATCAACTTGAAGCTTGACATCTTGATTTACGTCGTAAAGTTTGAGTACGGGTGGCTTTGTGATGATTTCTTTTAATTCTTCAAATGACTTTTGTTGGATTTTGTCCCACACCCATTGAGTTGACTTCTCAAGGAGTTTTCGAAGTGGTGTCATCATCTGCGAATAGTTTGGTATAAACTTACTTAAGTATGTGAACTTACCAAGGATGCGTTGGAGTTCTTTTCGGTTAGTTGGGGGCTTCAGTCGACGGATTGCTTCTGTTTTTTCTGGATCTGCTGACATGCCCTTATGATCGATAATGTGTCCGAGGAATTTTATTTTCGACTGCTCGAATTGACACTTCTCTTTGTTAAGTTTCAGACCGTTTGCTTGGATTATAGTTAGAACTTTTTCAGTAGTGCGTCTGAGTTCCTCTATTGTTCTTGCGTGTATCAGGATATCGTCAATTGCTACTTCTACCTTTGGGAGATCGGTAAAAAGTTCTTGCATGATACGTTGGAATACTTCTGGGGCTGAGGAGATGCCAAATGGAAGACGTTTGCAGCAATATCGTCCCCACGGTGTTGCGAACGTAAGTATACGTTTGGTCCGATCCGAGACTCGAACTTGCCAAAAGCCTCTCCTGCAGTCCAATAGAGTGAAGAACTTCGATCCATTGATTCTCGCAGCGATGTCTTCAATTGTTGTCATCGGGTGGTGTCGACGCAAAATATTCTTATTGACTATGGTCGGGTCAATGCAGATTCTGATTTTGTTGTTCTTTTTGACAACAACCATGGGTGAAACAGCTGGCGTCGGTTCTTTAATTGGCTCGATGACATCCAAATCAACCATTTCGTCTAGAGCTTTCTTGACATCATCTCTAATCTTGTACGGGATTCTTCTTGGAGCACAAATTTCGAAAGACGGATTTGGTATAAGGTCAATGTCATACTCGACGTTTTTGATACAGCCGAGTCCATTAAATATTTCTTCCTTCTTGATGGAATAAATTCTGCGAATAAGACCTAGCTTTTCGCACGCATTTGCACCTAATATTGGCATGATGTCTTCTTCAACCACTTTAAATGCTATTCTGCACTTTTGATTAGCAATAGTGCTCTTGAGTACAACTTCACCTAGCACTTTAATTTGGTGGTTGGCGAATGAACGAAGTGACTTTATTTTGCATTGTTGCAAGGCGTTATTAGTGCCATTTAGCAATTTCATTGGCAGAACATTGCATTCTGCGCCAGTGTCGAGATATATTTTGCACTTTTTTCCAAACTCAAAGTGGATTTCTTCCGTCCATAGCTTTGGATCTTGATTTGATTCCTTGGGTGTTGTTGGAATGGAAACTTTTCCAATGAATGCTGACCAGCTGTTGTCATCACTTGCGTCACTTTCTTGATCGCAAACTACTGCTTTCACAGTCTTGTCTCTGTTGTAAGAAGATTTGTTTGTCCGTGGCTTACTACAGCATGATTCAAAGTGATTTTCTTTGCTGCAAATCTTACATTTGTGTCTAAACGCAGGACATTTTCGCAGTTTGTGCGTTTTGGCACAGTTTCGACAATCGGTTATAACATTATTAGCTTTAGATTGTTTGCGTACGAACGAGACACCTTTTTCAGTTTCCTGAGTGATGTGCGCAGTTTGTTGTTGAGCGATTTCAGTGGCTTTGCATTTTACAATAGCCTGCTCCAATGTGATATCTTGGGAAAGAAGGCGGGTTCGGAGTTCGTCATTCTTAATCCCTAAAATAAGCTGATCACGCAACATTCCATCAATTAAATTCTCGAATGCACAATTTTGTGCTTGAAGTCTTAATCGAGACATTAGTTCGTCGATAGTTTCATTGTCGCATTGGAAGATTTTGTGGAACTTATAGCGCTCGAACGTGACGTTCACTCGTGGGATGAAATAGTTTTCAAACAGGTTTTTTACTTGTGCCAACGTGAGCTCTCCTCTGGCGGGAATATCGGGCTGTGGCAATGTGTTGTATAGTTGAATCGCTGTTGGACCAATTGTTGACATAAACGTTGCAATTTGTATATTTTGGGGTTTATTGACCATCATTGCCGCCGTCTCGAAGTACGAGTATTGTTGTTTCCACAATTTCCACGCTTTAGCCATGTCTTTGTCGTGCTCTATTATGAGAGGTTTTGGTGGACGGATAAAGTGGTTTATATTTGCGTCTTCGACTGCACCTGGTGGATTCGCCATTTTGTGTTGTCGGAGATCTCAAAAGATCTTTTTTTTTTTTTTTCCTTGGAAATGAATTGCAAAATCTGTAGATTTTTTCTACTCGATTTCTTTTTCGTCTACTGGAAATTGATTGGCAAATTCTGTAGATTTAATTTTGATTAGGTTTCGGCACCATGTAATCTTATGGTTTTCATACAGATTTAAATAAAAGGCAAGAGAACTTTTGTGTATTGGGAATGAACGACTTTATTGCATCAGCTAATTATCGAGATTGAAGATACTTTTTGAATTGCAGTACGAAGGAAGATGAACAGAGATTAGTGTAAAAGGAATACGACCTATGTTTGCATTAGGGTGCAAACCGAATGATGTACATGACGTATCTGTTAGATGTCATCTCACAACTAGACCTAGTATTCTCATCTGACGCAATAAATACTGCAGTTTTAGAATCTACATCTGCTTTATGAACCATAGATAATTACCACCCTCCCTTAGATATTTTTTTTGACTTGAGCGGTCATTTATTTGAGAATAGTAATCCTCACGATTGCTCATACCAATTTGACTTCCGAAAAGCTGATTTTTTGCAACTTTCAAATAGCTTACTTAATTCCCGTATCCAAGAATAACCGTCCAGCAAAGATATTGACGCAATTATTGCAAATTTCTATTCTTTGCTTATGAGTTGCATTGAAGAGGCAGTTCCTAAGAAGAAATCAACCCACTCTAACACTTTCAGTCATCCTTGGCATAATAAAGAGCTAAAAACACTTCGTAATAAAAGAAATAAGGCCTGGAAAAAATACATCAAATCCATGACTTTAGAAAACCAAGTAGTGTATATATATTTTTTTGAAGAATTTAAGAAACTGTCTTATGAACTTTATAGTGAGTATTCACTTACTGTAGGATACTCTCTAACGTCTGACCCAAACATTTTTTGGAAATACATTAATTCGAAGAAGAAATGTGATGTTTATGCAATGAACTTTACTAGTATTGATGTAGCTCTCAACTTAACTTCTGAAATTTGTGAAGAATTTGCAAATAATTTCAGCAAATCTTTAATCGATTCCCCCGCCGTTGTGAATAAAGATTTTTTTCAGTATTTGCGTGGCTGTCCACAAGTTTTGTTTAACAACATCTCAGTAGAGACTGATGACATTATAAACATTCTTTCTCTTCTGAAAGATAATTTTTTGAGTGGTCCAGATGATATTCCACCTGTTGTTTAAAAAAAGTGTAAGTCTATGTTAGCACCTCCCCTCCGTTATATTTTCGAATTGTCTTAAAAATTAGGAAAATTTTTATCAATTCGGAAAAACGCTTATATTATACCAGTCTAAGGGAGATAAGGCCAACATCACCAATTATAGACCAATATTTAAGCTCTCCTGCTTGTGAAAGTTTGGCATTTCATTGCAGGAACATCATCTGTCACCAACAGCATGGTTTCATGTAGAAACGTTCTACTGTCACAAATCTTCTTGTTTTTATAAATCAATGTGTTAGCACTTTGGAATGTGGTCAGGAAATCGATTGCGTCTATACAGATTTTTCGAAAGCCTTCGACCAACTCTCCCACGCCATCATAAAATTCAAACTAAATGCATATGGCTTCCCCCCATTTTTCATCACTTGGATATCCTCTTATCTCGAGAATAGGTCTTACCAAGTAAAATTCAGGCATTCTATCTCTAAGCCATTTTTTGCTAATTCGGGAGTTCCGCAGGGTAGCCATCTAGGACCTGTAATTTTTAATTTAGCTATAAATGATGCCCCGTTATGTGTACGTAATAGCAAAATTCTCATCTTCGCAGATAATATGAAGATTTATAAAAACATCTGTTCTAGTAATGACCACATTCTTCTACAAGATGGCATTAATAGTTTTGCATTGAGGTGTGAGAAAAATAGTTTAAACCTTAATCCAATAAAATGTCAAACAATGACCTTTTCAAAGAAGCGTGCACCGTCTTCATATGACTACGCTAACTCACAGCACATTTTGGAGTTTTCTTTACCCCTAAATTAGATTTTTCTTTGCACATTAACAACATCGTGAATAAAGCAAACTCAATGCTTGGATTTATAAAGTGTTGGTCAAAGGAGTTCCGTGACCCAAATATAACCCGCGCTCTATATTATTGCTATGTTCGTCCTCACTTAGAATACGCTTCCCAAGTTTGGTCACCTCATTACAATATTCATATTGAGAGGCTAGAATCTGTTCAACGAAATTTTACTCGTTTTGCCTTGAAAGGTATTTTATGGAGTGATCCTTTGAATGGAAACATTGTCAAGTAGACGAAATAATAATGACATGGTATTTTTCCATCAAGTTATTACTGGTGTAACAGATGCACCGGAATTACTTGGCGCTATATCTTTCAACCATCGGGGTGGCGGTTGTAATCTTCGCAGGAAGCACTTGGTAAATGACCCATAACATCGTACCAACTATGGTTTCTATGAGCCCTTGACACGTATGAGCAGGCTTTCAAATTGCAACTCAGACTTATTTGGTTTAATTATAAGTAAGAATAAATTGAAGTCTTTGCTCAAGACCAGTATACACTTTTAAATGTTTATCTGTTTACTTAATGTTTGTAGTTATTAGTAATGGATTAATCTTGTTTTGTTAACAGTCTTGTTTCTGTTTCATCCATGTGAGTGTTTGTTATGTAATGTTTGTTTACTAACAACTAACACTGTACTAAAGTGATGAGCCGGTGGTATAACATAGTCTACTATGTTGGCAAACCATTGGTCGTAAGGCTGTGCTTGCTATTAGCTCTCTTCGACCAATTCTGATAGTGTAAAAAAACTTGGATAATCCATTTTTCTGTTAACTTACAAAAAGAACCTCTTAAGAAGTGAATTGCCGCCAACTTCAAGTATCTAAAACCAGTGGCAACTTTGACAGAAAGCAGTTAGAGACACCGCATCTAGTGTCTTAGGTTTTACAAAGCCATCAAAACGCAACCCCTGGTTTGGAGAAGAATGCAGGCAGGTCCATACAGTCAAGCAGGAGGCAAACAGAGCTGCGCTACAAAGAAGGACAAGAGCTGCTCGTGAGCTCTACGAGCAAAGGAAGAGGAGAAACGGCACGGCGGCTTCTCAAGGGAAAAAAGAGAGAGAGCATGAGAAGCTTCAGATCGAGGTTGTTGAGAGAGCAAACAACAGGAATGAAGTTCGGAAGTTCTACCGGAAGGTAAGCCAGCTGGCTCAAGGTCATCGAGCAAGAACCGATGCCTGTAGAGTTAAACAATGGAACATCAAGTAGAACTAAGCAGAACGTCGTGAGTTGGAGTCCTACTCGTGCCCATAGTTTTTATTTCATCTTTCACGGGCACTGCCTCTTGCGAAGTGCTGACAAAACTTCAAAGAGTTGATGAAGGTAAGCCACTTAGGCCTTGGCTCTTCAAGAGCTGTCGCGCCACTCAATTTATTTTTTTTTATCATAGTAGAATCGCATTCAATGCTGGGGATTTGGAAAGACCACTTCTGTAGACTGTATAACAGCGACGACGAACAAAACACTGCCAGGAGCCTTTCATCTGACACGACGATAGTCAACAATTCCATGCACCCGACCTAGAAGAAGTGAAAAATGCAATATCACGGCTGAAAGCCCACAAAGCCGCTGGAGCAGATGGTCTACCTGATGAGCTGTTCAAAGCAGCAGGCGACGAGCTAGATAGGAACATGCACCAAATTATCAGTAAGATGTGGTCAGAAAAATGCATGGTCGATGAATGGAACCTCGGCATTATTTGCCCGATCCTGAAAAAAAGAGATCCTCTAAACTGCCCCAAGTACAGAGGAATCAGTCTACTTAACATCGCCTACAAGATCCTCTCTGCCGTAATATGTGAACGTCTGAAGCCTTTCGTCAACAATCTGATTGGTCCTTATCAATGTGACTCCAGGCCAGGAAAGTCAAACATCGACCAAATATTCACGTTGCGGCAGATCCCGGAAAAAATCTATGAACTCCAAATCAATACCCGACATGTTGTCGCCGATTTTAGGGCCGCGTATGACAGCATCTACACAGACGAACTGTATAAAGTTATGTCTAGTTGTGTAAAAGCCCTTTCTCGAGCAACTAAGGTAAAACTATATAAAACCCTCATCATCTCAGTCCTGCTGTATGATGTAGAAGCATGAACCTTGAAAAAATCGGATGAAAGTGCCTTAGGCTGTTTCAAGAGGAAAGTTCATCGGGTCATCTTTGGCCCCGTGTGCATTGATGGGGAATGGAGCAGAAGATACAAGAGCGAACTTTACGTGTTGTACAATGACATTTACCTAGCCAGAAGAGTCAAGGTCCAGAGACTCAGATGGCTCGGTTATTTAGAGCAGATGGATACCAATCCCAACTCGGAAAGCCTTTGACACTTTTCTCGAGGGACCTAGAAGGAGATAAAGACCGCGCCTCAGGTGGCGCACACAAGTGGAATAGGACCTCAATCAACTTATATTTTCAAAACTGGAGACAGCTAGCTATAGGGATCGATCTGGGTGGCAGAGACTGTTGATTAAAGACCAAGTCCACAACAGACTGTAGCGTCACTAAAGCAAGTAACAGAAAGATGGACATGCAAGTCGCTTAAAGAACAAAACCAAAGAAGATAACTCGAAAAACACAATTTGATATCTCCATTAAAATTAAGTTTTTGTCAGAAGCCATAAGTTTTTGTGATTTAACATAATCCTTCCCTAAAAGCGTGATTAAAAAACAGATATGTCATAATCCTTCAGATGGCTCAACATTACCACAAAGTCCCACTTTCGAAATTTTAGCTAAAGAAAAAACAAACAAAACTTGTTCCTCTTCTCAAAATTCAGCTTGTAGTTTCTCATTTTTCCAGAAAAAAAAACTCCTTTATCTTTCTGCTCTACAATATGTGAATGTAGCGACAACAATAAATCTTGCAGCAAACAAAAACAAAAAAAAGGCAAAGAAACAAAAAATTACTTAAGAATTCTTCATTTTCTCATAAACTTTCGCAGACATGATACACACATTGCAATTTCATGCCATGGAATATAATGAACAACATTGCAGACTAAATTATGACATCTCTTTGTCCTTTTCCGCTTCCTTCCTTTCCTTCCTTCCATTCAGTAGGATGTGATCAGCCTCCTTTTCCTTCCTCTCCACACCGATTTCAGTTGTTAAGAGAAGAATAATTTATTACACTCTTGACTATTTATCGCTCGAACCGAAACCACCATACAATATAAAGAAACTTTTTGCATTTCATGTTTGATAACCCAAGAAGAATGATTTTTTTCTTCATCGTTCAACAAAGTTCCCCCTTCTACCCTCCCATGATGAAAAAAAATCAATATGCTCCTGTGAGAAGGAAGAGGAACTTCTTTACTATACCTACGCAAAGCCTTCGGAGCCGTGTCGTATATGAGTTTGATATAATCTAAGGAAATAGTATTGGCCCTAAACCTCAACCTTCTGGCACTCCACACAGCATTACTCTTTCACGTGTGTCTTTTTTGGCGTACCTACAAAAAACTCAATTCCTGATGCCGATGCTGATGGTGAATTCGAAGAGAATTCGGAATGTTGCCAAAAATTCACTCAGCTGCATCCACCCCACGCCCAATTTTCAATCCCCCACGTCTAGCCTCGTTGTCGTCAGAGTGTCGTTATACTGGAGCCTGTCCCATACACACATTCATCCTATTTATCATTCTTTCTGCACAAATGCGATTGGAAGGCATTCGTTTGAGTTTATTTTTCGTTTTTAGGTATTCCGTTTCCGGTCTTCCGGAGGACGCGGACGTGCAGCATTATTTTTGGCTTCCTTCGAATTCTTTCTCAAAGAGGAAATGCACTGTCATTTCGGGTTCATTGACTGGTTTATCTTTATTTTTCTTTAATTTTTTTTATATCCTTTTTTACTGCAGAACATTTTCAGTTCCTGGCTAACGCTAACGTCACATCACATCGCAGGATAACGACTTTGAGCTCTTTTCCCAAAATATGATGCAGTCCATATACTGAGCAAACAGGGAATGATAAATTGGATTCCAACAACACTTAAAGAGATAAAGAAGTGAAGAAGTGTCAGGTGTACACTTTTATCACTTTTGTGGGCCATATATTGTGCCCGATGTTTCGGCTGCTATGACTCGTACAGAGTTTTTAGTGCAGCAGTGCATTACGAATACTAATTAGTTAGTCCTTATGCCTCCTGTTCGTTGTGTTCCTTAACTTAATGTAGGTTTAAGTTGATACTCAGGAACATTTTTATAGAAATCGGAATGGATGGAGGCATTCTGCAAACAGTGTGCGATGCGACATCAATTATTCCACATCGAAAAATAGCAAACGGAAGGAAGAACACACTCTTGTTAAATCTAAAATTCAGGGGTTGTTTAGCGCAACGGAAATAGTTTTTTTAAGTTGATTAATGTTGAAATTTTGTGTGCTCTTTTCAGTCGATATTTTCTAATTTTATGTTCGTTGCTCTTTAGTCAGAAAATATTTTATCTGCTTCTCCAAAAATAACCTAAAAGTACCTAACCTTTAAAGTTGAGGAGTCCTTTTGCAGAAAAAGTAGATTAATTTTGTAATTGATGCAGCAGTTTCTCTTTTGCTGCAACGTAACTAAATGAAAGTTCTTAAAAGCTTTTCCTCATTACAAACCTACTGTTTGAGTTTTGAAATTTCACTGGCAACTATGTATATACACTTCACTCTTTGATTGATTTTAAAGCAGTTTTTTGTGAACAACTTAACCTTTCCTTTTAATCAACTAAATACATGTGTTGACGATTTCTCCACACTGAAGAAATCGAGTTTTACTTCAAAGGCCAAAACTAAGTTTGAGTAAGACTTTGAAACAAGACACAACACAATAATTCTGGTTTTGCTTGGCAATGCAAAAGCTTAGTCTTTTCTGAGAACATTTTTAAATTTTGACTCTGGATTTTACTGGTTTGAAATAAGAAGAAGAATAAATCACTTATTTTCTCGTTTAAATGCTGACAAGCCTATGTAGGTCCTCGAAAAAATTTGTTTCCAACAAAGTGTTCCTGATTTCCAATCAGTACCTTCGATGGTGACCGTTAAAAAATTAATTAAGGCCCCTGGAAGGCCAAGAAATAGCAGGCAATAGCTCCGGTCGATCAGCAGGTACTAATGCAGCCTCTGGCCGTACGGAGCGCTTTAATTTTACTTTGAACTTCAACTTATAACTGACGCAACTTACAACTTATGAGAAGTCAATAGCAAGAAACGGCCGGGCATTTTTTTTTTTTTTTTTAAAATTCATTTTTTATTCTTTATAACTTAAAACTACTTATCACTAGACAAAGAATTCAAACTAGCTTAATATCTAAAATTTTATATTTATAACTTACTGGCCCCAACCGGGTGCTCTAAGTAATTCATGATTTTCTTAAAAGTAATGCCTTTCGGCCTATGAACTATTTTTTAAAATTTGGTTTATTGCTTCTTGTTAGGAAAATAAAAAAAAAAAAACTAACATCATATCATCTATATATATAAAAGAACAGCCTAATTTTTGTGTTCGTTCGCTAACCGGGAACACTGGTTGACCGATTTTCCTAATTTTTTCTCTAAATGCAAGAGGTTTTAGGGTAGAAGGTTTAGCAAAAATAAAATGTATACTTTTCAAATCACAAATGGTTCAATTGTTAAAAAATGTTAAAAATTATGTATTTCGCACTAAAAAAAAAATTGATCAATATACGAACACTCAATTTAGTTTGAAAATTTTGTCAAATATTTTTTTCTTTTCAATAAAAAAATCAAAAAAAAATGTCAGTCAAGAAAAAAAATATTTGACAAATATAATTTTTCTTTGACAGAAAAAAAATGTCAGTAAACCTAGGAAATTATATTTGAACTAGCTGACCCGGCAAACGTTGTTTTGATATACCTATGAAATTTCTAGAGTATGAAAATATGTATGTATATCTTATTTATTTTTAGTGGGTACTTATTTGTTAATTATATTGTTATTCGTTATTTATAACATTTTGAATGTTGATGGAATGTGTCACTAATAACATTTAATCAACACTAACGAACTGGAGGTATTCCACGTATAATTATTGTCTGAATGAAAAACATGGTGTGCTCAAATTTAAGCCACAAACAGACATTATTTAGCTTTGAGTCAATAGTCATTGCAAATACCAATCTGATGAGGAATTGAATGCTTTCAATTGAAATGTGGCAGTTGCTTACGAAAATACCGTTTTGCGAATGAAGGATTGCCACAATTGAATTGGTTGCTCGACAACAATACTACGTTAAGGACAATAATGAAATTGCATTGGATTCAGAATAACGATCAACAAAAGTAACTATGTGTATGACACCATTAGATATGCTAGGTGTGAGCAGTCTGAAATCATTTTTGTTATCATTAATTTTAGCATCAATATGATCTGAAATTAAAAAAAAAAGTTGGCTCTTTCTTCTTCTGGAGTTGTGGGCACATTATTAGACATAAAACTGACATTACAGTATTTCAAAAAAGTTGGTAATGGCCGAATATTTGTGTATGATGAGAGCACAATGGCGCACAAAAATTTACTTGAAGCCTTTAACCGCAACTTGAAGAATTTGGAGCTCTGAATCTTTTTGTTGCTGAGGACAAACTTTGTCGATTATACCATGGTCAACTGCTGCAGACGAATGGAGTCGTTTAAAAACTTTTATTTCAGGAAACTTACATTGGCCAATTATTGGACATTAAAGAGAGAGTGACGCGACAGATCTTGAAGAGCCAAGGCCTAAGTGGCTTACTCTCATCAATAATTCTCTGGGTGCGTGTGAAGAATTTTGGGCACCTACAATTTAACGCCGATTCCGATCGGCAAAGTTGAGAAGCACTTTTTCATACTCTTGATACTCTTGGAAGTTTTGTCAGTTCTTCGCAAAAGGCAATGCCCGAGAAAGATGAAATAAAAAAACATTGGAAACGAGTAGGTCTCGAACTTACGACGTTCTGCTTAGCAGCCAACGCACCTAACCACTAAGCCACGGACACTATTGGACATTGAAAATTGAATAATTTTACTTGATTCTGAAGGCCGAATTTCACTTAAAAACAATTTTGATTGTAATGCGAATCCACGGAATGAGTTGATTAAAGATGTCTTTCCAAGCATTGAAGCATTGAGTTGAAGTGCAATAATGACTCTTACAGATTAAAGTCTTTCTAAAATCGATGCAACAATTTATTTTGAACTAGACAAATAAATGCATAATTTTTTGCCCACAAGTCGCTTGAGTGGTTTGACACAATTACAAATGAAAACGATCGATGTAGTAAATTTTACAACGAGACGGAGTTTTTGAATTTTTGCATTTATGCATTTATGTACGAGGACTGCCTCCACATTTTTTAACTCTGATGGTATGTGCATTACTATGTTTCGGGACATCAATCAACTTAAACTTTACAGTTCTACAAGACTAGCCGTGAAGAAGTCAATGGCATACGTCTTTAGTTTCCTGTTCGACTTGAATTCCCTGAAAAATAAATAAGACGCAAGGTCAATCTTAAAAAATATGTGGTTTTGATTTAGAAATTTCTGTTTTTCCTCATGGTCAACTATACAGAGTATCCTCTAATTTGTCTGCCATACACTTTGGGATGTGATTCTTGGTCATATTCTTCGAAAATAATCCTTCTAAGACAAAGTTACTTTTTCATCCCTTTTTGACGATTAAAATAAGGCTAACTTTGTATTTAAGTGGTGTTCAATATTTTTTGCCCAAGCAAAGTGTTGACTTTAAGATATTTTTTTTGTTTTTTCAAATAATGCGTAAAGAATATAAAGTTTTCTTATTTTTACCTTATGAACAAAAAAATTAGCAAATAAAATCTCATTGATAAACAAAAACCCATATACATTTTATAATAAAAAATCTAAAACAGCTTAGAACATCGAATTTAGGTTTTTTTATCAATATTTTTATTGCAGTACTTTATAATATTCCAATAACTGTTAGTTTTAAGAAAATTTTTGCTGTCAAAATTCTTACTACCTTACCTCTTCTCAAAGAGCTAAATTTGGGGAAGATATGTTTGATGGGTAAATTAACTAAAAAAATTATGTAAAAGAATTGAAAAACGAATAGATTATTCATCAGATTAGCAAATACAGGCATGATTTTTATAAGAATATTGTTCATTTCTACCTATCGATCGATTACGGTATTCTTCACCCTGCCAATCTCTAATTTCCGAACCGTTGTGGGCCGAAGCCCTGCGAAGCGGGCAGGGGTTTTGCTAGTATTATATATTTTCCTTACATGCTACTTAAAATTAAGTCCTTAAAAATAAAACTTAAAATTAACTAAAACTACCTATTCTACCTAACAACTACTTACGAACTAGAACAACCACAGCAGCAAATCTCTTTCATTTTTATTTCATTTTTTTTGTACATATTTTGTTGTTTTCTTTATTCTTCTTCTTTTTTTTTGTTTTTTTTTTTTTTGTTTTGTTTTTTTTTTTCTTTTTTTTATGTTTTGTATTTACCATTTGTTGTCTGTTGTCTTTGTCATTGTGTGTGCCACCATGCCTACTCTACTTAAACCTAAACCCAAAACCCTTAAACTAAAACAAGTTTGTAAGCCGGCCAAGGCTCAAAATCCCACCCCGACTACTCATTGTCAAGTGCTGACTGAAGCCACCAGAACTGGTTCTCCTGCTTCACCCTATCGTTTCGGTCCCGTTCGGACACAGCCCTACTGAACCTAAGGAGCTCTGCTCCGTCTTGTGCGAGGACGTCTCGACTGTAAAGGAGCCGCCGATCGATGCACGGTTCTTCACCTGACGTGGTAGATTAGCGGCACCGCCATTCTGTCCTGTATCAGACCGCATCTATCTAAATAGAGGAATGCCTCTGGTGGAATGAAGCCGTTCAAGCGCGCACTATTGAAATATTCGTCGTTCGGATAGAACGCCCCAAAGATCAAATTATTCGTCGAAGTCATAGCTCTTGCAATGTGACCCCAACAAGCTTTATCACGAAATTGTCAATTCTGTTAATCCGAGCCCCGTTGTATAGAACCTCGTAAGAATAGTAATGTACATAAGAAGATTCCGGTGTCCGAAACAAACCAAGACAGCGCCGAAGACACTGCTTCTCGAACACCCGAATCCTATGCATTTGAGATGGTACAACTTTGAACCACACTGGACAGCCATAAACGATCATCGGCCGTATGAGGGCCATGTAGCAAATTACCTTCACTCTGGGGTCAAGCCGACTGCTGTGAAACAGCCGTTTTGTCAGAGCGAAAGCTCCTCTGGCCCTGGTCAGAGCAGCACTTATATGTCTGTCGAAATATAAGAACTGCATTTTCATACCTTAATGCAGATATTCTTATGCTTTTTTGGATATTAACTAGTGTGGAGTCTATGCACAGTCAGCAATATCACCTGCATTATCATGTTCAAGAATAAAATTATGTTGGCTGCTATTGAAAATAACAATTACGCTCACATGGCAACTCGCTCTCGAATGCTGATATTAAAGTAAGGGAAAGTACACCTGACCAAATATCTTGGTCTGATATTAGACAAAAATTTAAGTTGGAAACCTACTATTCATGAAAGAGTTAAGAAAGCAACAGTAGCTCTCTTCTCTTGCAAGAAAGCCGTAGGAAACAAATGGGGTTTTCAACCTCGTATATCTAATCTATTGGCTATATGCATCGGTCATCCGACCAATACTCATGTATGGAGATGAAGTATGGTGGACTGCACTGGAGAAAGTCAGCAGAGTCCAACGCACTGCATGTCTCCTTCTTCGTTGGACTAGAAACTTTCTTTCGAACCGTTCAATACAAGTGGTGTCCCACAGGGCTCCGTTTTGTCTCCAACGCTCTTTCTAATTTTCATTAATGATCTCTTGTCTGTAACTTCTAATCCAATTCATTGTTTCGCTGACGATAGTACCCTTAGCTTCTCATATTCGTTTCCAGACTCACATCCCTCCCCTTCAGATGTGGAATTAAGAATCGTGTAGAGTTTAATACTTCGAAAACTAAATGCTGTCTTGTATCGTTGAATCGAGATATACCCCTCTTGCCGCTGTCCATGAGTTGCACCTGCATCAATGAGACCGAACATCTCGAGATTCTCGGTATGTGCATCACTGACCACCTCTTGTGGACCGAGTCATACACGATGACAAAAATGCCGCAAGATGTTTGGGTTTCTTAAGACGGTGCAAAACATTTTTCTCCCCGCCTGATCTGGCTATTATCTATAAAACCTATATCCGTCCAAAGCTTGAGTACAATTCACATCTCTGGGCTGGTGCTCCAGCTACTTATTTAAGCCTCTTGGATGGAATACAAAAAGAGCAGTAAGAATGATTTGTGACAGGGGCATCACTAACTCAATAATTTCATTGGAACACCGTCGTAACGTTTCTTGTCTCTCCTCTCTCTCTTCTTGTGAAATAGCCAGTTGCATTCCACCCCTTAAACAATTCCGCGCTTCCAGGTATGCCCATCAGTTTACCCTCGAACCCAACTCCGGTCGTACGCTCAAGTAGAGAGAATCGTTCTTTAGCCGTACTACACGAATGTGGAACTCTCTTCCACACTCTGTCTTTCCCGATCATTGCACTGTTCAGGAATTTAAGACCAATGTACACCGGCACCTCCTCTCCAAACGGTGTCTCAACCAACCCTTAAACGGCCCTCGATTGTCGATATCTCTTTTGGAGATGGCGCAGCAAATTAATATTCATTTCTGCTTGGTGCTGGGCCACAGAGACATCACGGGAAATTGTAGAGCTGACGAACTCGCTACAAATGGAAAATGGAACCGTCATACCTATCTCACTTCTCACCTGAAAGGGAAAAGATAGGTATACCAATAGATACATGCAAATTGTTGCTAAAAGAAACAGCCTTTACGATAACAAGGTCAAGGTGGTACAATTTACCTACATGCGCAGTCACAAAGCTCATATGGCCGTCACTTTACCTAAAGCGCTCTAAAGACTTGTTATCTCAAAGCAGATTTCATATAAGATCCCTAATAGGTGCCCTTACGGGACACTGTCTTATAGGCAGGCACGCAATACGACTTGGTGTAGCCTCAAATGACTTCTGCAGGAGCTGTATCGACGAGGAAGGGCACATGCCCTACTCTTTTACTAAGACGCAAACTTCATCTAGGGGAATATTTTTATGAAAATCCCAGTGAACTAGACAATAAGGATACCTAAAAGCTGACACCGTTTAACAATATGTTTTCTTTCCTTTTCTTTTTTATTATTTCTTTTTTTTTTATTTACCTTTTATTTTCTGATTCCTGCACTTTTCCATCCTCTGATTTTAGCCTTTACTTCGCCTTGATCTTAAACTTTTATCCAAGCGGTTTTACTCTTGAAACATCTAGGTCCTCGTTCGCGAATTGACTGAGGCTGAGGCAGATTTAAGTAGATCACGTGGGTGAAAAGCGGCGCAAAATTAAGCCCCAAAAAATATGAAATAAGGTCCAAAAAAAGCACACAGTAACAACAACAACAAAATTTCTCAAACGAAATTTCTCAAATTTTGGGGTTTTGTTTAATTTTTTGGGTCCTTCTTTTATTTTATTCTTTTTTGGTACATAATTTCATTACAAAATAAGGTTTTGGGGCTTAACTTCATTTCATATAAAAACAATTTCTAGCCGAGTCCATTGATGAATAATGGAAAATAATGGCGCAAAATATCGAGTGTAGCTACGGCTGTGTGACACGTAGCGCCGTTTTGTTGAAACCAAAAGTTGCCAATATCCTCTTCTTCAATTTTTGTGAACAAAAATTCGTTCAACATGGCCCGATAACGATCGCCATTGACTGTAACGACCGCTCCTTGCTTATTTTCGAAGAAAAATGGCCCAATTATGCCAAAATCCGCACCAAACTGTGACTCGTTTTGGGTTTATCGGCTTTTCAATGTATGCGTGCGGGTTTTCTGTGCCCCAAATGCGACAATTTTGCTTGTCAAGATCAAAATGAGCTTCATCTGAAGAGATGATTTGTTTGGCAAAATCGTCATCTTCTCTAAGTCGATCGCAGACCCACTTAGCGAATCGAAAACGAATTGGATGGTCAGTTGGCTTCAAATCCTGAACCAATTGGACTTTGTATGGCGTCATACCAAGCAGCGCTGCTGAAATTACTACCAAGGGAGTATTTGTACTCCCTTTGCGTTCAGTGTACTCCCGTACTCCGCTGTATTCGAAAATATTCCCCTTGAAAACTTAAAGGAACATTTTTAAATTATAAGTATTTTACTACCGGGCTTACATATTTATTTTTATCATTATTTGAGCGAACACAACTCGTCTAGTGGTGTTAAATCGCCCCAGGCGGGCAATGGACTCGCCCATTTCTTGAGGTAGCTCGCTCATCAAACCTACCCTTCAATAAAGCGATTGTGAAGTGTGCTTTGTGGCTTGTATCACTATCCTAATCGGTAATCATGGTGCGATAACGCTGGGCATTCAGAACGCCATGGAATTGAAATTGACTGATTTGGATCATTTGCTACGGACGCCTGAACTGCAGCGATTTTTTCGAAACTTCGAACTTACCACTGTCAGCCTCTGCCCAGGAACACAATTAGCGCTTCAATTGCGCCATTTTGATACCATAAACTCTAAGTTACCTAAAAAGAATAAATTATAAAAAGATACGCACAGCACAGTGTAGAGATTTGGAGTGTTTAAATCCAATTGGTTTTGTTAAGATAGATAATCATTAATCAATATCCTACTCTTAATATTTGCAAGTTCGCTGGAGTGCTACCCTCTGGCCGGAACAGCTACGACAAAATTCATTGACTGGAATACCACCAAACTTCAAGGCATGTTGTCCGACCGGCCAGTGGCCTGTGCGAATGTCAACTATTCTGCCAATGTAAGTGGGACATATCTGTATCGAGATATTGCAGTTGATTGATTTTTTCATCTTACGTTATATTTTTTAAGAAAATGGTTTTGGAATATCCGTTTTCATGACTCTTACGGAAATCCTAACTTCCTCTGCAAGGGATATTTGAAGGCTTGATCCCGAGCTTGAATGTCGCTGTGCCCTGGTACCATATGACTAGATTGATTTTTATAATGTCGTTAAAACTTGCAAGTTCTTGCTTGCAATCTCTAAGGATTCTGGACTAAGTCAGGTTGCTGTTTGAAGCCTTGATAGCTACTTGGTTACCAATAAAGATTGCAAACTTTTTCATAATTTCGTCAGATTTGACTGCTTGTTTAAGAATCCTACTTGCTTGTCTAATCGCTAGAACTTTAGCTTGAAATAAGCTACATCTGTCGGGCAGTCTATAAGATTTTTTAATACCCAGTTATTCGGAGAAGACACCCGCCAGAACACCGAGTTCCATCTTGGAACCATCAGTGTAAACTGTGATGTCAAAAACCTTTGTAGGGCTATTATTTTTCCAATTATGCCTAGTTTTAAACCTTAAATTGCTAACCAAAGCTTAAAGTTGATAACGTGTAGTCAGAGGGTTCTAATAATAGAATTAGAATTTTAGTATGACCGAAAGGCTTTGCAGTCCAAACAACCTATTCTCTCAGTCTTAAAGCACTACAGGAGACTGTTTCGTGAATTTGAAGGTCGATGGGAAAAGATTCAGAATGACTGTGAGTGCATCAGTAGGGCAAGATCTAATTGCTCCCGTAGTAAAAATGCAGGGAGTTCTTTGAACTCTTTTTAGCTTATCAATGTTATATTTTTTGTCTAGGGCAGGCCACCAAATAATTGATCCGTATGTCAGAATGGGGCGAAATAGTGAAAGGATACATTCAAAGCTGTCAAAACTCTCAAAACTCGACTTTTTTTTCTTCTACCCAATTAAAAAGTGTTCCTTAAAAAAAAAAAAAAATGTTTTGTTTGTGTTCTCCTTTGAATAGCAAAATACTCCCCTCTAGAACTCAAAATTGCTCCCTTGCGAAAATTTGAAACGGCAGCCCTGATACCAAGGCCTGGTCTTTATGCAAAATTCGTCTCAATGATGTCTCCGAAATGTTCATTTGTTTAGAACGACTGTGAATTGATGTTGATGGCGCTTCACGTACACTTTCTGCCACAGCAGCAATATTCTCGGGTGTACGCACTGTTTTTCTCTTTTCACGAACATACGCAGCTGAAGGTGCTTCTCTTCTTCCAAAATCCGTACGCAAGTTTCGCACACATTCTGCAACATTATCATGATTTTAAAAGTAATGTGGCAATAAATCCCAGCGTTGTTCAAGCGTATACGACAACCATATTTGTTCAGTGGAAAGATAAAACTAATTATATGTCAAATCAGACATGAGCTAAGTGTAACCATTCACGAAATAAGCACTAATTGAAAAAAAAAGTTATTTGGCGGACCCTTTATAATTATTAATAATTTGTAATATTTTGGTTACGTATACGCCGCAGTGACCATGATCTTCTGGTTGCGTTTTCTCTTCAATTTAGTCATGTTTGTTAACAGGTATCAATTGATGCTGTATGTAAAGAAACTGTATTTTATATAATGAGTAGTATTCATAAGATATTAAGATCGATGCTACCTATTAAGAACCAGAATGGTTAGAAGGAACAGTTTACTACTGTTTACAGATTGCCTTAGCATCATATGGTTCTCTAAGAAAATCACCTCAATATCTTGTCTGCTAGCTCTAGTGAATGACTGAAACCTTTTGTCAACAAACTGAATACTATTCTTATTGGTTGAATACTATTACATTTTCTTACCTTTCTGTATGGCCATAAGCTCAAGAACATGAATAATTTGTATCCTTGATCCCTTCCCTGACTACAGGCTTCTGGCTGTATACCTCTCATGGACTCCTTACTCTTCAGTAGTTCTCAGCCTAGTGGAAAATTTCCGTTCGAATCAATTCCCAACTCGAATTGTTTGCAACTTTCTGCATCATAGCTCCTCAAAGGCACACAATGAAATCGACCTAGAAATTTATAACACTGCAACACAATTCCTCGTCTTTTCTTCTTTTATTTATCATTGTTCCAGTTGTTCTTGCCTCCCTTTTTTTATTTATCGTGAAATTCAAGAAAATGCAATTCTTGCAGTTTTCCTTTCATTTCTTTTTTTTTTTGCTTCTGTTGTTAAAATAATTTCCGACAAATTATTAATGTGCTTTTGACAGAAATTTATGATGTATGACGCCGCTTCCTGTTCGATATGAGCGAGCGAGAGAGAAAGAGTTTGATATTCAGATGGAGCTGCAGGCGCATTCGTTGGTTTGCAACACAAAGGAATATTTAACGTGAAAAGTATTTATTTCACAAAATAATTTATGAAGCAACATGCTGAAAAGCAGAACAATTTCTGAGTTTATAATTCAGATATGTGTGTCGACTGTCGACGGCCAAAGTATGAAAATTCATATTTCACTGGAATCAAGTTCTGCAACTATTTATGGGTGAACAACTTTTTGGAAGGCAATGAAAGTATTTAGCACAAACAAGAAGAGAAATAACTCACAAAAGGAACTAAGGAAGATTGGAAAACAATATAGCATGTGAAATTGTTGAGAATTACACAATTATTCGTTTGTTCCTGTGTCAAGGATATTAAATCACATACTACTTGTGCTTGCACTTGTAGTGGTATTTTGTAACCCATATTCAAACCCGAATATTTTTTTAATTGTTGATCTAAAAATGAAAGTTTTGCAGTTCGTATGAATAAAAGGCAATAGTTTGTGGGCAACTGGCTTTTAGGCTTTGTATCTTATTTTGAAGCCCTCCACTTTTGTCAAATGGCAACTTATTTTGCAAATTGGATGAATTTTCTCGAGTGTATGGACTATTATAGGTCTACAAAGGATAATGGTTGAAATCTATCTACTAACAATTTGCAGGAACCAATTGATTTCATCAGAACGTTATATTACTGAAAGCTAGGCTTAAGTTTTTCAGGGCAATATTAAGGTTATTAATCCGTTGAGGATTCGCACTCAAATTGCTTAATATTTCTCAATCTGGACCCTTACTACATACATATTAAAAAGATTTTCGAATGAGGACTTGGCAACTTTTTCAATTTGTTAGCTCCAATTGTTAATGTCTCGGCCACACGTTTCAGCCGTAATAGCGATTTCACGCTCAATGTTGCCTCTGAGCTCTTTTAACATCGTCGAATTGTTGGCGGGCGCTTAATGCAGTCCAAAAGAAAAAAAATCAAGAGGCGTTTTTTATATACGCCCATACTCAAGGGGTGTTTATACCCTTATTATGCCATAGACACAGTGAGTGCTTTAGGAAAGAAGGAAGGGGTTAGAGAAGAGGTGCCGGTGTACATTGGTTTTAAATTCGTGAAGATTGCAATGATCGGGAAAAAACAGAGTGTGGAAGAGAGTTTCACATTCGCGTAGTACGGCTGAAGAACGATTCTCTATACTTGAGCGTACGACCGAAGTTGGGCTCGAGTTTAAACTGATGGGAGTTTAAACTGATGGCAACATACGTTACGACGGTGGTCTAAAGTGGTGAATGCGTCAGTGATCTCTCTATCACCAATCATTCTTACAGCTCTTTTTTTGAATTCCATCCAAGAGGCTTAAGTAAGTAGCTGGGGCACCAGCCCACAGATGTGAATTGTACTCAAGCTTTGGACGGATATAGGTTTTATAGATAATAGCCAGAACAGACGGATAGAAAAATTTCTTGCACCGTCTTAAGAAACCCAAACATATAGCGGCATTTTTGGCGACATTGCGTACGTGCTCGGACCACAAGAGATGGTCAGTGATGCACATACCGAGAATCTCGAGATGTTCGGTCTCATTGATGCAAGTGCCACTCATGGACAGTGGCAGGGGGGGGGGTATATCTCGCTTCAACGATTCCAGACAGCATTGAGTTTTCAAAGCATTAAACTCTACACGGTTCTTAATTCCCCATTGGACAATGCTGTTTAAGTCACAGTTTAATGAACTTATCATATTTTGCCGTTGCAGTTCCACATCCGAAGAGGAGGGATGTGAATCTGGAAACGAATACGAGAAGCTAGGGGTACTATCGTCAGCGAAACAATTTATTGGATTAGAAGTAACAGACAAGAGATCATTAATAAAAATGATAAAGAGGGTCGGAGACAAAACGGAGCCCTGGGGCACACCAGCATTTATGTTGTGGGTTTCAGACTTGAATCCGTCCAATACAACTGGTATTGAACGGTTCGAAAGAAAGTTTCTAATCCAACGAAGAAGGGATTCATCGATACCGAAGGCATGCATTTTCGATAAAAGAGCAATAGATGCCAGACTTTATCAAATGCCTTTGAAACATCAAGTGCAACAATCTTACTTTCTCCAAAACGATGTAAAGATTTGTTCCACTGTTCGGTGAGATAAACCATCAAATCACCAGTGGACCTGTTGCTGCGAAAGCCGTATTGCCGGTCATTAAGAAGCTTTCGGTCTTCGAGATATTTATTGAGCTGATAGTTTATCAGCGTTTCCAAGACCTTGGAAAGAAGGGATTCATCGATACCGAAGGCACGCTTTTTCGATAAAAGAGCAATAGATGCCAGACTTTATCAAATGCCTTTGAAATATCAAGTGCAACAATCTTACTTTCTCCAAAACGATGTAAAGATTTGTTCCACTGTTCGGTGAGATAAACCATCAAATCACCAGTGGACCTGTTGCTGCGAAAGCCGTATTGCCGGTCATTAAGAAGCTTTCGGTCTTCGAGATATTTATTGAGCTGATAGTTTATCAGCGTTTCCAAGACCTTGGAAAGAAGGGACGTAACTGCAATCGGACGATAATTGGAGGGAGAGGAGGATTCGCCTTTTTTGGGGGTATAGGCTGGGCAAATGCTGTTTTCCAACTGCTCGGAACGAGCCCAGAAGAATAGGATAGATGGAAAAGCTTACAACAATAGCGGGGATACCATCCGGACCAGCGGATTTATGTATGTTGACATCCTTTAGGACTCTCGCCACACCTCGAGTACGGAAGAAGATTTGTCCCATGGAATCATTTACGCGCTCAATAATAGGCGGAGTCATGACACTCTCTGGAAGTGAGGAGTTGGCGGCGAACTGCGTAGCAAAAAGGTTAGCTTTCGCGAGAGAGCTAACAACTGGAGTGTCGTTGTCAACGAGCGTAGGGACTGAGGAAGAAGAAGAGTTCTTCATATTTTTTACAAATGACCAAATATTCTTACTGCCTTTGGGACATTCCAGTATTTTTTGCATTAATTTTTGGTCATGTAAAAATTTGGTCCGCCGAATATGGGCATCGCAAGAACAAGGTAGACAATCAACTGATTCCTTTCTGGAGATAAATCTTGCTCCTCCTACTTACTCCTGTTGAAACCACATGTCGTCTTAGTCCTTTCGTCCGATTCGGGCCAAAAATAATCTGTAAACATGGCGGTTCTTGAGATTGCCGTGGAATTGACTGATTTGGATCGTTTGCTACGAAACGGAGGCCTGAATGGCAACGATATATTCGACACTGCGACCGACGATTTGATATTATTGCGAGCGTAGCAAGCTGAAAAAATTTTGCCCAAAAGAGAATCAATTTGGTGTGAAAATAAAAAAACTTTGACATCCCAGAGTGCAGAAGAACGTTTACATTGGAAAATGTATGCACAGAAAAAAAAACCTTGAAAATATGTAAAAGCTGTCCACTTATTTTATTATTTTACAAAATGTTTAAAGTTAATCGCGAAGGTCGGAAGCCCTGAATTTGATTTCTGGACTGATGACCCATCATAGTGTCCATGTTCACTCCCGAGGGTGAAATGATCACTTCAAAGAAAAAAAAATAACACTTGCGGGCCTTAGTGTCAATTCTTAATGGCATTAGCACCCGCGGGCGTTAATTCTTTTTTATGGTGGGCCTTATTGCCAATTGAAAAAGGAATAAACAGCCGCGGGGCTAAATTCCGATTGTTTTTGGAATTAACACCCGCGGGAGTTAATGCCAGGGGCGTTAATTCACGACACCGGTTATTTTTACTAGGAAAGGTCGTCTCGTAAGTTTTAACAGACTGAAAAATTAATTCACTCGGTCTTAAACAAGTGGCATCTGCTAGCTCAGATTGTAATTACTAGTGGTGCCTGCTTTTTCAGGTTGTAATAAGTAGTCGACTCTGTTGTCTTAGATTTTGTTGTTTCTTTAGTCAGACCCTGGAAGCCGCTGAGTTCTAACTCAGCCCTTGAAAAAAAAAAAAATAACCCGTCTTACAAATTTAACTTTAAATGAACAAAATAAAAATGAATCCAAAGAAATTAAATTTTAGTGGAATTTGGCCTCGACTCTCAAATTCTCTATTTGCATATCTCAAAACTTTAAAAATATATTTGAGAAAATAAATAAAACATCTGCATAAAATAAAATAAGTTTTTGAAGTTTCATAAATAAATTTCGATTGTAAAATTGTGATGTTTATTTTGTTTTGTGTTTTTCATTGATTCCATAAATATAAATGCATTTAAGTCCATCTCCACTGCATCAAAAGCAATATATCTGCTGTAATCTACTTTTTACTGCTCAAAGTAAACTAGGTCAATTATGATTATGTATTTGAATACGTTCATTTATTTGATTGGATTTGATTGTAGAGTAATCAGTCGTGTAGAAATTATACAAGAGGTTCGAATTTTTGGATATGAGGAATGCTAGGAATAGTTGAAAAATTGTGTGTATGCTTTTCAATTTCCTAATTAGATTTCATAATATCATAAAAACACCAACAAACTACAGACGACGACGCTGTAGCTATAGATGCTGATTGGCCTGACCCGGACTGTTGCATCACCAGAAGTAGGTAACTTTCGAGTTTTTTAATAGGGACTTGTGTATTTTTATTTTGCACAAATAAAATAACACAAAATCTTTATATTTCTTATATCTATTTTTTATTGTTCATTTAAATCGAAAGACTCTCGGCACGCACGTTCACATTGAGGGTTACACTTCAACTGAAAACTAGTGCGATAAATTGCAACACTTATAGATAGAATACAACCACTACCACCAATAGCTCTTTTCTTTTCAAACTCTTTTCCTTTTTCTTTAATTTACATTCATTCCTTTTTATCTCATTCTACTGTCGGCTACACAAATTTGAATTTGATTTGTGAACGCACCCCCTTTAATCATCGAACTATCTTTGTCAATTTATTGAATAAAGTCAACATTTTCATCTTGACAAAGTACACGAACGAGTAATGTCTTCTCGTTCTACCAAAATTCGGAGACAGTGACCTCAACTTTAAGAGCGTTAACTCCAAATGTTGGTCTACATATTTCTTATGCGATATGTTGTCGAGTCAGTGAGACAACGGGGTGGTAAATGTGTCGAAAAACTTGCTGCCGTTCCGTAGCAATCGATCCAAATCAGGTTCTCGGCGTTCTCAAGAATCACCATGATTACCGATTATTTTTGGCCCGAAAGGGAAGATATGGACTTGGACGACATATGGTTTCAACAGGATGGATGATGCCACAAACCAAACAACAACAATCGACTTATTGAAGAGCAGTTTGATGAGCTTGTTCGTTCGTACCATTTGACGTCCCAAAATTATTTTCTTTTGAGTTCGTTAAATCATTGTTTTATGCCAACAGACTGGCGACGTTGTAAGAGCTCAGGCCAACGTTGAATGCCGAACTTTGTGGCCAAGTCAAAGAAAATTGAATCCAACGAGTTGACCGCGGCAAGATAGGTTGGTAGAAATGGCTGTCCTACTTACGCGTAGGACACAATTAGCACTGAGTGCGCCGTTTTGATACCATACCTCGTGGTATTCTAAATAGATTTAAAAATAGGTTATGGACGATGTATGTTCCGCACGTAAAATCCTATATATAATGTTGTAATAATATTCTCCTACCCTACGGCCTATTATCTCATAGTGCCATTTAGTGAGGAAGGGATAAAGGGGGGTTGAGGCGCTAAAGCCCAGATCTTTGATCTTGAATTTTGAGAGTTCCTCAATACCGTTGAAGAATTCTTTACCTAAGTAGAGTGCTCTTTTCCTGTGTGGGTCTGTTTCTTTTTCGTCCTGCTTCCCACAGCTACGGCAGAAAGAGTTATGAGGTATACCCAATTTTGCAGAATGCTCCCCTACAGGCCAATGGCCTGTGCAGGTAGCGATGATCCTGGCTATGTCATGCCTTAGTTTGGAATTTAAATTGATTGATTTTGGTTTGTTATGAGCGGGCCAGATTTTCGAAGACATAACGCAACTCGTTAAACTATTCCACACATTATTTGCTTCTAATATGTATTTGGTCAGGATATAGCCCTTCGCAACTCCAAGAGGACCATATATTCACACTGCCAGTGAGTTGTGAAGGGTTGATCCTTGCCTAGCTAGCTCATCTGCCTTCTCATTTACCTCATAGCCCCTATGGCCCGGTATCCAGATTAGAGTGACACTCATATCAAGTTCCTTGAGGGCTTCTTTGCATTGGTGTACCGTGCGGACGATAAAGCTGAATCAATGGCTTTAATAGCTGCCTGACTGTCTGTTAGTATAGCCTCATTTTGGCTCTGTCGGATATATTTAAGGGCTATACAAGCTTTTCTTGTCGCTAACAATTCTGCCTGGAATACACTGGCAACATCGGGAAGTCTGTAGGATTTTGAAATCTTAAAAGATTCGCAGAAGTCACCTGCACCAACACCGCATTTTATCTTCGAACCATCCGTGAAGATAGTTGTGTCAAAGTCTTTCGTCACATCGCCTTCCTCCCAGTCGATTCTTGCCGGGAGCAAGACTCTTAACTTCTTTGAGGTGTTTAGGGTAGGGATGCAGTAATCGGTGGTTGTGGATAGGATATCTCATGGTATCAGGCTTGTTTGGTTGCAGTGCCCGTAGGATCTAGTTTTCCAGCAGCCTATTTCTTTGAGTCTCAAGATACTGCAGGATACCTGATATTTAATAAAGAGGTCAATCGGAAGAAGGACCAGGACGTTAAGTGCATCCGTTGGACAGGACCTGATTGTCCCATTTTTCTGCACCTTTGTAAGCTTGTTTACTATGTAAGCTTTGCTGAGAGCAGACCACCACAAGCAATGGAACCATAAACAAGTATCGGCTCGCTGCAAACGTGCCCGCGGTTGCGAATTCCATTGTGAAATATTTCGAACGGCTTGCGTTTTATTCAAACAAAAAGTTGTCAAGTTCTTAATGGAAATCCCGTTTTTATAATTCAAACATTCCCTATAGCTCGATTTTTCTATAAAAACAAAGCCCTCCTCAAAAACTTCCCTCTTGACCAAATATTTTGATCCATTAACCCCATGTGTAAAAAATAGACCAACAAAAATCGATTTTTTGACATCTTCCATAAACTACATTGCATTGTTTGCAAATCCAATTGAGCATTATGTCAAGCATTTTTCGGGTCATCGAGTAGACCTCTGGTTGTTTTTGGTGTCATTCAGAAGATGTACTCCAAACATTTCTACTGTCCACTGTCCATATAATAAAAATGCAAAAGCACACATCGTTGCATATTCACTATACGCTTCACTTTGCCTCATTTCATGTTGTTCCGAACGACCGACGACGAATACTGACGACAACCTTAACGCACGAAGTGACGTTCGTTGTTTGCCTGTTCGACCATTGTACATCGCCATCATGGGCCGACATCAGCGCCATTAAAAATGTTTTTAAACTTTAATCCCTTTAACAAACATCCAGGGCCAGGCCTCAGCCAGCAACAAGAAAAACAACGCTGACATGGCCAATTATGTAAATCATCAGTGCCCCTTTTTGTGTCTCTCATGGCCCAGTCTTGATGGTTGATGGACGGACGTCCAAGGCACTCCTTTTTGGTCACCTTGTTTTTTTTTTCGAAACTACCCAAAACCTCTCTCATCTGTGGGTGTGTGTGTTCGTGTGAAGTGCGATGTAGTTTCCATGTTACATAATGTGTTGAACAATTCTATTTATATGCAAATACACACACTCGTAGAAAATGCAAACGCGTTTGCATAAGTTTTAAGCACTTCTGGGATTTGATTAACACAAACACAGCACAATACAATGTAACACATTCGTATGGCCTTGCCAGGAACATAATACAGGAGCATAAAACGTTAATTAATCAATTACTTATAGTCATGCCTATGTCGAGTCTATAGACAGTAATGAAGGTATTCGGAATTTGGTAATTGTGGGCCTGTTGAAATTCTCTATAGAATTTATTTGATTGGGGCTCTGATTTGATAAAGTGTTGATTGTGTTGAATTTCGTTGGTTGCTTTGCATTTTATTGGGTCTAATTGATGTGATAGTTTGGTATTTCGTGATTGAGAGGTAATTCATGAGTCATGACGAACGACGATACTAATGAGAGGTAACTTTGCATTGGTTTTGAACGATTGAAGGGAATGCATTCTTGGGGTTACATCTTTATTCGTTGTTATTTACGTGGTGGTTAAGTGTTGTAGGGGGCATATGCTGTATCTTTTCCTACACACCAAGTTTTTACTTTACCTCCACGCGGTAACCACTGGGTACTGGTTATATCTCTAGATATAATTTGCGAAACTTGTAAGCGCGGGTGCAAAACGGAGAAACAGAAGCACCTTATCAAAAGCCCAACAAATGTGGATGTTAGTGCCAGGAGCTCATAACTCCTCCACAGTAAAAAACTAAGAAGTTATGAGAGAGACACCAGCCTCGGATAATGACCCCCCTCTTATGGTAACCAGACTCAGAACGACAACGGACTATGCATTGAGAGTTTGTTCCTGGAATTTATGAACACTCTACACTCCAGGTGCAACTCAGAAACTTGAATCTATCCTCTCGCAGTATAAGGCAGACATTACTGCGATCCAGGAAATACGATGGATAGGATCAGGGATAATGAAAAGAAAAAATTGCGACAATGCACATATTTGGTGGCGAATTCGTCGTGGGTAATCGGCTTAGATCGAAAGTCATGGATTTTAAGCCAATTAGTGATCGCCTGGCTGTAATCCGCATTAAGGCCACACTACAAAACATCAGTATAATATGAGCACACGCCCCTACTGATGATGCCGAGAAGTCAAGCAAGGAGGATTTTTACGACCTCCTAGAGCATGTCCAGAGTTCGAAGTCGAAATCGTACTTGGAAATTTCAATGCAAAAATCGGTAAGGAAGACATCTTTGGCGGATTAGTTGGAAAGCACAGCCTCCACGAAGTGACAACAGATAACGGCTTCCGACTAATCGACTTTGCTGCAGCTCGTAATACGGTGATAGGGAGCACTGCACTACTAACGGGTGATTTTTTAGCTGGTTTGGTTTTGGCAACACTGGTTTTGACAGCTGACGTGTGTTTAGTACCTTGTGTCACTGTCAAACAGCTTCAGTTTGGTTTGCAATTTAACCATGGATCGTCTTACAAATGAACAACGCTTGCAAATTATTGAATTTTACTATCAAAATTCGTGCTCGGTTGGAAATGTTCATCGGACGCTGCTTCCATTTTATGGTCGGCCTTCTCGGCCTTCTGAGCAGTCTATTCCAAAGCTTGTGACCAAATTTCGCACCAAATTTACTTTGTTGGACATTAAACCACCAACACGTTTACGTACTGTGCGTAGTGAAGAAAATATTGCGGCCGTATCAGCTAGTGTGACAGAAGACCGCGAAATGTCGATTCGGCGCCGTTCCCAGCAGTTAGGCCTTTGTTACAGCACTACGTGGAAAATTTTGCGGAAGGATTTAGGCGTAAAGCCTTTTAAGATACAGTTGGTGCAAGAACTAAAGCCAGCTGACCTACCACAACGCCGAATTTTTGGTGAATGGACTCTTGGAAAGCTGGCCGAGGATCTGCTTTTTTATCGAAAATTGTGTTCAGCGATGAGGCTCATTTTTGGTTGAATGGGTACGTAAATAAGCAAAATTGCCGCATTTGGAGTGAAGATCAGCCAGAAGCATTGCAACAGCTACCAATGCATCCCGAAAAAGCCACTGTTTGGTGCGGTTTATGGACCGGCGGCATTATTGGGCCATATTTCTTCAAAGATGATGCGAATCGCAGCGTTACTGTCAATGGTGAACGCTACCGAGCGATGATAACAAACTTTTTTTTGCCCGAAATGGAAGTTCCTGACTTGCATGATATATGATTTCAACAAGACGGTGCTACATGCCACACAGCACGCGAAACAATGGCGCAATTGCGAGGCGAGTTTGGTCCGGGTCGGTCAATTGGCCGCCTAGATCGTGCGATTTGACACCATTAGAATATTTTTTGTGGGGATATGTCAAGGCTAATGTCCATAGGGACAAGCCCGCTTCGATTGACTGGAAGCCAACATCCATGCATTCATTCGTGAGATACCGGCCGATATGTGTGAAAGAGTATGCCAAAATTGGACTCAGCCAACATTTGCATGAAATTATCTTTAAACATTAAATTGCAAGTCTATATTGTATGGTGGTGACCTTTTTGTTTAATGTTTTGTGTTGAATTAAATGGGCTGTAGGTCAAGTTGAAAATAAAACAAATAAGTTTTTTCACGACGTTTCGCTCATGGCTATGAGCATCTTCAGGCGTCAAGTTTTCTATTTGGCATTAAAAAATAACGTTAACAATTTTTGTGCTTACATTTAAATTAAAACAATTTTCAAATCTTACATTTGTTACATTAAAAATAAAAACAAATTAAACATACACCAGCTAACTTTCTTAAATTGAGAAAGTGAATCAACACTTCACAACGTAAAAATGACAAGTAACATGCATAAACAAAATTATTGAACAGAGAAATATTTAATTTAAACAGTTTTGTCGCGTTCTCTTTCCCTCCAATAAGTGTTTGTATTGTGGGCTCACTTCTTCCATATCAGTACGTCGGTTCATGGTATTGTGAGCATTGATAATATGAAGAGTTTCTATTATCATTCTTTTGTTATGATGCTCTTCTCTTTGCAGTACTTCGACGTTGTCAAGATTGGGAGAATGGTTGAGTGATGTGCAATGCAATGCCAGTGCTGTCTTCTGAGCTGCGTTACTTTTTATGTCCGATTTATGTCCTGCGAGTCTATTTTTTAATTTTTGCTTTGTTGTTCCGATATAGATTAAATTGCAAGGTTCAAACTATCGATTCAAATAAATATTTCATTAATTTTTTCGAATTTTTTGTGTTTAAAAAAAAAAGTTCTAAACCTCTTAAAAAATCACCTTTTAGTAGTTCAACATCGGTTGCACTCCGGATAATGCCAGAGACTACAGTGAGCACCTGAGTGAGCGACTCTCCGCCGTCCTCCCAAATACCACAGGTGCCAACACCTTATGGAACCAATATCGCGAAATAAAAAAACAAAATGTAGCCGAGACCACCATAAGTAACCATAAGTAACCCGAATAAGAACCCGTGGTACGATGATGAGTGCGCGTTATTAAAAAAATAGACGGAAAATGCACGTTTGCAGATGCTGCAACGGAAAACAAGAGCAGCAAGAGAAAAGTATCGAACAAAAATGAGAAATGATAAACAGACCGTGCGAAGGAAGAAAAGAGCATCCGTAGTTTCTCAGCTCAAAGATCTAGAACAGCCTCGGGCAAAGAACAACACTTGGCGTTTCTTTAAAAGGTCGAAGCAATTAGCTTCTGGTTTCAGAACTGGCACACAGGCTCTTCGAAACAGTGAAGGAAACCTAGTCATCCAAGCACAGGGAATTGTAGATGTTTTCAAGAAGCACTTCCAATAGCTGCTGAATGCGCATTATGTCGAGCGAGCCAATGAAAAAAGAAGCGAAACCAGTCAATGAAGAGGTATAAAGAGCCATCCAAAAGCTAAAAAATAACAAATCCGCCGGGTCGGATGGCATACCTGTGGAACCACATGTACCAGATCATTAAGTGTGGGAGGACGAATGCATGTCCGCTGGCTGATCTACAAAAAAGACGATCCTTTTATGCAAAAACTACCGAGGCTTATCCCTGCTTAATATTGCATACAAAATCGTATCCAAACTTCTGTGTGAGCGTCTTAAACACTTCTTGACACAATTATCCGCACCAGTGTGGCCTTAGGCCAGGCAGAACAATGATAGACTAAAAATTCACATTGAAGCAAATCCTGGAAAAGACCAACGAATTTCAAGTCGAAACCCACCATCTTTTAATCGACTTTAAAGCTACTTATGATAGCATCCACCATCAAGAGCTTATGATGGCGAAGTCTGAATTCGGGATCCCGAATAAAATGATCCAGCTGTGCCGCATGATGCTGAACAATACGCAGTGCACTGTGCATATGGGAACATGCGAAGGGTTTAGGCAAGTAGATGCGCTGTCATGTGATTCCTTCAACGTAGTCCTGGAGCAGATAGTTCGCAAGGCAGGTGTGAGCACTGAAAACACTATCTTCAAAAAATCCACCCAGCTCCTAGGCTAAGCGGACGACATTAACATCATGACATGAGTCAATCCAGCAAAGCTGTGCTTGAGGCCTTCACAGCGATTGAAGAACAGGCGAAACTCGATGGTCTTGAAGTGAATAACCGAATGAGAACAAAAGAAACTGCATACTATCAACAAACAAATGCAACATCTGTCCACCGCCTAGGACAAAACGTCACTGTTGGGGGCATCAATTTCGAGGTAGATGAACTTCTTAGATACAATCATCAATCCCACGAACGACACAGTAGTGAAGATTCAACGAAGACTAACCCTAGCGAACCGTTGCTACTTTGGTTAGACCAAACAACTGGACTCAAAATTCCTGACTCGAAAGACAAAGTATCTGCTATACAAAATTTTGATTTTACCAGTCCTACTCAACGGCGCGGCGCCGAGTGCTGGACGATAAGAAAATAGGGGAATTGATACCCTTTCGAAAGAAGAATCTTCGACGGATTTTCGGTCCCGTATGCAGTACGAGCTGTACCAAGATGTCGATGTAGTGCAGATAGCCAAGAAAAAACGACAACCTCCAGCCAAGAAAGTCTTCTCATCCCAGCCCCCAGGTTCTTGACGGCAAGGAAGACCGAACCTACGACGGTACAAAGACCAAGTGACTGCGGATGCCAGAACGCTTGGTTTCGGCGACTGTAGAGTGCGAGAAACCGATCACGTTGGAAGGCTGCAATATCTCAGGCTGATATCCTTCATGGATTGTGAGCCGGATAGATATGTTATTAGTAAGTATGAACATGGTGAGGTTATTTTCAACACTTTTATCAAAAATTAGACTTTTTAATGTCTGCGTTTTCATGTTGTGTGACAATATTCACAAATTCGTTCCTTACATATTTTTTATATTATTTTTCAATGTCACGTATACGACACAGTGTCTACCCAAAAACTACCACACAGATTAACGTAATAAACAAAACGAGCTCGTTTTGACAGGCCACCGAGTGGAGGTGCATGAGATAGCGGAGACAATAAGGCAGCGTGCAAGAAATCTTGGACATAAGAAAGCTAACCCCGACAAGCGTTACAATTATAGACCACTACAGAGCAGTGTTCGACCCTGTTTACGTGCAGTCGGAAGGAGTTTCTGAATTCGTTATTCTATACTCGATTAAAAATGGATCCACTGATACACACCCAGAGATCAAGCAACAAACAGTGTACTTCAACCGGTGAACGTGCTTAAAAGAAGGCAAAGACTGACTTATTGAACGAAAAAAAATAGATGTATGTCTCAAAAACATTCCCACAAAACTTTTATAGATTTTGTAGTCCAATTCCGCTCAAAAGATATTTCCAAAACTTGTCAATATTTGGTTTTTCTTTCTTACATCTGATTAACAAAACACACACAACTTGTTGTTGGAATTATAGATTATGATTTCACAGGAGCAAACTCAGAAAAACGTTCCAAAGTATAGTTGCTGCATTACTTCCTGGAAATCCACCAAAATACACAAAAGTTGATGCGGCTTAAATATAAGTACATAAGTTCTTTAATTAACTGCTTTAATTGCAGCTTGTTTGGTTGGTTTGTTGAATTGAAATAAACGTAACGAGCTAAAGAAGTTTCCACCGCACTGAGTTAGTTAGAGTTAGGAGGAACTTTATTTTTACCAAACAACAAAAACCAAAACCTAAGTTGATGGAAAAGTAAAATATTTGAATTTTGTTGAAGGCATATTTCCAATTTAAACCAAAGGAGATGAACACAAATCTCTAAGTTCTTTCCGAATGAGGCAATTAATTCTTGAAGAATGTTTGAGTAATCAGCCTCGACTCTTCTATTACACAAAACACTGGCACACTAACCCAAAACGTTGTTGCGCTGATATATTGTCATATTTTGGGAAAGCCGTTCTTCAACAGCATGATGAGTTGCTTGAATGTTCTTTCAAACTAGGAAAGAATACCAAAGGTAAATAGGTACCTATATACTATCTCGTCACCGAAGAGTAAGGCTGAAAACACACCAAATCCAACAAAACATTTAATTTTCGGTTTGCTGCCTTTGGTGTGTTTTGCTCCTATACAATCCATGTATTTACTGTATCCGACGAGGGAAAACGCATCTTGTCATGTCGGTTTCGGTGCGTGTTGCCTCATAAGAAGCGATAGACATGTGTCCAGAGATAACAAACAAAACGTTTTGTTCGATTTGGTGTATTTCAGCCTAAAAAAACGACTTAAAAGGGATAACATATATTTTCAGTATCCACCTCAATAATCTCTACAAATTCAGAAGCGGACCCCCGTCAAGAAACCAGAAAAAGCAGAAGTAAGTACATCGACCTTTGATAAATAACACACGACGATCGGGCCCTGGAAACTACCGAGAATACCAAGACCGAAAACCATCAAACTCAACAACAAGAAATCATTCGGTGTTTGTGTAATATAATTCACATGCAGTACCAACCAAAAAATTCATAAGCTGTTTTCATGATTGAAAATCAATTTAGTAGTTCATTTGGCGATGCTTGTGAAGCTGACGATCCAGCAGAACACCAGCAATTCTGCAATCTGGAGATTGCAGAAATTATCGGCAGTCTTCGGCCAAAGAAGACAACTGAAATGGATGGTATTTCCAACTGTATACTTAAGAAACTTGAGCAAGTTGTGATGATAATTCAGGCTACTATCACCAAGAACTGCATATACAATTGCTTCTTTCCAAAGAAGTAGAAAACAGCAAAAATCGTGGCCATCCCGAAGAAGGCAACCTGATCTGCAATTACCAGTATGTATCCCTTCTATATAACATGAGCAAGACTCTGGAGGAAATCATACTAAGGAGACTTAAAGGATTTTGCAACAAGAGCAGCAGTATCTCCGACATGCAGTTTGGATTCCGCAAAGGCCACTCCACTCTACATCACTTGGTGAAATTCCAGAACGACGTCACCTCAGCTCTCAACAGTCACCGTGTGACAGTAGGATGCTTTCTGGATGTTGAGAAAGCAGTCGATAGCGTTTGGATCGAGGTTCTCATCCACAAACTCCGTATTTTAAGTATCCTTTAGGCAGTAAGGCACTAATTAAAATAACACATTTTGGCTGGAGTGGCCCAGAGTCGAAGCTCGGACCCTTTCTCTACAGTCTAATGACGTCAGACCAGCCTGTGCCATCAGACTGTGAGAATCTGCTTTTTGCTTAGCAATCCGGAAGATTGAAGCCCACATTGAAGCAGACTCTACGAGTACTACACCAAAGGGGGAATAAGGATAAACACCGCCAAATCGGAGTTGGTATGCTTCAGGAGACCGGTTTTCAACCGCAGCTGCTGTAGATCGGCGGCAGCATGCAGGAACATAATTCTGTACTTCCCAAATGGATCAACTATCAAAGCTAAAAGGAACGCCAAATACCTGGGAGAGCAGTGCTAGTCAAAGCTAACCTAGCCTTTCACCACATCAATCCCCTATTGAAGAATAAGACCCGGACTAAGTGAGCCAACCAAACTGCTGATCTACAAACAACTACTCAGGCCAGTGATCAGCTACAGCTTTCCAGCATAGTTTAAAATTTCCAAGACAACGATTCAGAAATTCAAGATTTGCACTGGACTACACTTCGATAGGCAAAGGGTCCCCCAAATAACAAAAACTACTGAATTTTTTTTTGAAATTTATTATTTTATTTGATACAATCCTTTTGATAAATAATGGAAAATAATTTCATTCAAATGGCTGCCTCGGCTGGCCATGCACTAGCCTACACGATCGGTTTACCAAATGGCTAGAAGTATTTCCTCTTGTTGACCAATCGACGAGTTCGGTGGCGAAGACATTAGTACATGAAGTCTTTTGCCGTTATGGCGTAATTTTACAAATGTAATGGAAATTTTACAAAATGTAATGGAAATTATGGGTATACGCAGAGGCATATTATCCTAAAGACAAACTAGGCACGTGCCTAGGGGCGCGAACCAACAAAGGGGCGCACGAGCGCTGTAATTATGAAAAGTGGCAAATAATGCGAATTCAAACGTGGTTATTGAACTAGCAAACTCATGAACTCGAACCGCACCTGCCATTTTTGTTAAAATAAAAATCGGTCCTATAAGCAATTCCACTTATTACATTCTACAGGCATATATCTTCTCAAACAATATGCTCTAGAATCAACAAATTCTAGATGGTCACAGGATCACAGAGCACCACTTGCCTAGCAACCAAACAAATATGGCTAAGCAAAGACTTGAAACGGTCAAAAGGTTTGATCTTTCTACGCATACGACTTCTGTAGAAGCTGCATGAACGAGGAGGAAGAGAAAACAGTCCAACACCTTTTATGTACTTGCCCGGCACTCTTCAATAAATGGAATAACTATCTCGGTAATCCCTTCTACGATAATACCAGTGAACTGGCAACGGTCGACAAAAGGTGTCTCTCTAACTTCATTAAAAGTGAAAAATGGTTTGTTTAAGTTCATTACTCTCCTATGGCATCACAATGGACCCTTGAGGTCTAAGTGAGTCAACAACATCTAGATAGCCACTCCAACTCCACCCAGAGTCAACTGGGTTTACCTATTTAGTTTGCCAACTCCGCAATTGACTTAGCTTCCTTCTAATTTTGTAAAGTGTTTTTGAATACTGATTTTACTTATTGTAAGGGCAAATAACCTAATGGTCGAAACTCATCAGCGGATGGCAAAGATTTTGACGGATTAAAACCCTCATATTTTCTAGATTGATTTTCGGGGAAATCTGATTTGCGAACTGAGTTGCAACTCGGTTTTCAAAACAATCAACTCGAGTTAACTTGGATTACAAAATTTACGGTTAGGCAGTCGGCACATCATTAACTAAAATATTTCAAACCGAACCCGTAATATCTTTTGGACAATACTAAGTAATTGATCTCATGTAAACTTAGACTCTTTTTCCTTGGCACCCATTTCAACGCGGTGCAGCGGTTTCGATGCTTGCCTATGGCGCCCTCAACGTTTAATCCGCCACTGGGTATACGCCACTTCACCCTCAATCTGATGGTCTTGTAGAGCGGATGAATCGAACGATTCCCCATTATCCTGCAAACTTTGTCAACGAGAAACAAGACGATTGGGATAGTCTTCTGCCTCTGTTCGCAATGGCCTACCGTTCATCAACACAAGAATCAACCAAGGAAACGCCTTTTGCCATGATGTTTGGTCGTGATATGCGGCTACCACAGGACCTTCTTTGACCTTCTTTTTGCGACACCACCTGATACGGATCCTAGGACATTCAAAGGATTTGCCCAGCAGCTACAGGACCAACTGCAAGAAATTCATAACTGAGCAAGAGTTGAACTACGCAGCTCGGCGTAAAATATCGACTTCACTTCTTTGTCGACTGAATTTTAACTGCAGCCAATCTAGCATTAGACTTAGGCAACCCTTATGCCCTATTTTTAGCAGGTCAAACTATGGCGCAAATAGTCCTTTAAACCAAATGATCTCAATATAATAATAAATTATACTTTCTTATTACTACTGTCAATGACAATTTGAAAACTTTAAAATTCAAAACCACGTTCTATAGAACATTAGATTTATAATTAGATTTAAGTTTTTTTTTATGTAACGTTAATATTTAACGATTTCCAAATAAATAAGCGAAAGATAGAGAGATACGTCTCGCGTAGCAACCGCTTGAAAGTTGAACTTTGACGTTTCCAAAAATCCGTAACGAAAATCAATATTCAATTTATTTTCACTAATTTTGTCTCTTTCTATCTTACAAAACTCTCAAACCAAAAGCCATTAATCCATCCATTAAAATGAAATCAACTTGTGCATATGAAAATTTATATTCAGCGCAAAAAGACCAAACTAATCGTTATAACTTTCACAACATGGGCGCGGACGGAAATCTGTTTGGTTATGTGTAGCTAGGGACTTCAACTTCCGTTGAAATTCATAAAAATTCAAATGTAATAGCTTAAAACCTTATTTGCATTCACACTTAACGTGTGTACATAAATTCCCAAAAATAAAGCAACTCGCAAAACTGCTAATACATATTTCAAAAAAAAAAAGATTTTCTACACAAAAAGCAAAAGAAAAATCCGCTCAAAACAAGCGCCAAAAAAAAAGGAGAGCTGAAGCATATAGCGTCCTTTTGACATTGGCCTCCCTTCAGTACTCCTCTCCCGTAAAAAAAAAAAATGAAAGAGCTCTAACCTGAGGTGGAGCAATATTTTTCAACCAACCTGGAACGCACACTGACAGTGAACACAAAACCCGATAGATAATTGGTTTTGTATCGATCCGTTGAACTAGATACGAGACACAGCAACAAGAAAAAAAACAGAAATAACTAGCAGACGAACTGAAAAATACAATTTTTCCATCATTCATCCCTTTGTTCTTGTATCCGGAGTCAGATTGTGTATGCGGTATTGTTTTTGTTGGGGTATCTGAAAGTTCTCATTCTCAACAAGCTACTGGCTACTTGCCCTGCCATTGGAAAATCTCGGGTAGGTATTGTCCAAATCAGGTTAAGATAAAGAAGAAGAAAAAAAAAACAACAGAACACACAAAATCGAGTATAAATTGTCTGGGTCGGGAAATTTTCGTATACACGTCCGTCGGTTGTCCCATAAAAGTGAAATATAATTCCTTTGCAGTCCATAAAGTCTAATGATAAATACGAAGAACAGAAAAAAAATCTCCACAAAATCGAATAAATATTTATAAACAACAACAAAAAAAATACATAGATATGGCTTCTGTTTAAAAAAAAAACAAATTGGGTACAGTGCGGTCGCATTGCTTGAGGGCAGGTGTAACTTTCTTGCAGAAAAAGCTAATTACATTTTGTAACTCTTGAGCTTAATTTTGTGAGTGCTTGCAAAAGCCCAAAAGTGATGGGTAAACGGGGATTATTAAAAGGGTTAGAGATTTTAATTAAAATACATAATTTCTCGAATAAAGGAGCCGAGGAGTTCAGAAAACGCCAGCGGCAGCAGAAAGATGCCAATTAATAGTGGGGCAAAACTAAATTGTGTTTGAACGGTTAATAAGAGAAAGAGTGGAAACTGTGTTCAATAATAACAATTTTGTATAAATAAGAAATAAAAGCACAACGTTAAGGGCAATTACAACAAAAATTGATTGTGTGAATGTGGTAGGTACTTGTGGAGAGTTTGATTGCATCAAACACACATTTTTTCTATGGAGTGTTTTTTCTACGGGCATAGAAATGAAATTAACTTTCGAAAGATAGTATTCCGGCATTATAATTTAAATATGATTTCTGGCATATCACCGCCACCACCCATCTCTAGACTGGTGCTCCAGCTACATACTAAATCAAGAATAATTGGTGATAGAAACATCCCGACCGACTCATTCACTTGCGTAAAATCAAAAGATCAACTACAAGGGTAGGTGTTCCAGTGAAATAGCCCGTAACAGGAATTTCCATCAGTACCTCACCATCGACCCCAATTTCGAACGTACTCTCAAGTATAGAGAATGGTTATTTAGCCGTACTGCGCGAATGTGGAACTCTCCTACACACTTTGTCTCTTCCAATAATTGCAATGCTTTGGAATTCAAGACCAATGTACACCGACGCCCCCCCGCCCTCATTCTTACCTTCCTAAAGTTCGCGTTGTGTCGCATCTTAAAAGGGGTAAGAAAATGGCTAGCTCGGTCTTAGTCAATCTGGGAAGTCTTATTTTCCAAAACTTTATTTAACATTTGCGCCCATATATTGGCAATGACTTGGCGAATTTTGCATTCCAAGTGGATCGTTTTGGACTTTATCGCCGTAGACCAAAAGTGATCGTCATTGCTAAAAGAAGTAGGCTTGAGAAAATGGGTTCACAGTATCTTGATTTGGCCATTCACCAAATCTACGCCTAGTAAGCTTGGCCAGTACGTAGTGACGGCGTGCGTCTGAGCGGAGCGGAGATGAGCGGCGAGAATCTTAGCAGCGGGTGTCTATTTACTGAGCAGTGCTGAGGGGTAACTGAGTTACTGAGCGACTCTGAGCGGTGATACTGAGTGGCGACTGTGAGCGGCGGGGACCATTTGTCACTTTATTAGTAGCACAACAGCCTTCGTCCAGTGCGGTTCGTCATAGGCTCTTAATTGGAAGTCGGGCCAATATGTAAAGAGGTTTGGTAACATTGAGAAGTAGTACCTAGGTTTGATGTAAATAAACCAAGAACGAGACAATTTTGGTGAATAACATCATTTATATGAAAGACTGCGTAGATTTCCAGAATGATTTTGGCAATATTGTCGTATGTCAGTATCATTATTTGATATTTCGCTCTTTTCCTTAATTTTTAGAGACTTCCACTTTGCATGTCACCATAACTGCACAGATTCAAATTGACTTCAATACTTAAAACTTCGCCGCTCAGAAAAATTTGAACAGATTCTATTGTAGAGCGGAGCCGCTCTGACGCGTAAAAAATCGCACGGCGCTCAGAGCGCACATCACCTCCATACAACGCTCAGCTACGCTCCGCTCAGATGTACGCCGCTAACTACGTGGCCAGAGCCTTAGGTGACCATTTGGCAGTGGCTACAATTCTTGAAATGCCAGACCGAACAGCCGACAAAAAGGCTGCCAACAAAAATAGTGGTGCCAACCTACGAGACAACATTTTAAATAGAATCGTTGTTGAACACCCACTGTCCAATAAATATTATCAGTTGCCGGAAAACCGAAGTATAGTAAAAATATATCCGTTACAAGCATCAAGCAACAGCTTTTGCTGCCTCAGCAACAGGCTGGAAATAGAAGCTACCCTCACAATCAACAAGAAGTATAAATGCCAATCATCAGCACACAACCCTCGAACGCGGGTCAGAAGGTTACATCAGCCAGACGGATTTCTTCGTCGATTGCTCGTAACCGTTCATAATTCAATTTTCCATGAGACTACCCTAACAAGGAATGTTACGAAACAGTTATAGTTGGTATATTGACAAAATTCTGCACAAAAAAAAAAAACATTTTAAACACATGCAGCAATCACCGAGAGTACAACAGCACTAAATAAAACAACCATTATAAATAAAAACCAATACAACTTTGTTTTAAATAAAATTGATTCGAAGGTGGCCATGGCTCAGAGTAGTAAGCAGTTGACTGCTTAACCGAACGCGTTCAAGACACAGCTTCGATAGCATTCTTTTTATACAAAAATCACTGGCTTGTCTGATGCTACCTGTGTGATGATTTGAACATTCTCTGTGGCACAGAACCACGTAGGTTCCTGTTACTTGTGCTTTCTTTTTATCTGTCTATCTGTCTCTCTATGCCATATTGACGTTTTATTCTTTCTCTCTCTGGACTGGTTTCGTTATCTCTGTAACGCAATAGGACTGAAGAAGTAAGCCTACAAAGCAATCAAAGCAGCAATTCTGTGCCGTTCAGATAACTCTTGACCTTATGCTAGCGCCAATACTAGGTCTTCTGAATAGTGGTGCTAGCATAAGTTGCTTGGGTATCGACGGCTAGGAGTTTTTGCAGAGACATAACCAAACTTTTCCAACTTTCTTCCGAAGTTGAAACCACCTATTTGAAACGCAAAGCATAGTTGACAAAATCTATGCGGAAATCTGCTCAAAGGGATGACAAATACAATGCTACTGTATCTGGTTAATCCTCTGCAGCAGAAACATAGCTTTATCTGGGAATGGACTTCTGGAGGGAATTCGGCATTGCACCGCCAACTTAATGAGGGGCACTCTAGACAGTTAAGAGATGCTATCAGTCTGTTACCTTACTCTGCTGTACAAGGCTTAGGGAAAACAAAACTATAAGTACACACTTTCGACACAGGTAATGCCGAGCCCATTAAGCAACGTAATTATCACTACTCAGTACTTGCAGCGGTGCAGAAACTATTATATGAGGAGTTGAATCTTATGCTAAAACTTGGAATGCTCGAAGAGAGCATTGGAGCTCTACTGTATTGGAATTCTCCTGTAGTCCTAGTTCGTAAGCCGGGGGATGGCTATCGTGTCTGCAAGATACTCGTTTCATCTCGAGCTTGGATCTCAAAGATGGGTTTTGGCAGATCCCGCTGAAGAAAGAATCCCGCAAAAAGACAACGTTTACTGTGCTCGGCATGCCCCTCTTTGCAGTTTACGGTAATGCTCTTGGGCCACTGCAATGCGCCTCACAGCATGGTCAGAGAGAAAATATTTCCGTTGCAAAACACTCCTTTACCTCATGCTGCCTCGACCAGTCTCATATGCCTGAACAAATGGGGCTGTACATAGTACAAAACAAACTCCAATTCTGCACTCACCGGATTCTGTTATCCCGTAACAGTTAGACAAAGCAGACCTCATACATACGAAACAGCATTTTAATTTTTCAAAAAGTTATCTTTGTTACAATTATCAAGCGTGTCTTCAAACAAGATGAGTAGAGTATACTACAGAGCCACTTCAAATTACATTAAAAACCGCAAGACTCAACATTTAAGTGCTGCCATCTCTGAAGAAGTGTGCTTAAACTTAAAAGTACTTCAAAAGTATGTAAATCTATCAAAGAACGTGCCGGAAAAGAACAACAGCAATACAAAGGTTTCTGTCACAATTGTCAACTTCTTAACAAAACAAACAAATCATTACAAATGCATAATCACATGTACCGCAGTGTACAATTTGCAGCAAAGAAGCAAACAAACAACATTTACCTGTTCAAGTAGAGAAAGTTTATCACTCCATAGCGTGTCATTAGGTTTTGATATTCGCTTCACTCTTCTCTCTGTAACCCATTCCCCCGACAAAAAGGGGTTGGACTGGACATTGGAAGGAATTCAGGGCACGACACAAACACAAAAATCCAATTAATCAATTGGTCATTAAATAAAATATGTATTTGGAGATATAATATTTGTACCCGGTTTTCTCTTTTTTTTTCCAGGTCATGAATTATGCCATGACAAATATTTTTGCCATTAAATTGACCCTAATGGGTGTTGGTTCGGTTTGAACATTAATTTATTTATCATGATCATTGTTGCCCTCTCGTACAAGACAGACTGTATGAGTGTCCTTTTATACCCAAGCCCCAAAGTGTGATTGGCAAGTAAACTCAATAGCAACATAATGTGGGTTGTTATAATTTTAAATTTACCACAAACTACCAGCCACTACTGGGTGAAAGTGTGACATGTTAAAAGCCATTTAACACTTGGGGTGCCTGAGGGCGTTGTTCACGGGCCATATAGGATTAAATGGACAACGGCCCTTTACTCGAACCTGTAATTTGCATAATTGCAAGTCTAGACAAATTGAAGGGAGTTCCTAATTCAGTTAAGGAAAATGTATGTATTCTTGAACATGGAATTCGTCAAAAAGAGAAGAACGAAAAAAATAACAAGCAGCACGAAAAGGACACTCAAATGTCAGAAAAGAACAAAATAAAGTTAATGACATTTCAATCGAAAATGTAATTAAATCCATGTCAGTCTGGGGGATTGCTTCTAATCCCCAAACTGGTTAACTTCAATGTCCTCCAATAGAAAAGAATGTATTTCAACACGAACACAAGTGTACGAGAATTAGAGTATAGTTCGTACACCGTTAGTTTGAAAGGCAAGCTAAAGCGACATGGATTTGAGTTGACAGTTCAGGGGTTCGGACGTGAAAAAAATTGCGAGATTTATTGTGCTTCAATTTTATTTTATTTTATTTTGAATTCGTCCATAAGTTTGACACTTTTTTTGTTTCTGGAATTTGTTTTATGTTGAATAATGTTGAATTTAAATTATTCAGTGGGAATCTCTTGAGGCACACAGTGACAGGCTGTCAAATACACCTGAGTTTGTTGTAAGCCTTTTGAAATTTAGAGCCTCTGGTAATGGAACGTTGGAGTTACGGTGTGCGAGTAATAATGTTGTTAAATTAAATCTGAAGGGCATTTGGGAATAAATTAAATTACATTATGAAATGCGAGCGCGTGGGGCTTTCTGTTTTTAGGAGGCAGAGCAAAATCGAAAAAAAAAACAAATGAAACCAATTCGATTTTGTGACGGAGATACCCGGGAGGGATGGCTTGTTGGCGACTGTTTAGTTTTTTTTTTTAAATTCCATTCACAGTCTCCCACCGAATGGAAAAGGCTGAACAAAGAGAACCTCCTGAGTCTAGGCGAGCCTTGATGAAGACTATTTTGTTGAATTAAAAGAGACTCACAGTTCTTACAAGCTTTGTTTTAAAGACATTCTAAAAAGATCACAAAGAATCTCATCAGAAACAGTTCCACGAACGATGGGCTTTTAAAATTGTTTTGAGTTAAATTTACGCTTACGTTCAGCTAGAGGAATTCAATGCTTGCTATCACAATGGAGCTTCGACATCACGCTTCGTTTGACAACTAAGGAAAAGAACGTAATGTTACGTAATGAGACTCCAAACGGAAGCTCTAGTTCAAATTTGCTTTGTCTGACATCTCAGCAGCTGTTTAAAAAAAAAACAGTACACACGCAAATTTCATTTATTTTTGGAGCAGAGTTACCACTTGACAAAAAAATGGAATCGAAGCGGGTGCATCGTAACGCAGACGAAGCCGAAGTTGAAGCATCTTTGTGATTCAGCCTTTATATTTGATTTCATGAGTTTCTAGCCAATCAACCGCTTGTGGCGTATATTGCAGCCAATGTTTAAGACAAGTACCTACTTATTAATCCAGATTTGACTGAGAAGTGAGATCCTGAAGGGATGCAACTGAAACAGTCTGTCAGACGTCAGAAGTTAAGTATAACTCCCTCAGAGAGCAAATATCTAACTGTGCGTCATCTTGATCAATAAACACAAGCGTTAAAAATAGGCTTCAAGAATATGACATTGTAAGATAGAAACACATGCAACTTTGTACGACGCTCTTTTCCTTTTGGTTTTTGGCAGCTCACGTACACGTTTCGTGTTTTGTGCCATAATCAAACATCTTCAGTTTGGTCTCTTATAAATTTAACCATACATCCATATTGAGAAAGTTGCTTGGAAGTTATTGAATTTTAATTTCAAGACTAGCTGACCCGGCAAACGTTGTTTTGCCATATAGGTACCAAAATTATTTCAACAGTACCTATGAAAATATGCATGTCTTAACAGCTGAACCCTGCACGTGTTTGTACACCACCAACTAAAGAAAATTGAAAATTGAATTTACAGTACTTCGCATATGAGTGTGATGAACTACAGACTCATAGCAGCACTGGCGACTGAGGTCATCGGCTGGAACAGAACAAGACATTAGTGCAACAGAGAGAGACAGATATATACAAAGAAAGAAAACACACATAACAGAAACCTACAGAAACCTACCTACATAGATGTTATATTGTAACATTTTATCGCACAGGTGGCCTCAGATAAGCTGGGGCTTAAGCCCGCAGCGTTTGGCTTAGAAGTCAACTACTCATTCCTCTGAGCCATGACCACTTACCAATTTAAATAAATTTAATGATTTGATTTATTCTATTTATGGTAAAGCAACGTTTGCTGGATCAGCTAGTCTAGTATTATTTTGGGATGGTTTTTTTTCCTTTCTTTTTTTTCTCTTTAACCTCCACGACCCCCATGACGGAACCCACTTCTACAAGCACTGACTCAACACTTTGATTTAGGTTTTAAATTTAATCAATCAAAATAAAACAAAAATGGAATCGGGCTGAGATTTTGGACCGGTCGTCAATAGGGCTTCTCCTGGGGGTCTCTAATCACCCGCCCTCACTCTACGCGTGTCCCGTGTCTTCGTCCTCCACACCGAAAAGCAACCAACCGCCTGCACGCCACACTTCGTACAAGCGACGACGATGCACGACTATAACTAGGGAGACGATAGTTGTTAGATCGGCGATCCACCTTCTGCAAGGCCACAAAGCAAACTGTCCTTTGTTTTTGTGAGCTTTACTTGCACATCAGCAATAACAGGTTTGTCCAAGGGAAAAAGACAACGGTGGTGCTGAATTTGCCCTTTAAGCAGAGCGCTTCAATACCTTCGATAGTTGGGATTGAATTATAGATGTAGAGCTTAAGAGCACTTGTCTCCCGGTGAACTATATGGGTATTGCGAGCACGTGACTCGCTCTGATTGCGGATGGGAACAGCTCTCGATTCTCGTGTGGCAATGGGATCAGTTGATTTCGACTGTGGGAAGGGAACCTTTAAAATCAGGGATCGGTTTGGTACGAGATTAGGAGTGAATAGTACTTATTACCTGATGGCGGATGCTACTTTTGCTTGGATATCCGAGCTAAGAGTCCGGTTTGTGTTGCAGCGCCTGTCGTATCGAGCACAGGACACACAGTTTCTATGAAAATAGGGCACAACTATTCCTAGGCGCCACTATCTTAAGGTCTTGAGGTCTTTCTTATATGGGCTTCAATTATTAGAAAATTGTGTAAAAAAAAATCACACAGCACGTGATCAAAGAAAAGGAAAATTACCTGGCTGATTACGTCCGTGAAGGTTACGTGACACAGAGAGAATGATTGAAAGCGAGATAAAGCGGATTGAGACAACTGCGACAGTGAAGCGCTTCCGGTCAAGCAGCTGATTACACTGTTCAGACTGACATTATGTATTTCGAAATTGACAGGGTGACTCGTGTGCGCATATGGAAATTGCGTATGGAAATCCAAACGCTATTCGATTTTGCACAATTCACTATATAAACGTATTTTACAAAATGTCTCTTATCGGTCACTTGGGCGTATGCATAACCTTTTTTGTTTTAATAATTATTGATTGACAATTTATTTTCATTACATTTAAAATGAAATTTTGGCATGCAGATCTAAGCCTACCTGACATCCGTAACAAGCTCCTATGGAGCTGCCCATGTAAGATTAACATTTATTTGGCTGGGTGAGCTAGTAAGATTGTACCAACTCAGAAAACTGCTCCGGTTATTAAGGATTCTCATTTGGTGATGAATTTTTTTCGATTCTATAGACAAAAAGGAGAGTCAAAATTTGTTGCCATATCGCGTGAACGATTTGGCCGATTTTGTACAAACTACAAAACCATCTACTCCACTACCGTAACATTTCGTCAATTTAATGCCAAACATTCCACTGGTGCAAAAGTAGTCAGTCCTCAACGCATTTGCACTGATTTTTATATATACAGGGTGATTTGTATAAAGTGTCAGAGGCTGGGAGTGCATAGATTAGACTTAAACTAAACAAAAATTGTAAGGGAAAGGGGTGGTCTATTTCTCTCTCTCTCTCTCTCTGTTAGGCGTAATGGGAAATTTAAAAAAAAAATCACAGAAAAAACAGAAACATATATAAAAAACTACTACAGAGACATGCCAGAAACATAGCCTTGTGAAAAGCCAAAAGTCCATTCTTTAATATTACTTTTAATTATTATGTTGTTCGAATGAATAGTTCTTGGTAAATTAATTTTCAAAGTCAACATTTCGAATTTCCGAATAGCATGTGTTTTTTATCTCCGATAGCTCTTAAATAATCACAATTTTCTAGATTTAACTGAAATGTTTGAAATGTTTTGTTCTAATTTGGGTAAAAATGAGTACGTTAGGTACTGGGCAGGCTGATGTGGCTTCCGACGACGGACACATTAAGAAAGTGTTGGATCAAAAATTTGAAAATATTCTTAAAAAACTAACCTCAAAGCTGCCAAAGCTGCATATCACAAGAATTTATATTCCAATAAAAGCAAGCATTATTGTGTATCAAAGGGCACGGTAGTGCCCAGCCAAGTTCTAGCACTACTCCCTTTTTACAGGACTGAACATTCTTAACCCCTCATATCTTTTGAACCCATAGAGCTAGAAGCTTCAAATTTGAATTACGTGTTGACTTCATGGTGACAAAGGCCCTGTAATAAAAATAATTTTGTGGAACCACTATTTCCTGAGATATTGAACAGTAAAAATTTCAAAAACCGTAATTGACTGACTCACTCACTGACACACTGACTCACTGACTCACTAACTGACTCACTGACTGACTGATCATCAAAATTACGAAGCACTTTCAACAATATCAGAATCTTTAAATTTGGTACAATGGGAGGTTTTCGGGTGAAAACAAAGGAAAAAATTGAAAATTTCATTTTTTTCATTCAGGGGGCGTGGTTCCCGCCCACTATCTTAAAACGGTCGTAGGATGTTGAAATTTGGAATTTTTGTAAGGTTTTGGTTGAATAACATGAAAGTTTCTTTTAGTTCATAACAACAACATCCAACCTATAAATCCTCATTCATACTCTCGAAGTGGGTGCCGGGCGGGCAATGATCACCATAGTACTGCTGTGCGTTTTTGGCGCAGGATAGAGATCAGCTAAGATTAAGCTGGATTTCCGAATTTCTCGTTACCCCTTAATAGTACAACGTTCGGAAACCCAATTTAATCATAGTTTAGAGGTTTCTATTTTCAGTGGTGGTGTAAGCGTACTTTGTACGAAAACCGTGCCGAAGAATGAAAGGCTGGGGGATAAACCAGCCATTAACGAGCTCTTTCGAATGCCGTGGTAAGGTCCGTCATATTTCTGCCTTGCCCCGGCAAGCGGCTCTGCCGGGGTTGTCAGCTTGCAAATTTTTAACTTATTGAATGTATTTTGAGGTTCATGCTTTCATTCTTAAAAAAAAACTTTTCCCAAAGTTAGTTTGAATGAAAATTTCAAGTCCACTTGGCAGTTTTCGTTTGATGCATGATTACTGACATTTTAAAACTTGAACATTTGCATTCAAAGTAACTTTGGGCTCAGTTTCTATTTTCGTTTAATATTGTTGTATTATCTTTTATGATTTGAAATATTCAATATAACACTTTTACTTGTTAAGAACTTGGCACTCTGGTAGATCTCATTACTTTTGGTGGCTGACTTTTTATACAGTGTTTTTCGCTCATAAAAGAACTTGGCTCTTTTTTTACATTTTATGTTTTTGTTCTAATTCTTAAATTTCTTGAAGAGATTCAAAACAATTGTTTGCTCTATTTATTGTCCTTAAAAGTTATTTTCTTTCTATTTTTCTCAATAACTGTAACCTATAAATCGACTTTTTAACTCGTATCGCAACGCAATTATAAGATTCTTCAGAAAATCATAAAAACCACAATCAAAAGCAAAACAGTGGTAAATAAAAACTTTTGAAAAAGAACACTTTAACACGCCAAGGTTAAAATCAACGCATCAAAAGCAAAATAAATAACATGAAACGCTTTCAGTACCTTCAAGCATGCAATTTTTTGTTGTTGTTGTTGTTGGAAGGACATTCGCAGCAGCGACGCTACCGCTCAGGGCTCAGCCCAACCACCCCATGTACAAACATTACATCAAAGTGTGAATAAGTGTGTAAAGTGTACAGTAAAAAAGGCTTGAAACAAAAAACTTACAAAACAGAATTTGAAAAAAAAAAATCGAAACTACAAAATAGAAGAGATGGAAAAATAATTACATTGCTGCAAGGAGAAAAGAAATAAAATATGAAAAATGAAACTAACAATAAAAATCGGACAATGGCGGAAGTTCTTCCTTTTTCCGGGATGCTTTTTTGTGATAAATTTAATTTCTCGTATTTTTTTCAATTCTGGACAGCAGCCATGATATTTTATGATTTTATGAGAAAGAGATGAAAAAAATATGTCTGCGACGAGATAAAAAGGTTACTCGTATTTTTTTTTTTTTTGCTTTGAAGAAAGGACATCAATTCAAAGGATGTTACTTCAATGGATGAATCATAGGAAGAAAAATGTTTAAAACGAAGAGATTCAGGCTCAATAATGGAAAAAATGAAATACCAAGTTCCTGTGAACAAAAATTTAGATTAAAGGAAGAGGATCCTTAAAATATGGAAATAAATGTATGCATATCCTTTCTCCGAATATTATTTCAAATATTGATTTATTCGAAAAATAAAAACAAAATTTTGAGGAGTTTTACCTATCAACCTTCTTAGTAACCAAACATAATTTTGTTCTTCGGACTTAATTGATACAATATGTGTTTCGTGTGGAAATGTGTGTGTCAAATGTAGAACATCCGTTTGTGTTTTCTGATTGATTAAATATTCCCTTTGGATTCTTTGAAGATTTTCTTCTTTTGCCACAAATTCTCCAGTTAGAAAAATGTATTGCTAAGCTTATGTAGGTTTGATGGAGGATGAACAAAATAAAGATGAAAGAAAAAATTGACAAAAAAGGAGGAAGAATGAACGATAAATTAAAAGTTTTCGATATTTTTGGCTGAAAAAGCAGCATATTGAATAGAAAACAGTTCTTGTGCTGAGAAAGAAAGTTCTTGGAAGGAGAAAAACGTGGGCGGCTGCTCAATTGAAACCAATTAAGTTGTTCAAGGCCATTTAAATCGATGTACGATCTACTATGAGACTATAGTCATTTATGTAATAGTATATAGTATAGTTGGCCCCGTTTGAGCAAAAGGACCATATAGGAGACGTTATAATAATGAGCTGTAGTGGATATAATGCAAATCTGTTTCTTCTTCTGTGGAACATAAGCGATAAACTAGCAGCTAACATATCTGGAGAAAGCCTATTCCAAAAAAAGGCGAATCTTCTTCTCCCTCCAATTATCGTTCGATTGTACTTACGTCCCTTCTTTCTAAGGTCATGGAAACGCTGATAAAACTATCTGCTTAAGAAATATCTCGAAGACCGAAAGCTTCTTAATGACCGGCAGTACGGCTTTCGCAGCAACAGGTCCACTGGTGATATTAATGGTTTATCTCACCGAACAGTGGAACAAATCTTTACATCGTTTTGGAGAAAGTAAGATTGTTGCACTTGATATTTCGAAGGCATTTGATAAAGTCTGGCATCTTGCTCTTTTATCGAAAATGCGTGCCTTCGGAATCGATGAATCCCTACTTCGTTGCATTAGAAACTTTCCTTCGAATCGTTCAATACATGTTGTATTGGACGGATTCAAGTCTGAAACCCACAACATAAATGGTGGTGTGCCCCAGGGCTCCGTTTTGTCTCCAACCCTCTTTATCATTTTTAATAATGATCTCTTGTCTGTTACTTCTAATCCAATAAATTGTTTCGCTGACGATAGTACGCTAAGCTTCTCATATTCGTTTCCAAATTCACATCCCTCCTCTTCGGATGTGGAATTGCAACTGCAAAATATGATAAGCTCATTAAACTCTGACATAAACAGCATTGTTCAATGGGGAATTAAGAGTAGAGTAGAGTTTAATGCTTCGAAAACTCAATGCTGTCTGGTATCGTTGAAGCGAGATATACCCCCCCTGCCACTGTCCATGAGTGGCACTTGCATCAATGAGACCGAACATCTCGAGATTCTCGGTATGTGCATCACTGACCACCTCTTGTGGTCCGAGCACATACGCGATGTCGCAAAAATGCCGCAAGGTGTTTGGGTTTCTTAAGACGGTGCAAGAAATTTTTCTCCCTGTCTGATCTGGCTATCATCTATAAAACCTATATCCGTCCAAAGCTTGAGTACAATTCACATCTCTGGGCTGGTGCTCCAGCTACTTACTTAAGCCTCTTGGATGGAATTCAAAAAAGAGCTGTAAGAATGATTGGTGATAGTGAGATCGCTGATTCATTCACCACTTTAGACCACCGTCGGTCGTAACGTTTCGTGTCTCTTTCTGTTTTATCGTTACTTCTACGGTAAGTGCTCTAGAGAAATAGCCAGTTGCATTCCACCCATTAAACAATTCAACCGTAATACCCGCGCTTCCAGGAATGCCCATCAGTTTACACTCGAGCCCAACTTCGGTCGTACGCTCAAGTATAGAGAATCGTTCTTTAGCCGTACTCCGTGAATGTGGAACTCTCTTCCACACTCTGTTTTTCCCGATCATTGCAATGTTCAGGAATTTAAAACCAATGTACAACCGGCACCTCCATCCTAGGACAAACCAAAACGCGCTTAAGACCAGCCTTTCCCAAGATAGGCTGGTCATTGTGAACTGGATTTTAACCCTCAAAACACAGATTTTGTCGTCTTCACACGGAAATAAAAAAAAAGTCAGGAATTGTTCCTCCTTTAAGTAAAGGTGTACCACTAATGTTCGGTCTGATATAAGACAAATATTAAGGAAAGAGTTATGGAAGCTACAGTATTTATTTTCTCTTTCTATCTCTGAAATCATTGTAGCCTCTTCCAAGCCGAAGATTTACCGATTAAAGAAATTCTTTGCTGGCTTAGATAAAATGTTATATCAACTTCTGATATCCGCATCTTCTCTGACAGTCAGTCTGCAATAAAATTTCTCGACGGTGTCTTGACTAACTCTTAAACGGATTGTTGATCATCTGAAATGGAGATGGCGCAACATTCAGATACTGTTGGGTGCCGGGCCACAGAGACATCACAGGATATTAGCTGCGTTTTATTATCACCATGATCCAGATCAGATCATTGATTTATATGTGTAACAACAACAAAATGAGATCCTGCTTTTCACTTGGATCATTTTTTGTGATCCAAAATTTAGTTCTTCTTCCGCACACAAGTTGAAACGTTGGCGTATATTTTCAATAAAAACCGTGCTGCCACTTTCACACATTCATCTATCCGGTAATGAAATATTTTTCAATTACATAGCAAAAACTTTTCCCCTAAAAAAACAACATAATAATCGTTGAAAAAAATGTCGTAGGGCAACTTCGATCGGAATAAAAAAAAAAAAAAAATACAAACATGTGTCAAACTCGAAGTAAAAGAGAAATTGATGATAGAAGCTGTTTTATTTTCATGATCTGATCCGGATCAGATCATCGTGATAATAAAACGCAGCTATTGTAGAGATCAGAGATATTGAACTCGATAAAAATGGAACCATATCATACTTCATATTCATACCTATCTCACCTGAAAGACAAATGATAGATATTCGGATAAAAACAAGTAAAACTCATGCTTAAAGAAACTATTTTAACTATTGAAAGTTCTACCAACTTTACATGGCCGAAACTTGACTTAAAGCGCCCCGAAAATGTGTTATCTGAAAGCAGGTCTCATTACAAAGTCCTATCATACCCTTTATTTTTTTTCTTCACAAAATATAAGTCGAATGTTCCTCCAGTTTGGGGCATAACAAGACCCCCGAAGAGTCACCGACCCAGCTACCAGCAGACCAACCGAGTAACAAAACAAACCGGTTGCTAACCAGACTCCAGGAAACGTCAAGCAGTTGCCAACCTACAACCGACCAGTAAGAATCACAGGTGGACAGCGTATGAAAAGCCATCTAAAAGCCTGGAAAAATCAATTGAATTCAGGAGCTTGAAGTGAGCAGACGTCAATGCTGGGGATTTGGAAAGACCACTTCTGTAGACTGTATAACGGCGACGACGAACAAAAGCCGCTGGAGCAGATGGTCTGCCCAGCTGTTCAAAGCAGCAGGCGACGATCTAGATAGAAACATGCACCAAATCATCTGTAAAATATGGTCGGAAGAATGCATGCCCGATGAATGGAACCTCATCATTGTTTGCCCGATCCTGAAAAAGAGAGATCCTTTAAACTGCACTATCTGCAGAGGAATCAGCCTACTTAACATCGCCTAAAAGATCCTCTCTGCCTTAATATGTGAACGTCTGAAGCCTTTCGTCAACAATCTAATTGGTCTTTATCAATGTGGCCTTAGACCAGGAGAGTCAACCATCGATCAAATTGTCACTTTGCGGCAGATCCCGGAAAAAACGTATGAACTCCAAATCGGTACCCACTACCTTTTCATCGATATTAAGGCCACGCATAACAGAATCTTCAGGGACGAACTGTATAAACCTATTTCTAGTTCTGACATCCCTGCCAAGCTCGTTCGCTTGTGCAAAATGACTATGGAGAACTTACTTTGCGCCACCTAGGTTGGCTTACGGTATCCTTCGATGTCAAAGAAGAATCAGACAAGGCGATGAGCTGTAATGCGATTTCTTTAAAATCGCTCTTGAGAAGATAGTGCAAAACTCCACCGACAACACCAGAGACACTATTTGCCAAAAGTCTGTTCAACTTCTCGTGTACGCCTTTGATATTTATGTAATGGGAAAAACCATGCGTGATGTCAATGGCGCCTTTGTGAGAATTGAGACAGAAGTGTTGTGCAACGACATGGACTTAGCCAGAGACTCAGATGGGTTGCTCTTTTAGAGTTGATGGACAACAATGCTAGGGTCCGGAAAGCCTTCGACACTATTCCCGAGAAGGAGAAGAAGATTGCGACTCAGGTGGCGCAAACAAGTGGAAGAGGACCTCAATCAAACTGGAGACAGCTAGCTGGGACCGAGCTGGCTTGCGGAGACTGTTGATTGAGGCCCAAGTCCACTTCGGATTGTAGTGCCACCTTAAGTAAGTAAGTAAGTAAGTGGTAAGAGGTCTTGTCACACATACTAAACCCGTTCCCGTAAATTGTTCAATTGGTTACCTACAGTCACCCGTTTCCATCCATTTTACGACCTTAACTTGCAGTAAATGAGACCACCAAAGCCAGCTTATCTAGCAGAATACCGAAGCGAGCTTCAAATGAACTAAAACACCATGTTTTACGAGATAAGGACAACGCTAGATTTATGATAACGGAATTACCGGCGAGCTGACGTCAGCCCCAGAACAAAAGTACATCCCTATTATTTTAAGGCAGGTGAATGTCCCGATTCTTCCCCATTTTGATATCTGTCTTAACTTAATATAACTTGAAAAAACTCATCCTGGATTTACTTGATTCTGATAAGTTACAAAGCACTTAAAATACCATTAAGGGTATCTCAGGTTAACTGTTTTTTAAGCGTTTTAAACAATCTGCATTAAATATTAAATAAAGCTCACAAACATTTTATAATATTTTGTAACGAAGCAAGTCCAGAAAATGCCTACAAAGTAATCGATTTTAACAACAAATCTAAGAAAACAGAAATTAAATAATAAATGGCTGGTTGTTTAGGTAGGTACTCGGTGTTTCCCTCGATTATGCATAATTACGCTGAAAATGATTGAAATCCTTCAGTTAAAAACAAGTTAGGTAATTCTTAGCCTCAGAACTTAATTTATGTAAGAACCTCCGACCATGAACTCCTGTTTAAATTTAAATAACTGGCACACACGCAATTTTCCAGCCAGATGTACCTTCGTTTGCTTTCTCCATGATATGACTCATTCGCCATCGAATTAATAATTGTTGTTAACACAATACTTCCCATCAATTCAAGCTTTCTAGAAACTCGAAACTAAAGTATCGTTAAAGGATTCGAGAATATTTCCAAAATAGAAAACATTGCCCCTCCCATGACTCTTTCAATTTCCTTTTGTCATTGGTTTCCATTACATACCAAAGGCTGCGAAACGAATCAACTGAAAACTCCATCCGAATTCATAAAAGCTGACTTACCACATCCCTTTAACCTTTCCTTCCATTAAAAACTTAACTTTTAAACATCTTTTAACCCAAAACCAACTTCTCGATTCCAATTCCATTTCATTTTATTTTTCTTATTCAAACTTAAAAAGGGTTAACACAAAATCAAATTCCGTCACATACAATTCTAAAATTATCTTTCCCACTTCTGAGAAAACGAAAAAAACAATCAAACTAAACAATTTCACCTTTTGTTTGAAATTGTATCCGAAAATTTAGTTGAGACCATTAAACATTATTCAAGGATTATTTCTGTGCACCCATAACCCTAATAATCGTAAAAATTTAAAACATCCAAAGCTCTCTCTCGAAAGCCGATAGCTTTATTAGGCACATCACCACCACCACCATCAGTGAAAGTGAAACGACTTAACCCATTTTTGTGAACATTCGGAATTCATGTTATTTTGAATTTTTCAACTGTCAAAATTAATGTCAAAATGCTGCAAAAAACCAGCAGAAAGGTTCACAGGACTCTTTTTATATCCATTGGCTGTAGCTGTAGGTAGCCCTTAATAGTGTATAGCAACACATTTAAGCCTGATTTGTGTGCGCTCCAGCACGCGCCATTTCTATTCAATGGCTGGAGGCACGTTTTGCTCATATATCAAATAATAATCGTTTGTTGTTTTCATTTCCTAATTTCATGAATTAGAAGCAAAAACAAAAACAAACAGAAAGCCGTTCTCATCCTTCGCAACATCGTCTTCATCGTAAGATATTTTGAAAAGTCCTTAAACCCTTAATGAGTTCCATCTTAAGCTCTCTCTTCACTCTCGCGTTTTTTGTATGTCTCACTCATAGAAAGAAATAAGGGAAAGGGACACATCAAATTGTTCGTTTTGTATAAGTGAAATTCGCATAATTTATATTTTTCCTTTCTTTTGTTATGCGAACAATACCGATTATCCCCTCCCCCTCTAAAGTTGGGGTGTTTAATTTTTTGTTCATTTCAAGAACAACAAAAGATCCATTGTAAATCAAGCGTTATTAACAAATGAAATCCCTTCTAATCCTTGTTCCCCAATTCCATCGCGCCTCCATTGAACCGAATCCGGGTACTAAAGCCCTTTTAGTCCTTTTTACAGCCATGCGAGTTATAGTGGCAGAAACAACTCTATGTTGCCTTATTTTTGAGCGCAACTCGCAGCCAGATATTATCGCACATTAATCTTGTGTGATTTAGTATGTGAGCTAAATTAACTTTAACAACGCTGCTGAGCTATTACTAATGTTCTCATCATAATGGCGCTAGCTACGCCAACCGAAAAATAATATATCGCTCGGTACTCAACGACCCGAGCCCCATTTTCTGTATCGTTTATGAACAAGCAGATTTGGCTTGGTCCCCGTTTTCCGCGTCCGCATCTGCTTTGTTGGCGAACAGACGTAGACAATATCAGACTGAAGGGAGAAATGCCATTTCACATAAATGAAAGGAGGGCGGAATACCCACCCTTTTTTCTAAATCGACATCGCCACGCCATGCACTCTAGCCTCATTTCGTTTCCTCTCTCTCAGCCAGGCCAACATCGAAAGACGAGACAACGTTGTCTTGTCGTAACGGCGCATAAGTCGCATAATTGCATAATTTGTATTCAATTCTTTAATCTGCTTCGTTCTTTCTTTTCGTTCGTTTCATTTATTTTTTTCGAATTTCCCTTTTTTTTCTTGCATCTGCTTTTTTAACGTCTATGCGGGACATGGGCATGTAGTCAAATAGTTTCTTTTTTCTATGGCGCTCTGATGAATCAACCTCGTCGTGTAATGAGAATAACACCATCCAACTTCCTCTCGCCCTCTCCCCTCCTAGCGAATTACAATTTGGTATTTTTCTTAGTCTTCTTTCTTGGGACCTTCTTAACCCTATCAGAGCTTATATTGTGCTCCCGTTTACAGTTTTTTGTTGTGTTTTATCTTGTAGGGCTTTTTTGTTTTCGTTTTTTTTTTGGTTTATAGACATGAATAGGGTTGCCATGGTTTCTTTATTCTACTACGAGGAAGTAGAATTTTTTTAATGATTCTGATGAATTGAAACATGTGTATCAAATTTAGAGGGAATGATAGTCAGCCATTACTGAAGTTCTTATAAGGTTTTGAGGAAATAAAATAAGCTGTTTGTAACTTAAGTCACACTTAGGATACATTTCTAGATAATTTGTGCTTTCTGAGAAGGTTTGAATTTGAGAAAAATTTTAAAAATACACATTTTAACGAGAGTGTTAAAAATTTAACAATGATTGTTTTTCGGTTTTAGATCTTCTTTAAATGTCAAAGACTAATTGCTTTCGTTAAACTTGATTTTACTTAACTTTATCGAACTGTCAAAAAATGAAAAATTAGCTATTTTTTAATGTTTTTTATGTTCAATTCGTAACTCTTTTGTGTGCGGTACTTCAAACAAAAGTACAAGTTTTGACTAACTTCATAAATTCCTGAAAAAAATAAAAAGTTAATGGTTTTCCAAAGTGGACTTGACAGCTTTAATTTTGTATAGAACGCAAACAATTTGTTATATTATCGACTTGAAGTAAAATCAAAACATTTATGAATGCAATTCGACTTCTGGTCGATCGATCAGTTGGATCCAACTATCGAAAATTCGTTCACTTACATATATCGGCTAAAACAGCTGCTATTTCGCGTTCAGTGTTGGCTCTGAGCTCTCAAAACGTCATCGTCGGCTTGTTGACATAAATCAATGACTAAACGTAGTAGCCCAAAAGACAAAGTCTTCATATTTCATTTTGGGCCAAAAATAATCGATGATCTTGACCCATCTTTTAAGACCCCAATCGGAAAACGTACGTTGTCGCTTCAAATGGTTCTTACTTACTTACTTAAGGTGGCGCTAAAGTCCGTTGTGGACTTGGGCCTCAATCAACAGTCTCCGCCAGCCAACTCAGTCCCAAGCTAGCTGTCTCCATTTTTGCACTCCAAGTTGATTGAGGTCCTCTTTCACTTGGAGTGCGCCACCTGGGTTGCGGTCTTCCTCTTCCTCTAAGGCTTTTCGGGCCGGAACATTGGTGTTTATCCGCTCTCAATGACCGAGCCATCTGAGTCTCTGACCTTCTGACCTCCTTGACTCTTCTGGCTAGGCCCATGTCGTTGTACAACCCGTAAAGTTCGCTGTTATATCTTCTTCGCCATTCTCCTTCAATGCACACGGGGTCAAAGATGATTTGACGAACTTTCCTCTCGAAACAGCCTAAGGCACTTTCATCCGATTTCAAGGTCCATGCTTCTGCACCATGCAGCAGGACTGAGATGATGAGGGTGTTGTATAATTTTACCTTAGTTGCTTGAGAGAGGGCTTTTCCACTCAATTGCTTTCTTAGTCTAAAGAAACAGCGATTAGCAAGAGTTTTATTCTTCGTCTGATCTCGACGCTGGTGTTATTGCCCGTGTTTATAGCGGAGCCTCTACTACCTCAAAGTTGTTTGCGTCTATTGTGACGTTCTGTCCGAGCCGTCGGTATTCCTCGAAGACTGCATATACTTCGTTTTTCCCTAATTTACCACTAAACCCATTTTTGCCACTTCTGTCTCATTTCTCGCAAAGACCCTATTGACATCACGCTGTGTTCTTCCCATTATATCAATATCATCGGCGTACGCGAGAAGTTGAACAGATTTTTGGAAGATGTACAGTTTTGTACAGTTCGTCTCTGTAGATGCTGTCATATGCGGCCTTAAAATCGTTGAATAGGTGGTGGGTATCGTGACCTGCACCGCAACGTGAAAATTTGGTCGATCTTCAAATGGTTCATCCACTTCAATTCTGGAGTTATCTTGATCTTGAAAAGGGTATAAACCAAGACCCTTATGCAAAATATTAAAAACGGCAAACCGTTCGTGTCACTAGAGTGGCGCAACAGCTTTTGAAGAGCCAATGCCTAAGTGGCTTACTTTCATCAAAAATTCTCTGAGGACGTGTGAAGAATTGAAGGGACCTACAATTTAACGCCGATTCCGAACGGCAAAGTTGAGAAGCACTTTTTTCATGACAGATTGATACTCTTAAAAGTTTTGGACACTACCTCTCGCGAAAAATTGACAAAACTTCCAAGAGTATTATCTGCAATGAAAAAGTGCTTCTCAACTTTGCCGTTTGGAATCGGCGTTAAATTGTAGGTTTCTCAGTTGTTCACACGCACCTAGAGAACTGTTGATGAGAGTAGGCCACTTAGGCCTTGTACCTACATAACCAATCCCCAACGCGTATCACCAGTTTATCAATTACCATTATAGAGCGCATTTTACTTAGCGCCGATGTTATAGGTAATAGGTGCGTTCCATTGGGCCCTAGTATGTACTGCTGAGTACTTTGAACTACTATTATCCTCGACACAAAGTAGTTGCTCGTACCAGTTACCATCTGTGTTCACGCCAGATGACGAAAACATCAGTAAAAAGAATATACATAGAATTTGTTGTTGGACTTGACGTTTCTCACAGAAATAATAATAAAATTGCGAATGTTTACTGGTGTGAAACACATCAGTTTAACTGAAAGCTTAACTCATTGCTCAAGTGCAACTGAAACTGAACTGATCGTCTAGAATTGGCTTAAGGTTTTCATATTTTTGTAATCGATTAATGTTAGTTCATAAAATCTTCAGGGAGCTGAAAAACTTTGCTGAAACGCGGTTAAGATGACGAGCAGACTTATGGCACATAGGTCTGCGTACCTTAATATGTATACCTAAGTTAGAGGAAAAGATCAACAACTGTCGTGGGTTTGGAATTCTTCGAAAATTGTATTATTAAGTCTCCCCAGATGCTTCTAGAACTAATTTTTGATACTTCGAGTAAGCAGGGGTGTCGTTTTCGGTAAGGAAGGTCTGGACACTTATATATCTGCAACCTTAACAGGTATGGACTTCCAGACCTCAGAACATGAACGAAAAAAGCTAAAATAACTCTTCCACAAACCCGGGACTCAGCGAGTCGAAGCTCCGTTTGAGGGGTTAACAGCTTCGGGGAGAACTGCTTGGAATTTGTATGATGATATCTCTAGGAGCTTAACCTCGCAACGCCTTGGGTTTGTTTACGAATAGCTTCAGAGATAGCTTGGTCTCCGAGTTTTATGGGATATTGTGTTAAGAAATTCCAATTTTTTGGTCTTAAAGAAACAACACCCCTGTTAGTAAGTCAAGTTATAAACAAAAAATTATGCTAGCTCACATTAAGAAAGCCAAAATGGTGAGTCTATCAGAGAAGCTGTTGGAGTAGGAAACCTTATGACCTAATGACTTGTGCATATAGCACTCTCTCGAGAGGATACCTTGTTAAAAGCGGATGCTTTCTTGATATAAAAGGGGATGCTCTCTTTATCCAAAATACTAAAGGCAAAGCACCTCAGATTCGTCCAGTTCCTATTGAAAATGTCGAATGTTTGCAGGAATTTGGTAGGAACTACTTTTACGTAAATAAAAATAATATGCAAATAATTTGTTTGTATTTCAGTTGCTCCACTTAACTTCTTTCTTTCTCATAAACAGACAACGAAGTGAACATAAATGATGATTGGGAATATCTTAACTCTTCGTCACTGTTAAAAAAGAAACGATCAAGAAATCGCTCATGAATTCACTTTACTTATCTATTCTCATTTGCAACATTTTCGTCGAGAGATTATAGACCTCTCCGCTATAAATTTCATGTTCTAAGAAAAACGAAACTCTTCATTTTCTTGGAACGCAACTCAGACTCATATTACTCTGATCTAATAAACTTGAGACTGATTATGTGTTTTCATCTTCATTTTCTTAATTGAGAAGAGTTACAAAGAAGTTCTTATTCTTATTAACAACCTTGTTATAACAAACGGAAATAGTTCAAGACCATAACCAGTATCCTTCATTTTTCCACTGAAAAGGTTAAAAACAGCTAATTACGTACGGCCGAAGATAGTCCCTCGGGAAACAGGATAACCAGCACGTGTCTACGTAAGCAATATTCCTCAGAATGCACACTTTGCCCTTTTCTTGATTACTAGAACGCTTTCAGTTTTCAACTGAAAATAAAATGATAACGATGATGAATGTTGCTGATAGAAGTAGAATAGAAACATCCATTTTTAAAATACTGTCGAGATGGCAACAATTGTCGAGCATCCCTTTACAGCTTAAAAGCCAACATCTCGAAATCTTAATTTTCTTCGAAAATCCCTATCCCTATCAACCTAGACAAAAATTAAGTTTTTAAATAATTTAGTAATTCATAAGAATGGCAACCCTAGCTGACAGTTTACTGTTACTGAACCAACTCACTTGAGAGTGTATAAATTTGGTGAAAATTTATAGGCGTACAGCAGCGAAGAAAAACACCCTTCGTGTTTGTTTTTGTTACCTTATATGCATGTTTCGTGCTTTTACCTTGTTTGTGTTAGTGTCCTTTGGAATTCCTCTCTCACACATTACAGCAAAAAATAACACGAAAATCCTTCCCATAAAAAAAAGAGTTAACTAACTTAAACGGACAACAGAATCGAAAACAAGGACCTTTTCAACCCAAAGTTCATTGCTTGCATTAATTAAATTAAAACGACAAGAAAAAAATTATGTAAGATCCAGCAGGGCTACCAACTAATCTGACGTTTAATGGATAACAAGGAAGAACATAAAAATAAGACAAACAAGAAGTCTGAAAAGAAGCAGGAACAGGAACTACCCTTCACGATGACAGTAATGAAATTTTATTGATTTTTTACTCGTTTTTTTTCCTCCTGTGTGTCCGCAATTTTCGCGCTGCTGCTGACATACGATTTGTGATTCTGACTGATTCTCGACCATTTTCTCAACACACACACATACACACATGAACACACACTCGCACGCATAATCGCCTATTATCACGACAACGGCGACAACGACACGACACGACGAGACCATTTGAGAGTAGATGTCTACCTTTTAAAAGTTTAAGTTGAGAAAACGAAGACAGAGACGAAGTCAAAATATTTCCTTTTTAATAAATCACCCTATATGATCCACGCCCCCCCCGCCCAATTCTTTGGGTTGATTATTATATACGAAACGAATAGGCTTACCTCATCAATGAATTCAAAATCGCTTCCTTCGTATTTTTTCTTTTTGGCTTCAACACCCAACGATGATGACATCAACATCACCAAAAATATTGTTGTTACTAAAAGTAAACACTTCATTTTGCAATAGTATTTGTTTTTTTTTTATTATATGTATGGCGAGGGATTTCCTATTTTTTCAAACACTTTTTCTTGCTTATATTTTTTGCACTTCTTGGGAAACACTTTTTTCTCACAAATTCGAGTAAATTTCCGTTTCGAAAAGGAAACTCAAAAACCGAAATCAAAAATTTTCCACTTCTATTGTGGATAGAAAAGGATTATTTGTTTTTTTCTTCTCTTGTTATATATGTATCATGGATGTGATTTTTTTTTTTGTAATTTTTAGAGTACACCGAACGCCCGTCCGTTATTTTGCACAAAATACTAGTAGTCTCAAGAACCGTCGTTTTCGAACTAGTGATGGAATTTTTTTATGAGATTCGGAAGTGCACTAGAATACTCTACAAACAGTTTGATATTTTTGGGTTTTGCGCATAAGCTTGACTCAAACAAACCCTTTGGAGAGTACAGAGAGTGAGAGAGTTTATAACAGTCTCCACAAATTCTTTTATGAAAAAAAAATCGAATGCCTGTGTCTGATTCAATGATGGCGGGTTCTCGTGTTTCGGTTACGACAGTAGTCACGGAATGGAACTTTTATTAAAATCGTTGGCTTCCGATGAATCAGTCATAATGGAGAGTGGTGAACAAATTGTTATGTGAAATTAACTCACTCAATTCTTACCTATTTTGAGTCCTCAAGAACTGAGTACAGTACCTACAGTACTCAAGAACTGAGTACATTCCAGTGCATGTTAAGCATTTCGGGATATTTTGCGGACATAAAAGGGTAGGTTCTCTAGGTGGTGGATAGAATCATCAAATTTTGTGTCAAACTGGTGGTAGTGGTATTATCACATAATTTAAGGAACAATTACTTCAAGTACTCGTTTGAGACTAGATAAAGGGTTTTTCAATAGGGACGCTACAAAAGTAGACCGATAAGGACAGCAAACGACGCCATATTTTTTCCTGTTTTCTTGACATTTCTCTTAAGTAAGGTTTGCCATTTTATCATGAAAAGGTATACGATCAAAAAACGGGTCGAAATTATTAAAATTTACGAAATTCGGAGTCAGTGAACAACACTCATCTTCAGCGATGAGGCTCATTTCTGGCTGGTTGGCTTCGTCAATAAGCAAAATATGCGTTATTGGTCAGGCAGCAATCCACATGTGCTTCACGAGGCACCATTACATCCCGAAAAAATCACTGTTTGGTGCGGTTTACATGCTGGTGGTGTCATTGGGCCGTACTTCTTCCGTGATGATCAAGACCGGCACGTTACTGTGAATGGGAATCGCTACCGCTCAATGCTAACCAATTATTTTTGGAATGAATTGGATGATATTGACTTGGACGATATGTGGTTTCAACAGGACGGTGCCACATGTCACACAGCGGGCCGAACAATCGAATTATTGAGAACGAAGCTCGATGAGCGCATTATCTCCAGAAATGGACCTGTGAATTGGCCGCCTCGTTCATGCGATTTAACGCCTTTAGACTATTTCCTGTGGGGCTACGTCAAATCTATGGTTTATGCCAACAAGCCAGCGACGATTGATGAACTTCGTACGAATATCGAACGTGATATTGCAGCAGTATCGGCCGATTTATGCTTGAAAACCGTCGAAAATTGGGTTCAGCGTCTGGACTTCTGCAAGCGTGCCCGTGGTGGCCATGCAAAAGAAATTGAGTTCTATACATAATGGCATCAAATGTACTTCCACAAATATTTCATTGATATCCAAAACTATTTTTGTTTTATTTAAGAAAACTTTTGTAGCGTCCCTATTGAAAAACCCTTTACTTAGCAGTTACCGAAAACATATGAACAAACTAGCGGCAATTCTTGTTTTTTTTTTTTTTTTTAAGGATTGCTAGTAGGCTAGAGAGACACATGAGTGCTTTAGGAAATAGGAAAGGAGAGTGACTCCCTTCCACATTCGTGAAGTTTGCCTAAAAAACGATTCTCTATACTTGGGAGTACGTTCGAATTTGGGCTCGAAAGGTAAACTGATGGGCATTTCTAGAAGCGCGAGTATTATACAGGCGAATTGTCACTAGAACACTTACCGGAAAAGGAAGATAGAACAGAGAGAGACACAAAACGTTACGACCGATGGTGGTCTAATGAGGTGAATGAGTTGGTTATATCTCCGTCACCAATCATTCTTAGGGGGCTTTTTTGTATATCATAATTTGTTTTTGTGTTATTTATTTTTGTTTATTATTGTTTATTATTTATTTTTTTGTATATCGTCCAAGAGGCTTAAGTATGTAGCTGGAGCACCAGCCCAGAGATGAGAATTGTACTCAAGCTTTGGACGGATATATGTAAGTCTTATAGATAATAACCAGATCATACGGGGAAAACATTTCTTGCATCCCTTAAATGTGCACGTTCCACAAGAGGTGGTCAGAAGCATGAATTGATTAACGTCAGCACCTAGCAATTAAGCCTTATCTGACGTGTGACCACTCACACAGGTGTCGTTTATAAGTGTTGACATTCACCCTGATGATCCACCAGCTACAAAAGCACACCTCAACTTTCAAAAGAAAGAAGCGGGTACCCTGCAACCGGATTCACACCAGTACCAATTGAATTAGTGCCAGCCCTTATTCATCTTGGTTTGATTCTAGACTACTATTCAGGCAAAACACGGAACTGCACTCAACCCTCGTTTACCGAAAGAAGAGCCGTTATCCGGTCACGGAAACTGCACTCAACTTTCAGTCACCGAAAGAAGAGCCGTAACCGCGATTTGCGAACAGCAGCTGAGGCCAAACTCAGACAACCACAACCCCCGCGAAGGTCCATCCCACTAGTGAGTTGGCAAGTCCTCACTACCCGCGGTACCCAATTGCCCCTGGGTGAGGGGTTGGTGTCACATTTTGGTTCTGTATAACCATTCGTTATACAGACATTGTTTCATTTTTGTGATCTTTTGAGTTTTGCAGCTTTTATCAACTGGCAGATGAGGGACACCGCTCACCCTCTGTCAAGTATATCCACTTTGATTGAAGGGATGAACCAGCCAATCAAGAGATATACCCAACAGGGCGTCTAATTTCATTAACGTCTATCCACATTCGGTATTCGTTGATCGTATTTCCTCATTTAATATATCCTTAGATATATTATCTGTTAAGGATCGCATCAATCTTCATTATACGTCCTGTTTCAATCCGTCAATTCCATTAGACTAAAGCTGCCTACGTCCGCAGGTTCATGCCAATAAATTGAAAAGAACCTCTCAGAGGCACCACTTGAATGTGTAGGTCAGCACTTTCACTTACTGGGGAATATGTACTCGGAAACATGTTTCCTTTCTAAATTTCCAGGTCCATGATTTCACCTCCACAAGAGGTGGTCAGTGATGCACATACCGAGAATCTCGAGATGTTCGGTCTCATTGATGCAATTGCCAGTTATGGACAGTGGCAGGGGGGTATGTCTCGCCTTACCGATACGAGACAGCATTGAGTTTTTGAAGCATTAAACTCTACACGATTTTGTATTCCCCATTGTACAATGCTGTTTAGGTCAGAATTTAGTGAGCTTATCATATTTTGCCGTTGCACTTGCACATCCTAAAAGGAGGGATGTGAGTCCGGAAATGAATATGAAAAGCTATGGGTGCTATCGTCAGCGAAACAATTTATCTGATTAGAAGTTACAGATAGGAGATTGATTGATTGATTGATGAATATGAAAAAGAGGGTCGGAGACAAAACGGAGCCCTGGGGCACACCAGCATTTATATTGTGGGTTTCAGACTTCAATCCGTCCAATACAAACGAAGAAGGGATTCACCGATACCGAAAGCACGCATTTCGATATAAGAGCAAGATGCCAGATTTTATCAAATGCCTTTGAAATATCAAGTGCAACAATCTTACTTTCTCCAAAAACGATGTAAAGACTAAGACTTGTTCCACGGTTCGGTAAGATAAACCATCAGATCACCAGAGAACCTGTTGCTGCGAAAGCTGTACTGCCGGTCATTTAGAAGCTTTCGGTCTTAGAGATATTTCTTGAGTTGATAGTTATCAGCGTTTCCATGTCCTAAGAAAGAAGGGGCGTTAGTGCAATCGGATTGTAATAGGAGGAAGCAGAAGACTCGCCTATTTTTGGAATTGGTTCGACAAATGCTGCTTTCCAACAGCTTAGAAGAACTCCTCTTCAGAATAATAGTGTGGATACCACCCGGACAAGCGGAATTATGTGTGTTGAGATCCTTTAGGACTCTCAAGAACAGGTCTAGTCATGACACTGACAGCGAAGAGTTGGCGACGTACTGCCTAGCAAAAATGTTAGCTTTTGCGAAAGAGCTTACAACTAGAGTGTCATTGTCCACGAGCTTAGGGACCGAGGAAGAAGAAGAATTCTTAAAACTTTTAACAAAAGACCAAATTCTTATTGCTTCGCAAAACGCAATCTATGCGATCTAAAAAATTTAACGCCGATTCCGAACGGAAAAGTTGAGAAACACTTTTTTCAAGACAGATTGATACACTAAGATGTTCGAACTTTCCGAGGAGCTAACATTGACTTGGACCATTACCTCGTCGTAGCCAAAGTAGTGCTACGAATATCCCGACAACGGTCAAAACAATAAAATGCTGCAAAAAAATTCGACGTCTGACGGCTACAATCGCAAGAGATCGCCAGATCTTCTCTGATCGAGTGTCAAGTAACCTCTTAAAGAGTCCTATACCGCCAACATCAAGTATAGAAGACCAGTGGCAAAATTGACAGAAAGCAGTTAGAGATGCCGCCTCTAATGTGCTGGGTTTCACACAGCCACCAAAACGAAACGCCTGGTTTGACGAAGAATCCAGGCAGGCCCATGCAGCCAAGCAGGAGGCATACAAAGCGGCGCAGCATGGAAGAAAAAGAGCCGCTCGTTAGCTCTACGAGCAAAAGAGCAGAGAGGAACGCCGGCTTCTCAGGAAAAAAAAGAGAGAGCATGAGAAGCGTCAGATCGAGGATGTTGAGAAAGCCAACAGCAGGAATGAAGTTCGAAGGTTTTATCGAAAGGTTAAACAGCTGGCTCAAGGAACCGATGCCTGCAGAGATAAACAAGGGAACATCATAGTAGAATCGCAGTCAATGCTGGGGATTTGAAAAGACCACTTCTGTAGTCTGTATACCGGCAGCGACGAACAAAACACCGCCGTCAGACAGGAGCCAACAATTCCGTGAACCTGACCTAGAAAAAGTGAAAACCGCAATATCACGGCTGAAATCCAACAAAGCCGCTGGAGTAGATGGACTAGCTGCTGTGTTGTTCAAAGCAGCAGGCGATGAGCTAGATAGGAACAACCAAATCATCTGTAAGATATGGTCAGAGGAACGCATGCCCGCTGAATGGAACTTAAGCATTGATTGCCCGATCCTGAAAAAGGGAGATCCTCTAAACTTCGCCAACTACAGAGGAATAAGTCTACTTAACATAACCTACAAGATCGTCTCTGCCTTAATATGTGAAAGTCTGAAGCCTTTTGTCAACAATCTGATTGGTCCTTATCAATGTGGCTTCAGGCCAGGAAAGTCGACCGTCGACCAAATTTTCATGTTGCGGCAGATCCTGGAAAAAACCTATGAACTCCAAATCGATACCAACCACCACTCACCATCCCAGTCCTGCTGTATGGTGCAGAAGCATGGACCTTACCAAAATCGGATGAAAGTGCCTTAGGTTGTTTCGAGAGTATAGTTCTTCGGGTCATCTTTGGTCTGGTGTGCATTGAAGGGGAATGGCGAAGAAGATATAACAGCGAACTTTACGGGTTGTACAACGACATGGACCTAGCCAGAAGTGTCAAGGTCCAGAGACTCAGATGGCTCGGTCAGTTAGAGTGGATGGACATAAATGCTCCGGCCCGGAAAGGCTTCGACATTGTTCCTGAGGGAAGGAGGAGGAGAGGAAGACCGCGACTAAGGTGGCGCTCTCAAGTGGAAGAGGAACTCAATCAACTTGGAGTGCAAAACTGGAGACCGCTAGCTAGGGACCGATCTGGCTGGTGGAGACTCTTGATTGAGGCCAAAGTCCACAACGCGGACTGTAGTGCCACCTTAAGTAAGTAAGTAATATTGATACTCTTGGAGGTGTTGTCAGTTCTTCGCAAGAGGCAGTTTCCGTGAAAGATTAAATAAAAATCTTATGGGCAAGAGTAAGATTCGAACGCACATATCCACTACTCCACGGGCATAACATTACATAAACTAGTATCAACAAAATCTCCCCAGTAAATGTAATTCATGCGACGAAGGCTCTCAAACTCCGTGCGCTCTCAAATATTGGGTTCTCATTGTTCTCAATCCAACTCTACCGTTTTGAGTGAAAATGTCCACCTTCATCCCCTCCTCACCCCCTTTATTCTTGTCTGAACGTCCTCCCTTTATTCTCTCCCAATCAAAAAGTCTACTACATTCTCAAGTGAGTCACATCGTCGTCTGTGCGCAAAGTCAAAAATTAAAATCTCACCATTTTGCTGTGGTTATGCTTCCATACGAAAGTATAAATCGATTTTCATTAAATGTTTTCCTTTTTGTTTCAGATTACCGTTTTAAATTCTACCTCCAAATAATGTCTAAATTCTAAATGCGATGTCCCCTTGAATTTAGAGTGGCCATGCCTTTTGCCACTCAGTGCCACACTTTGTTCCTGTGTCTTTAGCCTCTCTATGTCTATACAACATCGGGATTTGTTGGCTGGATTGCGGTGATGGTGTAGCGGTAAATGTGATGTTGGTATGGTGGAGTGGTATTCTATGATGGTTGCGGTCCCTGTGGTGGTACTTAAATCCTTGCTACCAGCTTGGTGCCGTTTCGAATTTGATGTTACACTTTGGCGTTTAATTTGGAGAAGAGAAAAACAAAAATGGGATAGACTATGTGCTTTTATGTTAAGCACTCAGCAAGTTTTTGCATTCTTCACTCTGCTTTCTGCTAACAGGTGCAGGAAAACGATTACACACAGGAAGTGGAAATGGAAACATAGTTTTAAAGTTCCTAAAAATAAAAACACCCATCCATCAGAGAAATAAATCGTTTTTATATTTTTGTCAAAATTATTATTAACTAAAACTAATCTACAAAAATACATAAAAACGCAAAAACATGAACACAACAGTTGTCAAGCTTAACCTTGCAAATTGGGACGAGATCACCCAGAAGCAGTTCCATTTGGATTTTTTGAACCAACGGAATGCCGTCCGGGAAGTTCTGCACAATCTCCTTGAAATCGACAACGAAATCAAATGCACAAATGTGGAAATTCAAAAATTTAAAGAACATTTCGACAAGCAGTTGCATTGCCTCGAAAAAGAAATCGAACGCGTTCAAGAAAACGACGAGCTCGAACAAGAAGAAAAAAACAAAATGACTAGCGAGATTGTTCGAACAATCGAAGCAATGAATAATGATTTCGCTGCAAGTATTGAAAAATATCATTTGAGCAAGGAGAAGAATTGCGAAGCGGTCAATCAGAATGTGGAAAAGCTGTTTACACAGAAGTCGCTGTTAAAGAGGGCTCATGAGATGCAGATGGATGCTTTGAAACGTTTTCGACTCGAATGTGATCGTGAGATGCGCAAGTTGTTGGATGTTCGTAGGAAATCAATCAATAGGAAGTTCTGTGATGAACTCTTTTATATTGATTCGTGTGAAAAGGAGTTGAATCATATTTTCTCTTTGATTGATGACAAAAGCAGTCAAAGTGAAGTGAGGTCGTCGGCATCGAGTTCAACAATGGGTAGTCATCGGTACTCGGAGTTCTTAATGGATTTTGCTTGGATGAGAAACGGTAAGCTTTTGTCTATGTAATTTACTATGAACCACAGCCATGTGGGGTCTAAATGCCTTCTGAAAAAAGCTTCAGTTGACTCGACCTTTTGCCATTAGAGGCAATTCTTTCCATTTTTAAAACTAATGATCTGCGTTTTAGAGGCAATATTATACTTTCTTACGTATGGTGGCGCTACAGTCCAGGTCGGACCAGGGCCTCACCCAACAAACTTCTCCAGCCAGCTCGGTCCCTGGCTAGCTGTCTCCAGTTTCGCACACGCCAAGTTTGTTCAGAACCTCTTCCACCTGTGTGCTCCACCTGAGTCGCGGTCTTCCTCTTCTGCGACGTCCTTCCGGGTCGGATTCGAAGACTCTATGAGCCGGAGCATTATTTTCCATTCGCTCAACATTACCTTAACTTTTCTGGCTAGATCAGTGTCGCTGTACAGCTCGTACAGTTCTTGATTGAATCTTCGTCTCCGTTCTTCATTAAAGCGTTTTCATCAGATGTTGTCATGGTCGATGTCTCTGCACCATACATGAGGACCGGGATGATGACAGTTTTGTAGAGTATCACTTTAGTTGCTCGGGAGAGGACTTTACTACTCAATTTCCTTCTAAGTCCAAAGAAGCAGCGATTGGCAAGAGTGATTCTTCGTTTGATTTCAGCGCTGGTGTTGTTGTCTGAGTTGATAGCGGATCCCATGTAGTCAAAGTCCTTAACTACCTCGAAGTTAAATCTGTCTATATTGACGTTTGCTCCAAGACGTCGATGTTGGTAGTCCCTTCTTGTCGAGGTTGTTGGAATTTTCTAGTCAAAGAAATGAAAGACACGAGTTTTTAGTTCAGCGTATAATTCAGGAATAGGTTAAGTTTTAATATAGGTATACTTAGTTAAGCAAATTATAGTAAGGTAGTTTAAGTGTTGCCATTTAGTATATTATATTTAAATAGTAGGTATTTACGATATTCCAGATTAGTATTAATTTAATTTGCATTAACATATTCATAGATATTCAATACACCTTCTCAAATTAAATTTCCATATTAAATCCTAGCTTATTGACAAAATACCAATGTTTTACTTTTCTTAAGTTTTTTGTTAATATATCGGCAATCATATTATTTGTTGATATATATTTTAAATTAATAAAACCTTTTTCAAAAATGTCTCTTACAAAATGTACTTTGATATCTATATGTTTGCTCCTTGCATGGTAAACTGGATTCCGGACCAACTGTTGAGAGCTTAAGTTATCTCCATACAATACAATAGGATTTGTGGCGAAATATCCAAAACCAATGTCACCAAGAAGGTTGCGCAAGTAGATGAGTTCCTTAGATGCCGAAGAAAGCGCCATATACTCCGCTTCAGTACTGCTGAGTGCCACAGTAGGTTGTTTTCGGGACTCCCATGAAACCGCGCACCCAGCCAGAATGAACACGAAGCCAGTAAAAGATCGTCTATCGTTCGAATCTCCACCCCAGTCAGCATCGGCGTATCCAACCAATTCAGTAGAGGACTTTCTGAAAATAAGTTTAAAATTTATTGTTTTGTTCAAGTATCTGAGCAAATGCTTTGCAGCTGTAAAATGCTCTTTATGAGGGCTCGTGTTGAACTGTGATAATTTAATCACAGAATGCGAAATATCAGGCCGTGTTGTAAGACTTATAAAGTTTAACGACCCTATTAATGATTGATAAATCTTTGTATCAACCTGTGCACAGTTTGGACACTTAGTGCATTTCTCCAATTTCGATCCCGGATCCAACGGTGTGCTAACTGGCTTGCAATCTTGCATTTGAAAATCGGCTAAAATCTCTGTAATCAGTTTTAGCTGACCCAGTCTAATCTGCCCTCTATCACCTTCTCTTTCAAACTCCATACCCAAAAAATAGTTGAGGGGTCCTTTGTCTTCGAGCTTAAACTCCGCAGCAAGTTTCATCTTGATATTATTAAGGTCTCCTTCGTCCTTAAAAGCGAGAATAATATCATCTACATAGACTACCAAAATGTTTAGAATTCCCTGTTGATTAGAGTATGTATAAACGCAATTGTCGTAGGAAGATCTCATAAAGCCAATTTTCAACAGGACACTATTTAGTTTCTGATTCCATTGCCTTCCGGACTGCTTCAGCCCGTATAATGCTTTCACCAGCTTACATACTTTTGTCGGATGTGCTTTGCTCACGAAATGTTCAGGCTGCTCCATGTATATGGACTGGTCTAGCTCACTGTTGAGATATGCAGAAGTAATGTCAATTTGATGTACAAGCAATTCTAACTCTACGGCCAAGGCAACTACCAGTCTTATAGTAGAATACCTCGTAACTGGAGAGAAAGTTTCAGTAAAATCCTGGCCATACTTTTGACCACAGCCCTTCGCTACTAGCCTAGCTTTGTAGCGCTCAATTTTCCCAGATTTGTCTCTTTTGATATTAAAAACCCACTTGGATTTTATAGCCTTACGAGATGCTGGTAAATCTACTAAAACCCAGGTTTTATTATCTAATAATGAATAGTATTCAGCATTCATAGCATTCTGCCACAATTGTGAGTCTTCACCACCAAGGGCTTCCTTCACGGTATTCGGTACTTTCTCACAATTTTGCCCAACATTCATCATAAAATTCAAAGAATTTGATCTTCGTCTTAAATTTTTCCTTTTTATAGTTTTACTTTCTTGGTTTCTAACTCTACCACTTCTTAAAATGCTAGGACTAACCTGTTTTTCGTTTTCAGTAGGTGCATCTTTATCCGTTACATTGGAACACATTTGCAACTCATCATCCTCACAGTCCTCGAATTCATCATCACCTCCAACAGGAATGTAATTATCAGAAATCTCATATCCATCATCAGGCTCACGCTCAACAATATCAACATCTTCGTCTGCAACCTGACCAGCAACAATATTTTGTGGGACACCAACAACATCAGCATTTTGTGGAGAATCAACAACAACAGCAAGTTGTTTAGCTTTAGCTATAACCGGTATTTCAATTTCACATAGTTCCCGTTCATCATGATCCCTTTCAAGAGCATCTTCGAATTCGGTTTCATCATCTTCTTCTTTGAATGAATTGATTTGTGTGAAATTATGTTTATTGGATTCCTCTTTCCTCTTTCCATGTTCTGCTACCACCTCTTCTTTTGATGGCTCGATAAGAACATAATCAGAGTCCGTAAGACATATTTTAGATGGGTTCTCAATAAATTTAACATCTCTACTTATATGAATCTTACCAGTTTTGCGTTCATATAACCTATAGGCTTTAGCCTCCTCAGAATAACCAATCATGAAACATTCAATACCCTTTGGACTGAACTTGGAATTACCTGGTTTTTTATTCAGCATATATGCCTTGCACCCGAAAATCCTTAAATGAGATACATTTGGTGTAAATCCAAACCAAACTTCGAATGGTGTTTGAAATTCCAATAACTTCGTTGGTGATCTGTTTCTGAGATAAACAGATGTGTTTATCGCCTCAGCCCAAAAACCTTGCTTCATCTCAGCTGTGATAAGCATACAACGCGCCATCTCAACAAGAGTTCTGTTTGCTCTCTCAGCGCACCCGTTTTGCTGTGGGGTATAAGGAGAAGTTAATTGATGTTTGATACCATGAGTTTTTAAAAAGTTGTCAAAATCTTTATTAACATATTCTTTCCCATTATCGCTTCTTAAAATTTTTATTTTGTTACCAGTCTGTTTCTCTGCCATTACCTTAAACGACTTAAAAAAGTACAGAGCCTCACTTTTTTGACGTAAAAAGTACACAAAAATCATACGGGAGTGATCATCAATAAAAGTTAGAAAGTACTTGGCACCTCCATTTGATACATTCCTCATCGGCCCGCAAATATCGGTGTGTATAATCGAAAGTAAAGACTTACTCCTATTTTCTGATAATGCATACGGTAGCGATGACATTTTCCCCTGCAGACAGACCTCACACTTCAATGCAGCTTTGTTGATTTTTTGAGAGCTCACACCTCGAACCATGTTTTTTATTAAACAAGGTATGTAAGCTTTGTCCATTTAAATGGCCATACCTTTGATGCCATAATGCAAACACTTTATCCCATGCATCAACAACAACAAGCTTTCCAGTTCCAGCATCACAACTACTCTTAGCAACAGCACCAACAACATCTCCAGTATCACAGCTTAAATCAGCACCTGTAGCATCTCTAATTCTCTTGTTCAACACAGTACTCCCAGTATTGACAGGGCTGTCTGAGCAAGCAACCAGTGCATTGAATTGTTTTTCTTTAAAAATATAAATGTTGTTGACCTTGGTTGCACATAGCAACTTAACAGATGAGATATCAATTATTTCTGCACTCTTGTCTAAAAAGACGACTTTATTTCCAGCACTAGTAGCTCTGCTAACTGAAATAAAATTCATTTGTAGATCGGGCACAAATAAGACGTTCTTTAGTGTGATCTTTTTATTCGCGAATAATTCTATTTCGCCGATTCCCGCTGAATTAATAAATTGCCCAGCAGCTAGTTCGATTCTCTCTACGTGATCGTTACAGAACGAAAACTTTTTCTTGTCACAGCATAAGTGACTCGTAGACCCACTGTCTATAATCCATGTGCTTTCATCAAATTCTTTGGTACATATAGAATTTAATAATGCAAACGCTGAAGTGGCTTTCACATTTGATGAGTATTTTTGCTTTTCGTTACAATTTGATGCCACGTGGCCTTGGCGTTTGCATCGATAACACCTACCTTTGAAAGACTGTTGGTCTGACGATCTATTCGTTTGAGCATACTGTTGGTTTACAGAAATTTTGTGTGCATATTTATTTTTCTTTTGCTTATTATGCAAATACAATGCTCTTTCTGACGAATATTCGGCTGGCTCATTATCTCCACGACGCTGTCCTTCCTCTAGAAGTTTAACTTTTAAGACTTCGACCGATGGTAACTTATCTCGTGACTCGATTGCGATGATGAAATTTTCGTAGGCGCTGGGTAAACTGGACAAAAGTATAATCGCCAAAAGTTCGTCTTGTAGCTCGATGTTTAGCTCCTTGATTTTTTCTGCCAAATCGAAGAAAGAATTAATATGGACCTGAACATTATTACCTTCCATTTTTAATTGTAGAAGTTGTTTGAAGAGTGCGACTTTCCTGGCCGGTCCTGTAGGTTGATGGATTTTTTCCAAACTTTCCCAAGCTTCTGCCGATGTCTTACAATTCTTAATATAATTTATTTGCGATGGTTTCACACACAAAAGTATAGTAGCAAGGGCTTTTTCGTCTTTCGTGCACCATAATGTTGATTCCTCGACTTTTTCTGGTTCTGGCTTCACAGAACCCCCAGAGACATAGCTCCATAAGTCGTTGTGTATAAGCACACTTCTAACTAGAATTTTCCACGAATCATAATTTTGATCGCTTAATTTCTCGATTTGGTAAATTGAATTTGACATATTGCTTTAATTATTGAAAAAAAATTGAAATTAGCAACACGCGGAAAAATGATGGCCCATAACCTCTGTTGGGAATTTTCTAGTCAAAGAAATGAAAGACACGAGTTTTTAGTTCAGCGTATAATTCAGGAATAGGTTAAGTTTTAATATAGGTATACTTAGTTAAGCAAATTATAGTAAGGTAGTTTAAGTGTTGCCATTTAGTATATTATATTTAAATAGTAGGTATTTACGATATTCCAGATTAGTATTAATTTAATTTGCATTAACATATTCATAGATATTCAATAGAGGTCTTGCCCTCGTTAACCGCTAGACCCATCTTCCTGGCCCCCGTCTCAAGACTCAAAAACTGCACGCTCCACTGACATCACGAGGTGTTCTTCCAATTGTTTCAATTTCATCTGCGTATCCTAGTAGCTGGACGGACTTTTGAAAGATTGTGCCTCTGGTGTTGACATTGGAGCTTTGCACAATCTTTTCAAGAATGATGTTGAAGAAATCGCATGACAACGCATCGCCTTGTCTAAAACCTTTTTTGACATCAAAACCGTCCATTAGGGTTTTTTCCGACCATGATGGAACAGCGTTAGTTTTCCATTGTCATCTTACACAGACGGACGAGTTTTTCTGGGATGCCAAAACTAGACATTGCTCTATATAATTGGTCTCTATAGACGCTGTCATACGCGGTGAAAAGGTGGTAGGTATCGATTTGAAGTTCCTGGTGGTAGGGTGGACTTGCCGGGTCTGATGCCACACTGATAAGGACCTCTCAGGTTGTTGACGAAAGGCTTCAAACGTTCACACAGCACGGCAGACAAGATCTTATAGGCGATGTTAAGGAGACTTATACCTCTGAAGTTGGTGCAGTTCAGGGGCTCTCCTTTCTTGAGGATCGGGCAAATGATGCTGAGGTTCCATTCATCGGGCATGCTTTCCTCCGACAAAATTTTGCAGATAAGCTGGTGCATGCTTCTAACCAAATCATCTCTTGTTGCTTTGTACAGTTCCATATCCTCAGCACTGACTGCTGTTCCACTACGATGTTCTCATGGTGGTCTCTACAGGCTTCAGTTCGGGGTGTATAAGCCCTTGAGCTTTGTTCAACCTTTTTGTTGTTACATCCCTCTATCGCGCGCTTCTCATGCTCCCTTTTCTTCTTTCTGAGAAGTTTATGCTCTTCTCTCCTTTTCTGCTCATACAGCTCACGAGCTGCTCGTGTCCTTCTTTGCAGTGCCGCTTTGTACGCTTCTTGTTTAGCTGCATGTGCTCGCCGACACTTATCGTCAAACCAGGGGTTTCATTGTGGTGGCCGTGTAAGACTTGGCAGGGTTGCCACTGGTTCTCTATATTTTGTGTTGGTAGCAAAGGACTTCTGAGGAGACACGATCGGAAAAGAATCTAGCAATCTCTTGCGATTGTAGCCATTTGACGTCGAATTTCCTCCTCGCATTTTCGCGGATCGACCGTAGCTTAGTGGTTAGGTGCGTTGGCTGCTAAGCAGAACGTCGTGGGTTCGAGTCCTACCTGGGCCCGTAGTTTTTTATTTCATCTTTCACGGGCACTGCCTCTTGCGAAGAACTGACAAAACTTCCAAGAGTATCATCTGTCATGAAAAAGTGCTTCCAACTTTGCCGTTCGGAATCGGCGTTAAATAGTAGGTCCCCTCAATTCTTCACACGCACCTAGAGAACTGTTGATGAGAGTAAGCCACTTAGGCCTTGGCTCTTCAATAGCTGTCGCGCCACTTTATTTATTTTTATATTTTCGCGGATCGGCCTTGATCGGGATATCCGCATTCGTACGTTGGCTACAACAAGGTAGTGATCCGAGTCGATGTTGGTTCCTCGGAATGTGCGGACACCTTGCATGCTAGAGAAGTGTCGTGCGTCGATCGCAATGTGATCAATTTGGTTGACGGGTGATTGGTCAGGAGATTTCCATGTTCCCTTGTGGATATCGAGATGTGGGAAACGCGTACTTGCTACCATTACGTCTCGCCCCGCAGCGAAGTCGATTAGCATAAATTCGTTATCAGAGGTGGTGTCGTGTAGGCTATGTCGTCCGATTATTCCATCAAAGATTTCTTCTCTAACCAGCTTAGCATTAAAATCTCCAAGGACGATTTTAATGTCATAGCCAGGGCATTGCTCATATGTCTTGTCGAGGAGCTCGTAGAACCTGTCTTTGGTGTCTTCATCCTTTTCCTCAGTTGGGGCGTGAGCGCAGATGAGGCTGATGTTGGTGAATTTAGTCTTGATACGGATTGTAGTTATGCGCTCATTCACTGAGTTGAAACTCAAGACCTTCCTCCTTCCTACAAATCCACATCCAAATAGACGCTGACTTTGTTCCCGCTAGCAGTCGCCGTAGTAAATATCGCAGTTGTTCATTTTACGTAGGCCCGGACCATCCCATCGCATTTCTTGGATGGCAGTTATATCTGCTTTATAGCAGTCACGAAAAGCTTCAGACATTCACATATTACGGCAGAGAGGATCTTGTAGGCGATATTAAGTAGGCTGATTCCTCTGTGGTTGGCGCTTCTTCTAGACAGTCTGGCACTGGATTTCGTTGATCCCTAAACTTGCACGAATGCAATTAGGATAATTTCGTTTTTAATTTTCCAAATGAATTCAATAAAAACTTTCCTTCATTCCAGAACAAGTAGCAAAACGCTGCGAGCTTTTTGAATACTTCAAAAAGTACATCGCCAAAGACGTTATTGCAGCTCTGGCCGCAATGCACATATACCAACCGGAAGAACCCATTAGATTCTTGGCAACATTTCTCAAGCAGCTGAAAAACAACGAATTCCGTGAAAAAATTCAACATATGATATTCGACGCTGCCAAACACGGAGAATCCATCTTCCCAGAACCCGCTGAGCCATTAGATTAAAACTCGTCTATTTAGCGTCTATTTTCCAAGTTTAATAAAAAATCTAATACTTTTAAAATCTCGTCTAGAATTTAATTCTTTTGGGCTTCACGAACACCAAGTGACATCGTCCGAGCACTTGGCGTAGAACCACCTAGTCATCCATTGATTTTTCGGGGACAGATTCTGGGTCTCCTTCGAGATGTCGAACTTCTTAGGGTCACTCTGAAAGAAAAACTGTCGACTTAAAGTTATTTCTTAAAGAAACTCGAACTCACAATCGGTCTGGGAATGATTCTTCTCATGTTCACTCTGTGCAAGTGCTCCCGAAAGGCGGAGTGCAATGTTTGGTGCTCCTTTCCACTAAGGCACGGAAGACAAAGCTCACACTCTAGCAAGTTGCAGGACTTGTCGCAATTGAAGTCGGCGCAAAGATTCAACAAAGTCGCGATATTCCTGTCGTTCGAGAGCATCTCCTCGACATCCTCGGACCTGCAGAAAGACCAAAAATCAACCTTCAAGAAACGTCTGGGCATTCCAACTTACCCCAGAGCCATTAGAGAATGCTCGACAGGCGTTCCAATCCCGAGCAGATTCAAGAAACTGTACAAAATCTGCTCATAGAGTAGCGAATTCTGTTTGAAGTGCGCCGACGACAGATTTGGACTCATGTTGGCCTCCATGAGGATGACTTTGAGGTCCTCGTCAATGATTAGATCGAATCGCATCAGTTCGAAGAAATTGTGCGACTTGTAGTTCCTCAGGATCTCGGCTATGTGCTTTTCTTTGGATTGAATCGTTCGGCGGACGATATCTTCCACCTGTTCCCAAACAATCAACGGATCCTTGCCCTGGTCACGGACATAGGCATCAAAGGCGCCTCGCATACTACCTTGAAACTTATTGTAATATTTGACGAGCGATGGAACTTCCCACGTCGGCAGGTAGTCATCGCCCACGACGTATTTGTCGACATTCTTTGGATCGAAGGGATAATACTTTACTGGGCAGTAGCGAAAGAGTACGTCTCCAGTGTAGATGTACACTCGCAATGGGTCAATGCTTGTCACAAGAACGTAGACACCAATATCGAACTTGTATCCATCAACGAGGAATGGATTCTGAATGAATTCTTGGACGAAACTGCTGTTCGAGTCGAGGTCAATGTCTTGAGGTTGTTTGATCTCAATAAATCTGTGCTCGTTGTGCTTTTGGACAAACAGAGTTTGTGGATTTTTGGAGGTATATTCGAGAAATTCGCTCTTTTCACTGGGCAGCTTGAAGGCTTTCGGAAGAAACGGCAATCGTGACGTGGACAGATCGACTTTGTTCGTTATAAATCCGCAGCCGGGGAAGTGATTGACTCTCTGGTGTGGTTGGAGATTTTTGAGATTCATGGTGAGATATGGATAATCATGGGCCCAGAGGAGATCCCACTGATTGCTAATGTCAGTTCGTTCATAACCGAGACGTTCGAGAACTGCAATCACATGAACCAGATGTTCTTCTGTTTTGCTAAGGCCATAAATGGCATACTTTGGGCGTTGGACGGATGTTGGTGATGTGTCATTCGACAGACTTGTTGGAAACAGACTGTGCGTTGAGTTTGGTAGAAACTCCAATAGAATAGCACTGAAAACAGTTGCGAGAAGAAACACGAAGACACTTTTAATTGGGATGCTTGAGATTTTTGTTTGTTTTGGTGGTTGAGATTCTTCGTAGAGAAGTGGCTGGAATTTTGGGAAATTTTAAGGTTTGGATTAAATGGAGGTATTAAGGTCAACTTACGGTTTCTGTTTGTTTGGACTCCATTTGGATTTTTTATGAAAACTGTTTTAAAGTAGAGAAATTACATTTATTCGATGGACATGGACGGAATTTATAAATAGGCCAACCGAAATTAGGAAAACAAAAAACAAAACTTTCACCAGGTGACGGTGTTTTGTAGGCCACTGTTAATGTCATATGGTTGACGTTTCGTAAGACAAATTCAGAAAAGTGGTGCCAAGATAGCGGAAAATATAATTAGGTTGATTTAGCACTAACGACAAAGACATGGCAGTTGAGTGTAATTTAAAAAAAAAATTCTAAAATACATATTTCAGATCACACTTTTCTCCTATTTCTTTGTTCAGTTAAATATTGATCAAAGATATAAATCAGACTTACGGTAACTAATCATTTTTGTGCCTAACTCTCCCCGACATTGCTTATCTCTCTTAATCGTGGTCAAACATTTTATACGAAAACAAAGACAGAAACCAGACTGTTGAGATCACTGATCAGTTATAACAAGATTGGAAACCTACCCTTTGTATATATACTTATGTAAAAAAATGGTTATCTCGGCTTGGAACCAGTTGGCGCTTCAGTCGAATTCCATTTCGATTATACCTGTTAAATTTATATACAAAGAACCTACCTACGTTTTACCCTCCAAATACTTCAAAACCATTTTTTTTTTTCATACGCACATACTCTTGCAGCAAACTTGCTTTTTATTATGTAGGCAATTGTATCAATATTACAATAAAACGCATACTCTTGCTTTTTTGTTCGTAGGCAAATGTCATTTTGACAGCAAGCTTTCCCATCTTGTTAGAACTGATCAGTGTAGAGATCATTGCACAAAGTTGACTCGGTTGGGTTATTTTTGGCGTCTCAATTATCTCTCTCTACGTGAAGTGAATCAACACCAGTAGAGAAATTAAATGTTTGGCATAACGACGACAAATAAAGAGTGTTTTGGTGTAAAAATATTCGTTTAATTTATGGCAGATTCAGAATTCTCTTGATATTGGAACACTAACAGCTTTCTCAAAAGAGCCCAGCAACGACACTTTATTGTTCATAAACTTTTTCAATAATCCAATCCTTATAGGATGATATTTTCGTATAAATATTTGGAAAATTTGTTGATGAACATCGTTGTCCATAGTTAGTCAAGCCAACGACAAAGACTTCATCTGGCGATTCCGGTAGTTGGGTCAAAAGTGGACCTCCAATATGGCCCTAGAAAATAACAAAAAGAAAAGATTTTAGAAAACTTAAGCACTTACTTATATCATAAGATTATGTAAGCTGATCAGTCAACGATAAACTCATGTGTTCTTTGGAAGTTCACCAAAGAAGGTTATAGAGTTTGACGTGCGAAAGAGCTGTCAAATCGATTAATAAAGGCCGTGTGCGAGTTCAGTTAAAAAGTGGTTAAAACTTGACGTTTGGTTAAATTTTGACATTTCGTGTTAAATAAAATGTGTTAAATTTATGTCGTTTTCCATTGGTCTTTTTTTGACGTTTCTTCTTCTACCTCCAATGGAACGGGTTGTAATGAAAGTGTCATTCTTCGGACGCTTCTGTTTTCAAAACGAAAGAGTTCTTCTCTTCTCAGAAACATTCTATCTGTCAATGTCAGTCCAATGGAATGGTTTCAGAATGCTTCTGAATTCTTCCGAATGCTTCTGGACTGCCAATGGAAAACGACATTAGACTAGCTGCGGAGCAGGCTAAAATATGACAGTAGTGGCTAAATTTAACCAATATTTTTAACCCAATTCGCACATGGCCTTAGTTTAAAAAAAAAAACTTTAACCTACCTTGCATTTATCACCATCAGTTATATTTGAATTTCCGGCACAGAACTGCGATTCAATTATTCCACTTGGAAGCTTCCTCGATGGGGAATATCGTCGATCGCAATCGCCACTGTTTACAAATGTCAAGCTCATTACTTGTTGTTTGCCAACATTTCTGAGATCTTAAATAGAAGAAAACCAAAGACTGTTAAATCAGTTGTGCAAGGAGGATTAACTCTGAGCTTTGGTTCAACCAAGGAACAAAGATTTCAGTAATGTTGTGTTATAGTTGATCCTTTTCAGAGTTAATCCTCGATATTACAACTAGCTGTTAACAAAAATCGCATGTAGTTGGAAGAGGTTCAGTAAAGAAGAAAACTTAAAAAAGTGAACTGTCAACTGTCATCGATAAAAATTGTGTTGCCAATATGTGATTTCAAAAAACAGACAAATAACAAAAACAATTTACCATGTCCCAAAGCAAACAGTTCGGTTGTTGGTAGCCCTGGACTTATCCAAATGCATGCTGGTCGATTTCTGAATTTAGAAAAAATTATGTTAAATGCTATGCGTCACCCGTAGTCATTATAAAACCCATACCTTGATTTTTCTTCAAGTTCAATGAGTGCAATGTCATGGTACATGTTATAATCCCCATACAAGAAATGCGTATTTATGTTGGAAATTTTGATGTACTCTGCAATAATGTTTCCGTCACTTAATCGACGTTCAGCAATTTTGACAATGTCCGGCTGACTTCTGTAGTAGGGCTTTGGGGTTCTCATTTATCAATATCTGGCAAATTGGACAAGACACAAAAATTTAAACTTACCCGCTCGTAGGCCATACAGTGGGCAGCAGAGAGGACATATTTCTCAGAAATCAATGTGCCACCACAATGGAATGACACTTCCCCCAAATCAGATGTCCATCCAATTTTAACCTGAATTAAATAATGTTCAATAAGAAAATTGCTATTTTTGTTGTTCAAATGCTTAAAATTTCTAGAATCTGGAACAATTCGAGTCCTTTTCGGACTAACTAGATTCCTTTCGATTGTTTGTTAGTTCATCAGCCAAAGTGATTGAGATTTTCTAACATAACAAAACATCAATATGATTGCATTTGTGACATAATGGCGCAAAATTATAGCCCGCTAATGAACAAGTCGATGTCGTTTTCCTTTGGTCTTTTTTGACGTTTCTTCTTCTACTTCCAATGGAACGGGCTATTATGCATGCGTCATTCTTCGGACGGTTCTGATTCTTCTCAGAAGCACTCCGTCTGTTAAATCCAGTCCAATCGAACGGTTTCAGAAGACTTCTGGACTCTTCCGAATGCTTCTGGATGTCGAATGGAAAACGACGTAAGTGTTGTGCATTGTGCTAGCTTAGAATGACGTTTCAGACATGACTCAAACGTCATTTTAAGCTAGTATCACACTTAATTCTCTTAAAATTGTTCATTAGCGGGCTTTAATTTTGCGCCAACGTCACCGAAACAGATTTGTGAATCCGTTGTGAATATTTGACCGGTAACTCACCGTTGGTGGTTGGGTGTTGTAGGATATAGGGGCGTATGCTGTAAGTTTTCCTACACACCAAGTGCTTACTTAACCTCCTCGTGGAACCACCGGGTACTGGTTATATCTCTGGATATAACCTGCGAAACTTGTAAGCGCGGGTGCAAAACGGAGAAACAGAAACACTAAAACATACGGCCCTACAAATTAGGAAGTTAGTGCGAGGCGCTAACAACCCCTCCACAGTAAAAAACTTGATAGTCATGAGAGAGACACCAGCCTCGGATAATGATCCCCTCTTATGGTAACCAGACCAGGAACGACAACGGACTATGCATTGAGAGATTGTACCTGGAAAGTAAGAACACTCTACATTCCAGGTACAACTCAGAAACTTGAATATGTACTCTCGCAGTATGAGGCAGACATAACTGCGATCTAGGAAATGCGATGGATAGGTTCAGGGACAATAAAAAGAAAAAGTTGTGATATTTATTACAGCCGTGATCAAAGAATGTACATATTTGGATGCGGATTAGTAGTGAGAGATCGGCCAAGATCGAAAAGCGTGGATTTCAAGCCAATTAAGTCTGTTCAGAGAACGACGTCAAAATCATACTCGGAGACTTCAATACAAAAATCGGGAAGGAAGACACCTTTGGTGGATTAGTTACAACAGATAACGGCTTCCGACTAATCGACTTTGCAGCAGCTAGTAATACGGTAATAAGTAGTATTAGGTTTCCAAGACGATAGATGTACACAGAAACCTGGCGATCTCAAGATGGTCGAACCACCAATCAAATCTACCATGTGCTAATGGGTGTACAGCACGCATCTAACATCTTGAACGTTCGCACTTTGCTAGAAGCCAATTTCGAGTTAGTTAAGGAGTTCATCTACCTTGAAAGAAACATCAATCCCACAAACAACACCTTATTGGAGATCCGAAGAAGAATTAGCTAGTGAACCGCTGCTGCTTCGGTTTGGCGAATCAATATTGGGTTCAAAACTTTGATTTTACCAGTCCTACTCTACGGCGCCGAGTGCTGGACGACAAGTAAAAAAGGGGAATTGATACTGGGCACATTCGAAAGAAAAATTCTTCGACGGATTTTCGGTCCCGTATGCGAAGATGGTGAATGGAGAAGAAGGTTCAAACGAGAACTGCAGTACGAGCTGTACCAAGATGTGGATGAAGGCCAAGAAAAGACGACTTCATTGGCGCGGCCACATCGAGTGAATGGACGACACCACTCCATCCAAGAAAGTCTTCTCATCGCAGCGGCAGCCCCCAGGTTCGAGACGACAAGGAGAACCGAACTTACGGTACATGGACTAAGTAACTGTGGGTGCCCGAGCGCTTTGTTTTGGTGACTAGGGAGTGCATGCGAGGGACTGTTCACGATGGAAGGCTGCAGTATCTCAGGCTGAGATCCTTCATGGATTGTGAGCCGGATAAGTAAATAAATACATGATTGAACAAAAAAGAGTTACATATGTATAGATTCAGGATACAGTTCACAAGTTTGTAATAGACTTTATGTTGTAGGGCTATAGTGGGACTGACTTGTACAAAATGTACAAGTAGAATAGAATTGATGAATCGCAATAGAGAACAAAAAGGAGTAGAATTTTAATGCCAATAATTTGGTGAATGGTGAAAAGTCCTTAAAAATTTGATTTGCAAAAAAAAAATTACCCCAGATGGGACTCGAACCCACAATCCCCGGCTTAGGAGGCCGATGCCTTATCCATTAGGCCACTGGGGCTATATGAAAATGAGGGTTGAATTTAAGCCCGGATTAGCTGAACGATATTAAACAAGAAAGAAAACTGAAAAGAAATAAGTACAGAAATATGAAAAAAGGCAGACTCAAAAAAAGCGAATTAAAACACTGCAGAAGAGTAGTTTGAGAAATTTATGAACAAGTAGCTCTTTAACTGATGACAATTATTGTATTTGAATTTGACAGTTCTAACTTCATCGAATCTATTTAAGATCTGTTTGCTTACCGCAACAAACTGCAACGAAATACAACGAAGTAAAACATTTTTACGTTTGCTTAACCGAATTACTTTCAAAGAAAGGGGAAATCGATAGAGCAAAAAATGTCCACTCAAGAGAAAAATGTTGCAATAACGTTTTTAATTGGCAATCTGGAATCTAAAAAACAACATTCTGGTTCTGAAATCAGAATGGAATTCTCTTCTTCCCAGAATCAGAACTGTCACGTTTGACCAACGCTTTTGAGAGTAGTATTCATTGAATAAGAAGTACAGGAAGCGGTGTTAGCTACATGTACAGTGTACGTGAGTGAAGCAACAAAAATGTCTGATGATGTCCATTTTTGGGGTATGTGCTGTCAAACTTTGACTGTGTTGTCAGTCGAGTTCAGGGGTGTATTATTTCTGTTCATGATGGTAAGGCGCTGCAATTCGTTGAGTTCCCGTAGTGTGCACGGTTGCTTTGAATAGTTCTTCCATCGTGTTTCGAAACGTTTTAATTTGTTGGTTGTATTACAAAAGGCGTAATAAACGTGATGAGTTACGGATGAAAAATCAAGAAAATGTACTGGAAAATAAAAAAATTAAACATTAAAAACCGTGCAGTGCATCTTTAGTGTTAAAACACCATGCTTCCTAAAAAAGAATTGAGATTCAAAAAAAAAGTTGAAGCAAAATCGATGAAATCTTGATTTAATCAAATTTTGCTTGGCGCCCCTGAGATTAACTATTCAACTGCAGACCAGCCCTTTTGTAACGCGTTTGTGTTTGTGAAACTCACACTGCTTAGAAATGCTTCATTTTTCATAAGACCTTTACTTTATTCAATGTAGTATAGATAAGGTCCGTTGTTTTGCTTTTTGTAAAAACTGTCAAAAATCGTGGAGTGGGGATGACGTTTTGTGATTTTCCCAAAAAGTAAAAGAACACTTGACAGCCTAAATCTCCCATATGTACAAAATTATGTTAAACGTCAACAAAATTCAATATACTTCTTATGGTTTGACAGAACTTACAAAAACTGGAAAAACGAAGTATATGTTGTCTTAGAGAAAGGAAACCCAACACCGACGACTCGGACAGAACGTCACAATAGACGCATACAACTTCGAGGTAGTAAAGGGGTTGGTCCACCTAGGATCCGCTATAAACACGCGATATAACACCAGCGCCGAGATCAGACGTAAAATAACTCTTGCTAATCGCTGTTTCTTTGGGCTAAGAAAGCAATTGAGTGGTAAAGCCCTCCCTCGAGCAACTTAGGTAAAACTGTACAACACACTCATCATCCCAGTCCTGCTGTATGGTGCGGAAGCATGGACCCTGACAAAATCGGATGAAAGTGCCTTAGGCAGTTTCGAGAGGAAAGTTCTTCGGGTCATCTTTGGCTCCGTGTGCATTGAAGGGGAATGGAGAAGAAGATTCAACAGCGAACTTTACGGGTTGTACAACGACATGGACACAGCCAGAAGGGTCAAGGTCCAGACACTCAGATGTCTCGGTCATTTACAGCGAATGGACACCGATGCTCCGGCCCGGAAAGCCTCTGACACTATTCACGAGGGACGTAGGAGGAGAGGAAGATCGTGACTCAGGTGGCGCACTCAAGTGGAAGAGGACCTCAATCAACTTGGAGTGCAAAACTGGAGACGAATAGCTAGGACCGAGCTAGCTGGCGGAGACTGTTGATTGAGGCTTAAGTCCACAACGGACTGTAGCGCCACCTTAAGTAAGTAAGTAAGGGGAAATATTTTTATCCTTCAAAAGCGACAGAAGTTACAAAAATCGGGAGTAAAAGAACAGAGAAGTGGGAGAATTTGGGAGTTTAAGGCAGATTTTGACTCAAATGCTTATGAAAAGTAAAAACAAACTGCAACATATTACTTCAAAGTATTTGTTTATAGTCCGTGGCTTAGTGGTTAGGTGCGTTGGCTGCTAAGCAGAACGTCGTGGGTTCGAATCCTACTCGTGCCCATAGTTTGTATTTCATCTTTCACGGGCACTGCCTCTTGCGAAGAACTGACAAAACTTCCAAGAGTATCATCTGTCATTGAAAAGTGCTTCTCAACTTTGCCGTTCGGAATCGGCGTTAAATTGTAGGTCCCCTCAATTCTTCACACGCACCTAGAGAATTGTTGATGAGAGTAGGCCACTTAGACCTTGGATCTTCAAGAGCTGTCACGTCACTCTATTTTGTTTGTTTATTGTGTAAAAAGATGTACCTATTTTCTTTTCGGAGAAAATTATTACTTTTTTTTTTACAAATTTGACAGATTTGATAGAAGCAGAATTGGGGATTGCCAAATGAGAAGTCGAATAGTCGAGCACTCTTTTGACCAATTCAAGGTAAATTCCGGTCCCCTGGTCAATTCAAATAGCTAACGATTAATTTTAAACTCTTGAACATCAATAATCAATGAAATAAAACAATATCGTAATTACCAGAAATCCATAAAAGCGATTTCCATCGACAGACCGAATATCCTCCGGAACAACTGCATTCCAATCGAACATGAAACATTTGAATTCAATCAACCATTCAAAAATTATAAAACAAACAATTTAAATCACAAAATTTGCTCGTACCATTATTTGTATTTTGTGCGTCATTAGATCGCAGACAAGTTGTGATATTGAATTTGTTGATCGAATCACGATCGATCATTGTATTTGAAAACACATCTGGAAATGTATATTTTGAAAAGAGCAAATCCCATAAAAAAATCAATTTAATTATATTTATTGAAGGATTTGAACACTGTACCGGAAACAGCCGAAATGAAAACAATCAAACATATCACTTGAAATTGCATGTTTCAATTTGGAAACCAAAACTTTGTGTTGCTCTATACAATGTCAGAAAGTTAGAATGCTTTCGACTGCTAGTCCGAAAAATGACTGAAGAATCGGTCCATATCAACACTAAAATGCAAAGAGTTTTCATTTTTCGAGATAAGGTTAATTGGGTTTTGTGTTGATTGACCAGTGACCTTCAGAATTTGATAATAAACAAAATTAAATGAAAAGAGTTTATCGGATGAAAGTAGCATGACCGAGTCTTCTTTGTCACGGAAAGAAATTCAGCAACCATTTCCTTGAATTCGGTTCTTTGCTGATAAAAATTGTTATCTGCGGAATATGACAAATTTTTAAGGAAATGAGTTTCAAAAAGTAACAGTAGGTACTTCAATAAAAAGTAATGCAGCTCAGAGGAAAAGGTTGACGTCAATTAAAAACGTGATTTTTTCGTTACCGCATTGAATCGCTTAAAGTCAGGAAAATAACAAATAGGAGATGTCGGTGTACGTTGGTTTTGAGTTTCTGAATATTTCAATGAGTGGGGAAGACGGAGTGTTGTAAAGTGTTCCACATTCGTATAGTACGTGTCAGAAACGACTCTCAGCACTTAACAATACAACAGATGTTAGGCTCGAGGGAAAACTGATGAGAATTCCAAGAAGCGCGAGTATTACGGTTGAATCTTTTAAGGGAAAGACTGCAGTTGGCTGATTCACTAGAAAACTTAACGAAAACCGACCATCAGAGTTTAAAGAGGTTATCATTTTATTTTTTTTTATAATAAACACACACTCAAGAGCGTTTCTTATACCCTTATTGTGCCATAGACACAGTGAGTGCTTTAGGAAAGAGGGAAAGGGTTGGAGAGGAGGTGCCGGTGTACATTGGTCTTAAATTCCTGAACACTGCAATGATCGAGAAAGACAGAGTGTGGAAGAGAGTTCCACATTCGTTAGTACGGATAAAGAACGATTCTCTATACTTGAGCGTATGACCGAAATTGGGCTCGAGGGTGAAGTGATGGGCATTCCAGGAAGCGCGGGTATTACGGTTCAATTGTTTAAGGGGTGGAATGGCAGGACACGACGCTTTTCCAATGATCATTATCATATATTATATACCCGTTGCAAAGGGTTTTGGTGAAGACCACCACAATTTCTATCGTAGGTATATTACATTGAATTCGTCAAATCAACTGTTACAGAACTTTTGGATAGGTCAGCAAGATGTCAATTTTCTGCGAAACAATGTAAAGATTTATCCAAATAATTCTTTGAGAAACATTATGACATTACCAGCGGACATTTTGCTACGAATTTCGCAAATGATTGAGATCCTTTTCCACTTATGTGCCCCACCTGAGTGCCGGTCTTCCTCTCCTTCTACGTCCCTCGGGAATAGTGTCGAATGTCTTCCGAGCCGGAGCATTGGTGGCCATCCGCTCCAAATGACCGAGTCTCTGAACCTTGACTCTTCAGGCTAGGTCCATGTCGTTTTACAACGTTGTATCTTCTTTTCCAAACCCCATCAATGCACATGGGGACAAAGATGACCAAAAAACTTTCCTCTCGAAACAGCTTAAGCACATTCATCCGATTTTGTCAAGGTCTATGCTTCTGCCCTGAAGGTGTTTGTTTTCTTAGCCCAAAGAAACAGCGATTAGCAAGAGTTATTCTTCGTCTGATCTCGGCGCTGCGCTGGTGTTTTTGCCCGTGTTAATAGCGGAGCCTAGGTAGACAAACTGCTCTACTACCTCGAAATGTTGTGTCTATTGTAACGTTCTGTCCGAACCGTCGGTGTTGGGTGTCCTTCCTCGAAGACAGCATATACTTCGTTTTTCCCTCATATACGCTAATTTTTGCCGCTTCTGTCTCAATTCTCACATTGACATCACGCTTTGTTCTTCCCACTATATCAATACATCGGCGTACTCGAGAAGTTGGTGAGATAGTGCCTCTGGTGTTGACGGTAGAGTTTTGCGCTATCTTCTCCAGAACGATGTTAAAGAAATCGGATGACTGTGCATCGCCTTGTGCTTGTCTGACATCGGGAGATTCCGTAAGCTCGTTGCCAACCTTGATGGCGCAGCGTGAGTTCTCCATCGTCATTTTGCAAAAGCGAACGAGCTTGGCAGGGATGCCAAAACTAGACATAGTGTAGTTCGTCTCTGTAGATGCTGTCATACGCGGCCTTGAAATCGATCAAAAGGTGGTGGGTATTGATTTGGAGTAGTTGTTTTCCAGTCTACGCAAAGTCGATGGTTGACTTCTTCTACAAGTGTGTCGTCGATATCGAATGAAGATTTGAACAAAGTAGACCCTCTAAAACTGAATCAACTATAGAGGCATCAGCCTCCAAAACATCGCCTATAAGATCTATTCTACAGAACTATTTGAACGTCTGAAGCCCTTTGTCAACAAACTTACTGCAGATCCTGGAAAAGGGCTCCAAATCGAGACCTACCATCTTCTTATAGAGAAGAACTGTATAAAGCCATGTCCAGTTTTGGCATTCCTACCAAGCTTATTCGTCTGAGCACGATGCAGTGAAGAACTCACGCTGCTCATGCACATCATACTGGAAATAATAGTGCAGAACTCTCACGTGCGTCGTCCGGAAGTCTCTGCAAATACTCGTGTATGCTCTTCCTCTGGGCTAAGAAAGCAATTGAGAAGTAAAGCCTTCTCCCGAACAACTAAGGTGATGCTCTTTATGACCCTCATCATCTCTGTCCTGCTATAAACTGCAGAAGCATGGACCCTGTAAAAAACAGATGAGAACGCCTTAAGCCGGTTCGAGAAAATATATACGGAAGATCTATGATCTGTCTGCATCAACGGTAAATAGAGGTGCAGCTAAAAGAGTGAAAGACTGACATGGCTTCGTCACGTGGAGAGGTTGGACACCAATTCTCCGGCCTGTAAAGTCTTCGAATCCACAGCAGAGGGATGACGTAGTAAAGGAAGATCAAAGCTCAGGTATAGAGCGCGAAACTGGAGATCAGCTCGCTATTCACCGAGCTGGGCCTGTAGCGCCACATTAACTTCAGAATGATAGTGGGAAAAACATCGGTTAACTCGTTCAGTTACTTGGAGTTCCATGACAACCTCTGGCAGCGAGGCAGTAAAACACCTAAAAAAAGTAAGCTATCTCAGAAGCAAAAGGAGCCAGATAAGATAAGAATTTTTTTTTTTTACAAAAACAACAAACATTCTTACTGCCTGTCGGGGTAGGTATGCAGTGACAACTAAAGGATCCTGAAGGATCCTTTAAGACCGTCAAAGTTAGCTTTCTGTTTGGAGTTCTTTCTTCAACTGTATGGAGTCAGATAGAGCAACGAATTCCAGAGTACTTATGCCCCTGTCCAGATTTCGGTTTGTTATGCGAAAAACTTAAACTACCAAAAATTGTATAAAAGGGTTGGAAGTGTGGAAAGAACTCTTTAGCAACATCATTCCTAATCTAAATGACAAAAACATGAGGGGGAATGAAAAGTTACACAATACGATACCAGAGAATAAGAATTCAGCTAAACCGAATTTAAGTCCTCTAGGCTTAGAGTCAACTCTTAATGTTCTGCAAGTCATATGCCAATTCAATAAAAATTACGTATACACCACAGTGACCGTGGCTAGAATTAATTTAACTGCGACCAATTTTCCTTTTATCTTTCTGTCTGAAAACCCTAGAACCCTAGAATTGATTGAGATTCATTTCAGACAAAGCATAGAACCCTTTGTATTTATATATGGAACGACAAGTATTATCAAGATTGGTTTCTCCGCAGGCCGCTATAATACAAACTTACGTTGTAAAAAGAAATATCAGTACCGAATCACAGTAAAGTTTAACATTCGCACTCATATAATTCACACTCGATTTTAGCAGTAAAATTCATACCAGGATCAGTACTTTCCTAGTAGAAATTGTCTGGATTGAGAATTTTAATATTGAAGAAAATTTATCCTGGGTGCCACCAGGGGACTTAAATAAACCTGTCGATCCACAAGAGCTGTTTTCTGGCACTACACAGTGCCACCAGGAGCCTTAATAAACCTGCTGATTCACCAGAGCCATTGCCTGCCGTGTAGAGCAACCAGGGGCCTTGAAAAAACCTGCTGATCGACCAGAGCTATTGTCTGCCGTGCCGCGTGCTACCAGGGGCCGTAAATAGACCTGCTGATAGACCAGAGCTATTGCCGGCCGTATACTGCCGCCAGGGGCCATAAATAAACCTGCTGATCGACCAGAGCTATTGCCTACCGTGTCGCGCGTCACCAAGGGCCGTAAATAAATCTGCTGGTCAACTATAGCTATTGCCTGCTGTGGCGAGTGCCACCAGGGACCTTATATAAACCTACTGGTCCACCAAAGCTACTGCCTGCCATTTAGTGCCACCAGGGGCCTTAAATAAACCTGCTGATCCATTAGAGCTATTGCCTACCGTTCCACGTGCTACCAGGGGCTGTAAATAAACCTGCTGATCTACCAGAGCTATTGCCTGTCGTATAGTGTCCTTAAATAAACTTGCTGATGGACCAGAGCCTGCTGTGCTGCGTTTGACCAAGGGCCGTAAATAAACCCACTAATTCACCAGAGATATTGCCTGCCGTGACGAGAGCCACACGGGTCTTAAACGTACCCGCTGATAAACCGGTCAAGTAAAGAATTACCGATAAAGACGGCAAACAACCACACAAACGGAAACAGGAAGTAGGGCCCAGTAGCAGAAGCCCTACCACCGATAAAAGCAGTAAGTAGCCGGATACCCGTTTTACCAAATTTGAGAGAAATAAAACAAATAACTGAATTATTTTCTCTATCTTGATTGTATTTATTACAAAGAATTCGTTATTAGGTTTAGAAAGACCTATTACTGAAGTTTCGTGTTTTCTTCAATAGAACTTGGCTAGACCGACGAGCGAAACCTCGGCTGGGAAATAAATAAGCATATCACAAACTATCGGACCAATATACTGGAAATAGAGAATTCACTGAGTTAGTCTAACGCTTGCAAACAGGACAATGAGAATATAAGGAGTTTATCTAGCACCAGATCCAGTAAATAGAAGTATTCTTCGTATCAGGGTCTGAGTGAATCAATAACATCTAGACTGCTAACCTCAATGTCTTTTCTGTAGTAAGAATACTCAAAATATAACTTTTCTAAAATTTGCTTCTAGTACGAAGTATCCTTCAGTTAGACATACAAAAAAAAACTCATATTTTTAAAATATCAATTACAATTACTGAAGCACATTCCACCTTAAAAAAATGAGTAAACGTGCAGTAGAGGTTAAGTTCAATTCCTCACGAGTGGAATTCAAAATGACTGAATATTTTTAAATCAACTTGCAGCATGAATTTATCAAAAGACGAAAGAAGGTGCGAATGCGCTTTCGAGCTCTCATTCGAATGGCAATCTTCAATAAATCATGGCTACAGGACATTGAGGAACAAAAAATCTCAACCAACATCAAGAAAAACATTGCCATGCTTGTGCGGCAAGAAAGGAAAATTGGAATTTTAACCATGGCTGTGGGTTGTCGATTTCTTATACTCTTCCATTGATATCGTGTTTAAGTCAATGTTTTATTTCAAAGGATAAAGCTCTTATTCGGACAATGCCTTATATGCGGAGTGTTGAGGATAGAAAGAAACTTGTTAACTTGATGCTCAATTTGACATGCTTTGCGCCATTTCCTCCGGTAAGCTTTATATCAAATTATAAATGACAAAACGTTTGTTGAACTCAGAAACGAGATTGTCCAAGATTAAGGGGTCAATGAGAACACCAAATTAGTGGGTTCTGTCTTTGTGTCTGGTTGTATCATACTTGCCTATGGTGCCGCTTAAGTCAGGGACAGGCAAGAAACTGTTTGCAGGCTGGCTTGATGCCCTATTTACAAAACGGAGCACTTCACTACGAGGCGAAACATTTTACAGTTCTATTTAGTTAAAAATAAATAAATAAATAGAGTGGTGCGGCAGCTCTTGAAGAGCCAAGGCCTAAGTGGCTCTCATCAACAAGTCTCTAGAAGGGTGTGAAGAATTGACGGGACCTAAAATTTAACGCCGATTCCGAATGGCAAAGTTGAGAAGCACTTTTTCATGACAGATGATACTCTTGGACGTTTTGTCAGTTCTGCGCAAGAGGCAACACCCGTGAAAGATGAAATGAAAACTATGGGCACGAGTAGGACTCGAACCCACGACACGGACACTACTACTTCTATTTAGTTGCCTAGTTGCAATGGCTGACTTGTTGTCAAATGGAAATTTCACGCCGGCGTTCAATGATACTTTTTCATTTTCCGAATCAAGGCGATGTTTGAAACTAACTTTACAATTAGAACTAGGTCTGCTCCGCTTTCGGGTCGTTGTCGTTGTGACGCCGCGCCGTATCTTAAATGCGCCATGCATTTATCATCTAACTACTTGCTCCGATCTCTGCTGGGATGAAATTGACAGGATGTGAGTAACTTTAAGTCTAAGGCTGAGGAAAACTCGCTAGCGCTGCCAGGGTTTGGAATTCAAGAGTACTAAAACTAGTTAGTCAAGATTACTATAATTCACGGACGAATCCTGTTCAATAACGAGTGAATCCGGTGAATCAACGAACGAATCTGGGCAATCAACGGATGAAGCCGGTTAATCAACGGGATAAATTCCGGCTACGCAATACCAATTACCACTGCTGGGGAGAAGTCTATACATTAGTATGAAACCTTATACTCACAGCTCCGGAGCACACGTCTGCTTATCATGAGTTGTTGACTCCAATTAATTTTACTACCTGGCTTCATATACTGTTCACAGGTCGGGCGGCGGCGGCGGCGGCGCGGCGATCGGTTGACAAATGATCGTTGCTTATACTGGAGTTCAGTTAGCAACAGCTTGTAACAGCGTTAAATACGGGGTTCGGCTGGTAAATGATCGATGTGTGCTGGGCGGTGATCGGTCGGCAGCTGATGATGATTGATGATTGCATTTTCTTAGGTCTATTTATACTACAACTTGGTGACTTGTATTTTTGAGCTATAAATAGGAGTAGGAAAGGGAGGGCAATTGAAAAGACTAATAAGATTGACATTTAGTGTCCGTATCATCTGTCATGAAAAAGTGCTTCTCAACTTTGCCATTCGGAATCGGCGTTAAAGTGTAAGTCCCATAAATTCTTCACACGCACTCAGGGAATTGTTGATGAGTGTAAGCCCCTTAGGCCTTGGCTCTTCATGAGTTGTCGCGCCAAACTATTGTTTAATGACATTAGTTTTTAGGCGTGTTTACTTCTCTTCAATTCCACGCGATCAACCTCGAGTGGCGAAGGTCTAGCGACAAGTGATCTATTTAGTTACCATTATTTCCAGGCGATACCCTAGTGACTTTTGATATTCTAACGTTGTAACCTACTACTCTCAAGTTCCATCGACCATGTCCTACGACGACGCTGCCATGTCTATGAATCGATGCACTAACATTTGTGTTCTCATGCATTTTGCGTTGAGATCACCAAAGATGGTTCAAGCGCCATATGTATTATGTACCTTGGGAAGGCATTGAGAGCACATCTACATACTTCCTTAATCGGCTTCTAATCCATGAAGGATCTCACCCTGAGATACTGCAGCCTTCTATCGGAAACGGTCCCTCGCATAACTCTCCAGTCGCCAAAAACCAAGCGCTCTGGCATCCGCAGTCACTTGATCCTTGTACCGTAGGTCCGGTCTTCCTTGTCGTCTCGAACCTGGGGGCTGGGATGCGAAGACTTTCTCGGCTAGAACGTAAACGTCCATTCGCTCGATGTGGCCGAACCAATGTTGTCATCTTTGTTTCGAAGAGCCTGTGTCCCGGTTCTGTAGCAAGAAGCTTATTGCTTCGATCTTTTAAAGAAACGTCGAATGTTGTTCTTGGCCCGAGACTATTCTAGATCTTTGAGCTGAGAAGCTCCTTTTTGTTGGTACTCTTCTCTAGCTGCCATTGTTTTTCGTTGCCGCATCTGCAAACGTGCATTTTCCGTCTCTCTTTTCAAAAAACACGCATTCATCATCATACCATCGGTTCTTTTTCAGGGGTGGCTGATAAGTGATGATCTCGGCTACATTTTAAATTATTTCCCGACATTGGCTCCACAAGGTGATGACATCAGTGATATTTTTTTGAATATTGAGCTCTATAGGCTTAGCCAATACCAGAAAGTGGTCAGAGTCAACATTTGCTCCTCGGAAAGTGCGCAAATATGTTTGTTCTTTGATCACGGCTGTAATAAATGTCGCAATTTTTCCTTTTCATTGTCCCTGATCCTATCCATCGTATTTTCTGGACCGCAGTAATGTCTACCCTATACTGCGTGAGGACATATTCAAATTTATGAGTTGCACCTGGAGTGTAGAGTGTTCTTAAATTCCAGGTAGGGAGTAGGGACCCCAGTGCATAGTCCGTTTTCGTTCCGGGTCGGGTTACCATAAGAGGGGGGTCATTATCCGTGGCTACTATCTCCCTCATAACTTCTGAGTTTTTTAATACTGTGGAGGGGTTGTTAGCCCCTCACACTAACCTCCAAATTTGTAGGGCCGTTGTCTTAGTGCTTCCGTTTCTCCGTTAAGAACTCGCGCCTTCAAGTTTTGTAAGTTTTAAGTGGCGATATAACCAGTACCGGTGGTTACCGCTTAGAGGTAAAGTAAGCACTAGGTGGTTAGGAAAAATCAGCATACACCCCCAGATCTGCAACACCATCCACAATGAGGGGCAGCTACCAGTCCAATATAGAGATGGGGCCGGCTGATCCCCAACTACCAACCAGACGGAATGGATCAGGCTTGCCTAACCATTTTCTTTTTTTTTCTTAGAAAATCAGAGCACGTCTCTCGAAAGTTGTGAAATTCATTTACCTCAATCCGGGACGGACAATCATCAAAGAAGGTCATGACCCGATAGCTGTGTATTTCATTTTAACTGGTGAAGTTGAAGTCACCAGGACAGTGTACAATCATGTAAGTAGTGCTCGGTATGCTTCCTTTTTTTTTGTGAAACTTATAAAAGTTGTGGATTAAATTAAAGGAAACAAAAACGTACGTTGAAAAACTCGACTACATAAGTGGCCCGGGAGATTGCATTGGAGAGATTGAATTTCTTGAAAATTGCTACCGACAACAAACATGTAAAGCTACAAGTAAGTGCGATTGAAAAGTCAACTGAAAACATTCAAAATTCAACTTTTGCATGTTTCGACAGTAAGCGGATTGACACTTATGCAACTTTTGTATTGTTAAATCCATCAAACGACTACCCTTCCATCTTAAACCAAACAATACTCCCCCTCACTTCCATGCAAGACAAAACTATTAAGTACGTCAATTGAATCGAACATCCTTGAACTCATTGCCAAATTGATATAAGTTGGAGCGATACGAGTCAACTTTTTGATGACTCTTTAATTCGACAGCGGAAATAATAATCAAAAGAAAAGCCCCCTTTTCAGAACTTGTCAAAGGAAATAACTACCTCTAGGTCGTAAAACTCGTTCTCGACACAGGTTTTCCTCATTTTCATAATTTCTTATTAGTTATGAGTGCCTTCAGCACTCTCTTGCCTGCTCACTTATCTAATTGTGTTTATATTCGGGAAAATTACTCAAATAGTCTATTTTATCGTATGCACGTACCGTTAACGTAAAACTGTTTAAGGACCTCGCTATCAGTTTTGTTTCCTGCATCAGATTCCCACCAATTGAAACAGACTCGTCTACGATAGAAGTTAACCCAGTCCCACATCAACAACAACAACTAGAAACGAAATTCGACTTTGCGTGACTACTTATAACTCCAGCATGAACTTTTGCAGTTTGCACACTACAAAAATGGAAAATATAATTTCGACTAATCAAAATTCATAGCAAATCGATTTGTATCGCATACGGAACAATATTCCAAAACAACAATTCCAGCTGGTACACCCAAAAAAATATGTTTTCAACGTAAACCACAATTTTGCATCATCAGATAGAGTGCTTAGTGCTAAGTTCCCAGGCGGCGCGGCGGCACGGAAGAATTCCCAGACGGAGTCTACAGTTCCGTTCACCTCATACGCCTACAACGACATATACAGAACTCAGGACTATAAGGAGCGGTTTGGCCCTTTTCCTGTCTTCTAGGTTGGGTACCTGCATGCGTCAGTCGGTTTGACTATCAAGACACGTAAAGCAAATATTGTTCCACCAACAAACCTCGGACAGAACTAATGATGACGAACAACGCAAGCGATTTAAGGACAATGAATTTCGGTTTTGCACTTGAACGTTAGGTCCCTTAATTGACCGCAAGCAGATATAGCCGCCATCCAGGGAATGCGAAAAATAAATCACTGCGAAATGAACTGCGGCGACTGCTACCGGGGAAAAATCAGCGTCTATTTGGATGTAGGTTTGTAGTTGGGACTCGACTCAGGAGGAAGGTCTTGGGTTTCGACTATTTGAAAGAGATTACATGACCATCCACAACAAGGCTTAATTCGCCAAAGACAGGTTCTACGAGCCAATCAACAAGACCTATGACTATGAGTTATGCCCTGGGTATGACATCAACATTTTCCTGGGAGTTTTTCTTTGGTGGAATAATCGGTAAGCTATGTCTACACGACACCACCTCAAATAACGGCTTTAGGCTTATCGACTTCGCTGCAGGGCAAGACGTAATGGTAACAAGTCACATTGTGATCGATGCACGACACTTCTCTAGCATGCAAGATGTCCACACATTCCGAGGTGCCAACATCGACTCGGACCACTTCCTTGTTGTTGCCAAGGTTCAAATGCGGACAACCCGATCGAGCCCAACACACGAAAATGCTAAGAGTTTGCCGGATCCCTTCCTGATCGTGTCCCCGATAACCTCCGGAGAAGTTATTTGTTGCCAGCACCAAATGTAGAGAACCAGTGGCAACACTGCCAAGCAGCCATCAGAGATGCCGCCTCTAAAGTGCTAGGGTTTACACGACCAGCACAACGAAACCCCTGGTTTCACGATGAGCATTTGCAGCTTAACAAAAGCATACAAAGCAGTGCTGCAAAGAAGGACACAAGCAGCTCGTGAGCTCTTCGAGCAGAAAAGGAGAGAGTAGCACAAACTTTAATGAAAGAAAAAAAGGGAGCATGAAAAGCGCGCGATCGAGGAGATAGAAGGATGTCACAAGAGGAACGAGGTTCGAGAAATTTAACTAAGAGTAAAACAAACCACCAGGGCTTATACACCCCGAACAAAAGGCTGTAGACCATCATGGGAACATCGTAGTGGAACCACAGTCAGTGCTGGGGATATGGAAATACCACTTTTTCAAGCTGTATAATGGCGATGACGAGCGAAACTCCATCAGCAATACAGAACCATTCAATTTGGGTGCGGAAGGTCAATAATTCCACCCACCCGACCTTGACGAAGTGAAGATAGCGATATCTAAACTTAAGTTCGGCTTAGCCGCCGAACTGTACAAAGCAGCTGGAGATGATTTTTTTAGGAGCATGCATCAGCTCATCTGAAAAATTTGGTCGAATGAAAGCATAGTATGCCCGAACGGAAAACTCACGGACGCAATTGATGCCTAAAAAGGTTTCAGACAAGGCGATGCGCTGTCATCCGATTTCTTCAACATAATTCTTGAAAAGATTGTGCAAAACTACAACGTCAACACCAGAGGAACAATCTTTTAAAAGTCCGTCCAGCTACAAGGACACGCAGACGACATTGACATTATTGGAAGAACAAAGTTCTATGTGAGTGGAGCGTTCATGAGTCTTGAGAGGGAGGCCAGGAAGATGGATCTCCCGGTTAACAAGACTAAGTTAATGCTGCCAACAAAAAAGGACAACCAACATTGACGTCTTGGAGCGAACGTCAGCATAGACAGATTTAACTTCGAGGTAGTTAAGGACTTCGTTTACCTAGAATCCGCTTAAGACAACAACACCAGCGCAGAAAACAAACGAAGAATCACTCTTGCCAATCGCTGCTTGTTTAGACTTAGAAGGCAATTGAATAGTAAAGTCCTATCTCGGGCAACTTAAGTGTCACTATACTCAAGCCTAATCATCTCGGTTCTCATGTATGATGCAGGGACATGTACGTTGACAACATCGGATGAAAAATCTTTATGCTGATTTGAGAGAAAATTTTTTGAGTGATTTATGGTCACGTGGATCTTCGGCATAGATAGAGAATGAAGCCAACGATCCAACCAAGAACTGGACGAGCTGTTCAGTGACACCGACCTAGCCAAAATAGTTAAGGTCCAACAATTAAGATGGCTGAGTCATGTAGAGCGAATGGGGAATAATTCTCAGGCCCGTACGGTCCTATAATCCAACCCAGAAGGAAGTCGCAGAAGAAGAAAAGCGCGATTCGGGGGGGGGCACACAGGTGGAAGAAGACCTCAACCAACTTTGCGTTGGAAACTGAAGTCAGCTAGCTATAGGGACCTAGCTGACTGGTGAGTGAGAGTATCTGGTCCGACTTCGACTATAGCGCCACTTTAAGTAAGTAAGTAAGTTAGTGTTATTGGTCTATGTTTAACAATAGTCTTTGCGAACTTTTTATTTTGTACTAAGCCAAGTCAAGAAAGTGAGTTTGTAAAGCGTTCCACAAAGTTTTAATCATCTTTGCATTTCTGCGACTTTGTGTTTTATTAAGTTTTAAAATTCACAGATTTTTTTTCAGTGATAGAATACCTTGAGGTAGGCTTCAATTGATTGCAATCGCTTCAGAGGGGGCGCCAAACCCTTTCTTTTACTCTTACTGTAAATACCTTAAACGATGGTTGCCTTTCAATCAGTCTTGTCTGTGAATTGAAGGCCGACAAATTGAGGCATACAAGACTTATAACAATATGGGGAACCCCAAAAGCCTGTACCCATGCAAAGGAAAAAAAGGATCCATATCCTTATCTGATTCACAGAATATGTTTTATAATTCCCTCTACCAAACCCACCTTTCAAACTCGTTGTTGGTAATAAGCGCTCTTAGAAATATTTTTCAAACATGAAAATCATAGCTTGCGCTAGTTAATCTGTGAACTACTTTCAGACGATGTGGAACTCTTGATTGTCTACGAGGAAGACTTTAACACAGTTCTTCGTCCATTCATGGAAAAACAATGGCAGGAGAAGAAAATCGCTCTATCATCGTTTGAGTATTTCAAAGACTGGACGTCGAGCCAGGTCAGTTTGACAGTATGGTATTTCGGGTCTTTTTTTATATGTCCTTTTGTTATCTCTTCTTCCAGATAGTTTACGTCTGTAAAGTGGGATTGCTGAAACAGTATGAACCATTGGAGACTATATATTGTGAAGACAAAGGACCGCTGAGTTTAGTCCATTTTGTTATCAGTGGCCAGTGTATGATACTGCAGTGTTTGAAGATGAAAGTTACAGAAAAGAAAGGTAAGAAGTCATACAGCCTCGTGGAAATTCAGGAAGGAGATACTTCGATGGTGTTTGGCGATATGTCAAATAAAGAGATTTTGAAGAAACTCCATGAATCGAGGACAGAAGGAGGAAAAAATGCGGATGGCGATGATGAATCAGTGCGGTCGTCAGAGAGTTCGGAAGCTGATCAGCCTGGTGAAGAGGAGGTGGCCGGAGTTTACAAACGGGTAAGATTTGTGTGTTGAAAAAACTTCGTTACTCTTTTGAAATTTTGTGGCCAAGTAAATACAGGCTAAGTGGGTTCGAATGAAGAAATTAAGGGGAGTTTAATTTTGTGCGATTGTTTATGGACAAATTGAGAAACACTTTATTCCCGACAGCCGCTACATTGTTATCGAATACTATCCTTGCACAGTTACGGCCCTCATACAAGTAGGGCTTCCTGAAGAACAAAATCATCCGTGAACCGGTAGATTTGAGCCTTTCTACCGTGGCCTGAACCGGCATTCCAATCCCAATCGTTGACGCTACGCTTCAGTCGTTCTGGCATACGTTATTTTTCCAGCGCATTGAATTGAACCGCAAAGGACTTTACTGGCCGGCTCCTCTTCGCTTATACGAGCTAAATGTCCAGCCCACCATAGTCTACAGGCAGTAGATTTTATGTATCCCATGATCATATCGTCTCCGGAATCATCCTTTCTCACAACTCTGACCTATATTTTCCCGCAAAGTACAGAGATGATTTTGGCTTAGAAACCAAGTCTTACTTACTTATGGTTGCGCTGCAGTCCAGGTCGGACCAGGTCTTCATCCAACAAGCGTCTCCAGCCAGCTCGGTTCTTAGCTATCTGTCTCCAGTTTTGCACGCCAAGTTGGTTCAAGACCTCTACCACCTTTGTGCTCCACCTAAGTTGCGGTCTTCCTCTTCTGCAACGTCTTTCCAGGTTTGATACAAAGATTCTACGGGCCGGAGCATTATTTGACGTTTGCTTCAAGACGTCGATGTTGGTTGTCCTTTCTTGTTGACAGCATTAACTTGGTCTTGCCCTCGTTAACCGCTAGACCCATCTTCCTGGCCTACCTCTCAAAATTCACGAACGCTCCACCGACATCGCGCTGTGTTCTTCCAATAATGTCACTGTCGTCTGCTATCCTATTAGCTGGACGGACTTTTGAAAGATTGTCCCTCCGCTGTTGAAGAAATCGCATGACAGTGCATCGCCTTGTCTTAAACTTTTTTGACATCAAATGCGTCCGTCAGGTTTTTTTCGACCATGATGGAGTTTTCCGTTGTCATCTTACACAGACGGACGAGTTTTTCTGGGATGCCAAAACGAGACATTGCTCTTTTTTATTTGTCTCTATAGACGCTGTCATACGCGGCCTTGAAATCGATGAAAAGGTGGTTGGTATTTGAAGTTCCTGTGCCTTGGTGCAGTTCAGGGGATCTCCATTCGATGCTGTGGTTCGATTCGTCGAGCATACTTCCCTCCGACCAAATGTTGCAGATGAGTTAGTGCATGCTCCTTACCAAATCATCTCCAGCTGCCTTGGTTCGCTCGACATTATGCACATTCACCAGCTATTGGACGTGTTGCTTGAAAACATCTACAATTCCTTTTCCCTGATAAGCATTCTTTCACTATTTCGAAGAGCCTGTGTCCCGGTTCTGAAACCAGAAGCTAATTGCTTCGACCTTTAAAAGAACCGCCGGGTGTAGATTTTGGCTCGAGACTTTTCTAGATCTTTAAGCTGAGAAACTGCGGATGCTCTTTACTGCCTTCGCGGGGTCTTTTTCTCATTTCTTCTTTTTGTTCGGTACTCTTCTCCTGTTGCTCTTGTCTGCCGTTGCAGCATTGCAAGCGTGCATTTTCCGTCTCTTTTCAATAAAGCGCACTCATCATCATACCACAGGTTCTTTTTAGGGGGTGGCTGGTAACCTATTGTGGTCTCGGCTACATTTTTTTTTACTTCGCGATATTGGTTCCACAAGGTGTTGACATCAGTGGTATTTGGGAGGACGGAGGAGAGTCCCTCACTCAGGCCATCACTGTAGTCTCTGGCATTTTCCGGAATGCTAAGACAACCGATGTTGAACTTCCTTTTTTAGCCGCAAGTGTTTTTTTGGTCTTTTGATAGTCGAGCTCTAAGCTTAGCCACTACCAGAAAATGATCAGAGTCAACATATGCTCTTCGGAAAGTGCGCACGTTCACTATGTTGGATGCGTGCCTTGCGCCGATTAGCACATGGTTGATTTGATTGGTGGTTCGAGAGGCTAATGCCTCTATAGTTGGCTCAGTTTGGAGAGTCTCTCTTCTTCAGAATCGTGCAAACAATGTTGAGGTTCCATTCATTGGGTACGTGTTCTCTTCCGACCATATTCTGCAGATGAGTTGGTGCATGTCATCGCCGGCAGAGTTCGTTAGGGATGACATCAGCTCCTACGACTTTGTTTTTGAGCTTAGATTTTACTTTCTTCAATTCTTGAAGCTCGGGTCCAATGTTGGCTTGCGTGCGTCGTATTCGTTTGAATGGTTCATTCGGCCTGAAAGTGGAATTACATTCGTCATCGCCGTTATACAGTCTGCAGAAGTGGTCCTTCCGTATCCTCCGCATTTACTATGACTCTTTACTACGATATTTCCTTTGTTGGTCTTAACAGGCTTCAGTTCGTACGCGGTAACCTTGAGTCATTCGTTTTATCTCTTGGTAAAACTTCCGAACTCATTTTCTTTTTGAACAGCTTGTGTTTTTCTCTCCTCTTTTGCTTGTAGAGCTCGCGAACTGCTCTCGTCCTCCTGTGCAGCGCTGCACTCTTCATCAAACCAGGGTTGTCATTTCGGTGGCCGTGTAAAAACCAGCACATCAGGGGCAGCATTCCTAATGGCTTCCTGCAGTTGTAGCCATCCAACGATGTCAACGTCATTCCATCCTCTAGCACTTTCTGTTTTTGGCTTTGATCGGGATATCCGTTGTACTACCTTGGCTACTATGTCCGAACCTTCAGTGGGGACGATGCTTGAACAGTGTCTTGCGTCGATCACAATACGATCAACCTGGTTAATAGTTGAATCGAATGTCTTGTCGAGAAGCTCGTAGAATTTTCTTTGGTGTCGTCATCTTTCTCTTCTCTGGTAGCGTGACCGCATAGTCTATAGACGGTCTTCCGTTATTTTCAGTGGCTTAAGGTTTCAGGCGTTTCCAGGGCGAGTCCAAGCGAATGCCTGATGCGTTTCAATTTGATCCATTTCCCATTTTTTTTTTAAACTCACATCAGGTCATTGTTTTATTTCTTTAAAGGCCCGCAAAACAGACTACAAAAAATACGCCCTCATGTGCGGGGTCGATCTAGATGCAGAGGTCGTTGATGGTCGCAGAAGCTCAGTTCACCAAGATGCTGTCCTACGTATAGCCACAAAAACTCTCAACTTACGCAGACGATCTACAATATCGACGACATCACCAAGAACGTCAGCTACCGCTCAAGCTCCTCACACCGTACCCATCATGTAAACTTAAAATAGGTATAATGTGAATTGTCAAAATTGAAAATCCTTTCTCATTGTCAGGCACCTACTCACCGACCCGCATCTACAAACTCATAGCGAAAATCACTTCATTGATGTTGGATCTCTCACCTTCGGTGGCATTTTCGGCTTGGGCGAGCAACTCGTACATCGTGTAATTATGGCACGAACAACGGTTCAATGTCTACTCATACCACGTTTCTGGCTCTTCGAAAAGGATCAAAATCCTGGCAACATATGGCAACGTATGCGATTCTATTTGGATTCAACAATTCCGTCACGTGAATTGTTGTTTGAAGATTTCCTTGCAACACGCAAGTGGCATAAATTCAAAAACAAAGTTATGGCCGAAACACTCGACACAAGCAAAGTTGGCAATCCGACTAAGGTGCAAGACATTCCAGTCATTTGTCGCATTGTTGAATCGAACGATGTTGATTAGTGGCAGCGCCGCCGAGGTGTGTCTGCTTAAAATGCAACAAATCGCCCATTAAAACAAATATGAATAAATAAAGAACTTTTGAACACCCCTGGGACTGGTAATTATTGTCATCGTCACATCAAACTTTCCCTTTAGCTTACAATCAATAAAAATCATTATGATGACCCAGAAATGACCTGTCCACCACTAAACATGCAATGTCCAGTGTGTCAATTGCGGCTCTGTCGGAATGACCTTCATTTCGGTCCGGTAATTGTCTGTCCAATTACACCTTCCCTTAGAAAAAAAGTTCGCAAGGGTTGAAGCATATCGTAAAAATAGGTCGTCATTCTTTTGTTTGTTTTGGTCACATGGTTTCCCGGGGTTACAATTTCGAGTTCCTGAGAGACTATTTGGTGGAAAAGCATTCAGTATTGATCTAACTTTTCGTGAAAACAGTGCTCGTGTTCGCTCGAAGAATCCCTTAAAAAGAAAAAAAAAATGCCTTTGTTAACGCCCCATGTGCCCATTGGGCTGATAGAACTCATGAAAGACCTCGCCAAAGAGGTACTTCGAGATAAACCCGAAAATATCTGCGAATATGCTGTGGCACATTTCGAGAAACTGATTCTTGCTCGAGATGGCTGCATGGACAAAGGCTATCAGCAGTTTTCAGCCTACAAAGCTCATTTTGATGGCAAACAGCGGTTTGCGGTGCCCTCGAGTTATGGTTACATTTGTCATAAGGCAATCAAAGCTAAGGCCATTCCACAGCCAAGAAAATCCAAATCCGATATTATGGCAAACTTCCAGGCAATGGAATCGATTAATGAGGAGGATGCCCCACCATCAGCACCAGCAACTACAGCCCCCAAACGAGAACATGACAATGTTGGTCAGAGCGATTATGACGAAGAAAAGTATCAGAATGCAATCTATGTCATTCAGCGGTACTTTAGAAGGTATGCGACAAGAAAAAGAAAGATTCCATCAAACGGTGTGCAGCAGCGGGCAGGCCCTATCAGAAGTTTCTGCTGCCATAATCATCCAAAGGACAATGCGAAGACTTTTTTCGAATAAAATCAAACTGAAAAAGGAAACAACAACGGCCGCCAGCTCTGCTGTCAAACTTGTCCACGACGATGTGGATAATGTATCGGAGGCGGCATCTTACACATCATCGTCTACAATACAAATGTTGGCCGACGGCCAAGAAGGACGAGAAAATCGATTGGCAACGGCACAAAGTCCATCACCACGACAAGAAGAAGAAGGAGTTCGACAACAGCAACGTGAGGAGCTTTCAGATAGCGATGTCTATGCCGATGGCGATGGCAACATCGAAATCAATGGCAAAGGTGTTGGTGACGGAGTTGCTGCTGGCGCCACTGCTGACTTAACTTTGCTCGAGTTCAAAGAACCACCGAAGGACGAACAAGAAAAACCAACATCGTCGTCGTCGTCGCCTTTGACAGAAGCAGTGGTGGTGGTAGCTGACGATGTAACTGATGAAAAGAAACACTCAACATCCGTCGAAGCAGTGGCAGCCAACTCAGCAGAGTCAGTGGAAACGGAAGTGAATAGAAAATCAATAGCTGATGAAAATGGTAATTGAATATGTGTGTGTGTGTTGGGGTTTTAACTTGAATAAAAACGAAGAAATGTTAGTTCTTGAGGACGAGGATAAGACTTGCGATGAGAACGGACGATGATGGAAAGGATATTTCGTTTTAGATTATCTTTTATTTGAATTTCCTTCCGAAAATTTCCAGATGGGTTTATTTGTTTCCAGATCGATTTAGATGTACATTTTGTGGTGCGACCGATAAACGGCCGCTGGTAGGGCTGCTTTTGAACAAAAAAAAAATTTGCGTGAATTTTTGTGGCACGAGCAGCAGAACGAGAATGCACGTAGACAGTTATTTTATCAGCAAATTTCATTACTGGCTATTCGATGTTGTGGCATGACATCGAAGGAATATTGAATTTTTTGTTTGTAAGTGTTCGTCAGAGACTGCCACAAAAATTACTTTTGGAGATAGACGGAGGCTGTTTTGTGTAATTGCGGTGGCAACGAAATTCGGTACGAATGGAAATTAAGTAATTTCGAGATGAATTGGGATATAGATGACTGCTTTGCTAAAGAGGGCATTAATGAAGTTAGATGTATAGAAACAAATACCATTTGGTTTTTGGAGTTAATTCAAGAACAACACTTTGCATATTGGGGATAATTGTTCACCCATGTACCAAGTCCTTGAAAATGAGAGCTGGACATTGAACCATTTGCATTACTCAGAACTTTTTCAACCTTTGTTTTACATACTAACTTGTTTCAAGGATATAGAGATTAAAAGTTAACTCAATTTCATCTAAAGAATGATTTTACGAGCGAATGTAGGCCGCAACTGTACCTCAAATAGTCCACCCTCTTAGTCCAGTTTTGACATAGGCACTCTTTCTAATATTTCCGGTATCTTACGATTTAGTTAAGTTAATAAGTTAAGTTAAGAAGGACCTCAGCCTGAGATATTGCAGCCTTCTATCATGATCGGTCCCTCGCAAACATTCTCTAGTCGTCGAAACCAAGCGCTCTGGCATTCGCAGTCACTTGGTCCTTGTACCTTAGGTTCGGTCTTCCTTGCCGTCTCGAACATGGAGGCTGGAATGTGAAGACTTTCATGGCTGGAGCTTTGTCGTCCATTCACTCGGTGTGGCCGAGCCAATGAAGTCGTCTTTTCTTGGCCTTCTGGACTACATCCACAACTTGGTACAGCTCATACAGTTCTCGGTTGAATCTTCTTCTCCATTCGCCATCGTCGCATACGGGACCGAAAATCTGTGGAAGAGTTTTTCTTTCGAAAGTGACCAGTATCAATTCCCCTTTTTTTTACTTATCGTCCAGCACTCGGCACCGTACAGTAGGACTGGTAAAATCAAAGTTTTGTATAGCAGACACTTTGTCTTTCGAGTGAGGAGTTTTTTAACCCAGTTGTTTTGCCAAACCGAAGCAGTAGCGGTTCGCTAGGGTAATTCTTCTTCGGTTCTCCACTAAGGTGTCGTTTGTGGGATTGATGTTTGTTCGAAGGTAGGTGAACTCTTTAACTACCTCGAAATTGCTGCTACCAAACAGTCACGTTTTGTCCTAGGCGGTGGACAGATGTTGCTTTGTTTCTTGATAGCTTTTACTTTGTTTTGTCCCCATTCACTTCAAGACCAACGAGTTTCGTCTGTCCTTCAATCGCTGGGAAGGCCTCAAGCACAGCTCTCTTGGATCGACCGATGATGTCAATGTCGTCCGCATAGCCTAGGAGATGGGTGGATTTGTTAAAGATAGTCTTTTCCGTGCTCACACCTACCTTGAGCACTCACTGCTCCAGGACTATGTTGCAGAAGTCACATGACAGCGCGTCTCCTTGTCTAAACCCTGCGCATGTTCTAAACAACTCGGATAAGCTGTTAACCATTTGCACACTGCACTGCGTATTGTTAAGCGTCATGCGGAACAGCTGGATCAGTTTGTTCGGGATCCCGAATTCAGACATCGCAGCTTTGAAGTCGATGAAAAGATGATGGGTTTCGACTTGAAATTTGTTGGTCTTTTCCAGGATTTGCCTCATTGTGTATATTTGGTCTATCGTTGTTCTGCCTAGCCTAACGCCACACTGGTACGTGCCGATTTTTGTGTTGCAGAACGGTTTGCATAGCGAGATAATTTTTTTGTAGATGGGGCATATGGTGCTTATCGACCAGTCAGTGGACATGCATTCTTCTTCCCACACTTTGTTGATGACCAGGTGCACACTCTTCATCAAAACACCTGTTCCATACTTTAAGAGTTCCGCAGGTATCCCATCCGACGGACTTCTTATTTTTTAGCTTTTGGGTGGTTTTTTTTACCTTTCCTGCTCAAACACGTCTTAAATTCCCTGTGCTTCGGTGGCAAGGTTTTCTTCACTCTTTCAAAGAGCCTGTGTCCCAGTTCTGAAACCAGAAGCTTATTGCTTCAACCTTCTAAAGAAACGTCGGTTATTGTTCTTGACCCGAGACTTTTCTAGAGCTGAGAAACTGCGGATGCTCTTTTCTTCCTTCACAGGGTATTTTTCTCATTTCTTCTTTTTGTTCGGTACACTTTTCTTGCTGGTCTTGTCTTCCGTTTCAGCATTGCAAAACTGCGTGCATTTTCCATCTCTCTTCTCAATAACGCAAAGTCTATTAGTCGGAAGCCGTTATCTGTTGTAACTTCGTGGAAGCTGTGCTTTCCAACTAATCTACCAAAGATGTCTTCCTTCCTGATTTTTGCATTGAAGACTCCGAGTACGATTTTGACGACTTACTTTTGACAGGCTCTGTAGGCTCTATCCAGAAATTCGTAAAAATGCTTCTTGCTAGACTCCCCAGCATTATCAGTAGGGGCGTGTGCACATATTAGACTGATGTTTTGTAGTATGGCCTTGATGCGGATTACGGACAAGCGATCACTGATTGTCTTGAAATCCATGACTTTTGATCTTGGCCGATCTCCCACTACGAATCCTCATCCATATATGTGCATTATTTGATGACAGCTGTAATTAATGTCGCAATTTGTCTTTTCATTGTCCCTGATCCTGTCCATCGTATTTTCTGGATCGCAGTTATGTCTGCTTATACTGCGTGAGTACAGTTTCAAGTTTTAAGTTGCACCTGGAGTGTAGAGTGTTCTTACAAATTCTCAATGCAAAGTCCGTTGTCGTTTCGGGTCTGGTTACTATGAGAGGGGGGGGGTCATTATCCTAACAGATTATTATTGCCGAATACATACATCTGATAATTTAAGGGGTTTGGTCCCCAGACTTTCCCGAAAATTCTATTGCAGGAATAAAAGGAAATCAACGACTTTTTGTATCTATCCTTGGTGTTCATACCCCAGTGTAGTTTTTTTTTTTTATCTAAGATCAAACCGAGATATTTTGCATGATCAGAGATTTTAAGAAGACAGCCTTCAATGAGAGATACCTTAAAATCGGGTATTTTACGTTTGTTAGTAAGCAGCACTAGTTCTGTCTTAACTGGATTGACTGTCAGCCCACAGTTCCTAGTTCATTTACCAACGAGAGGGCATATTCTGTCTATTCGCTGATATAGACTTGCCTGTCGCTAGTAATGCAAGATCATCACTAGTAATGCAAGATCATCAGCGTAGGCTCTTATTTTTATACCACTTGATTTCAATTTAGAGAGTATGCCATTCATGACAAGAACGCAGAGTAGCGGTGAGAGAATTCCACCCTGTGGGGTTTCCCTGGATATGGATACTCTCACACTTTCCCCTGCTAGCTCAGAGTTGATTTTCCTCTTCCTGAGCATACACATTATCCTCTGTGTTATTGCCTTTTTGACATTGTGGTCATCTTGCTCGTGGATGCTTATAATGACCATTACTTCTTTCCTTGGTCTTGATTGTATGGAAAGTTGGTTTCATCAAACTTGACTCAAAGTTTTACATAATCGGGTTTGGTGGCATACCACATCTCAGCTGGCTTTTGGGACAATCTAGAGACTTAGTAGGTGTTCTGTTTATCAAGTAGGTCCCAGTAAACGCTGCTTCACCCCACATTCGTTTTGGCTTTTTTGACTCTAGCAACATCGTTCTTATTTTTCAATTAGTATTCTATTAAACCTTTCTGGGGCTCCATTTTGTTGTGATGAGTACGAAATTGTCTTTTGAACATGAATCTAAAGCTTCTTGTACCAGAAGTTTTGTTCCTTTGAGTACTCCCGTCCTTGGTCTACGGTGAACTTCGAAACAGATTTTCCAAACATCGATCTTTTCATAGCTTCATATTTTTTCATTGCTACGAAAACTTCTGATTTCCTTTTCATAAGATAAATCATCGCAAAATGTGTTGTCATCAATGAATGACACAAGCAAGCAGTTTCGTCTATAGGGCAGCACACATAAGAGTGAATTCTTTCCAATACTCTTGTTGCTCTTGTTCTCATTGTCTTGAATGGATAAGGACTTTGTTTGCCTTCTGTGCAAAAATCACAGAAGCCAATGTCATCCACTGAAATCATTGTTTTCAACGCACCTTGTCCAACACGAACCAAGCGCTTGTGCCATAACTTGATATCATCAGTTTTGCTTAGATTTGCTGAATGTCTAACTTCAAATTCAACTTCATACAAGTGTCCTTTTAGGTATGCTATATGCTATCAGCAAACCATTTTTGACAAGTCTTGTTTTACTTTTGAAGAACTGGACATCAACCCCAAGACTTGTAACTTTTCTAACAGACAGTAAGTTGTCTCTTAGTCCTGGCAAGTTCTGTACTCCCTCCGTTTATGATTCCTGAGATCTTTGACACTAAAAATTGATTTTTTTTGACAAGTCTGTTTATTAAGTTCATGTTCTTCAGAAAAATACTAATTTTCTTTTGATAGATGATAACTGGCTCCTAAATGTTACTTAAACTTAGTTCTTGTGCCAAGCTTTTTTATACCCCTTATTTGTTTCGATCTGACATCAAATGACGCCCTTTGAAGTTTTGTTATAACTTTGATTCGGCGTCACATCTGTTTTCCTACAATCTATCGCCAAATGTCCAAACTTGTTACACTTGTAACATTTACCTTGAAGCTTGAAGGTTTTCTTTGGATATTTCTTCTCAGCAAATGCCGATCTTTCTTGAATTACTTCAGCATCTCTACCTTCTTACGTCGCTTCATGCAAAAGAAGTTTATATTTGACCATGACAAACGATAGTTCTCCACCTCTTAAATTTTGCAAGGCTTCCGAACCAAAAGTTGGTTGAAGACAGTTTTTCGGGCAAAAGATGATAATTGAGAGATAATTGAGGTTCAATGTCGTTGATGTGCCGAATTATCGCATCCTTTACAGTCCGACTCCACTAGAGATAATTTCTCTCAGAATACTCATGACATGAAAAGTCTAATGGAGTCGCGTTGTTTGTTGTTGTTTTCAACGCGACTCCATTAACTTTTCATGTCAGGATGAGTATTCTGAGAGAAATTATCTCTAGTGGAGTCGGCCTGTTACCTCTTCTTGGCTTATTGATGTACACTTTTAAAAAAAAAAATATATAAATAAAGAAAGGAGTCCAACGATGTCAAATCATATGATCACGGCGGCCGTTAAACTCTACCATGACGATGGGTTGTGATAAAACTTCCATTGAGTTTCTCGATTAAGGCCTCGGCCACGCAGTAGGCGGATGAGCGGCTGAGCGGAAAAAAAATATAAAACATATGAAATCACATAGAAGCGGCCACGCAATGAGCGAGCGGCGAAATAAAATTCTGAGCGGCTAAGCGGCGCCGCTCATAAACGATTTTCTGACAGTAAAATACGGCGAACTGTTTTTGACAAAGACATTTTAATTACTAATCGCTCAAAAGCAGCCGCTCAGTGTCTGGCCATACGCCGCTTAGAGCTGCCGCTCAGCCGCTTACTGCGTGGCCGAAGCCTAAACAGCCATTATTTAGTTCTCCGTGTGGCAATTGGCAAAATATACCTGGAATCACAAATTATTCTGTTCCATGCCCTAAAATTCTTGCCACAAGAAGTCAGTTATCATTTTGTGATAGCGAAAACCATTTACGGTAACTCTTCTGCCATAATATCACGAACAATAGAATAGCACGTTGCGGTGCCCTAGATGGTTTAAAATCACAAATCAGCCACATTAGCTGTCCCGGTAAACGTTGTTTTGCCAAATAAATAATTTCTATGAGTTAATATACTAATTTGGCGCAAAATTGACAGGGAGGTAGTTTAGTAGTTTTTGTCGTACTAGCTGACCCGTTAAACGCTTGTTGGCCAGAGTGAGGCAATACTGTAAACATCCACAGTGGCATGCCCAAATTTCATGTAGGTAGGATATTTTCGATCTTTTGAAAAGCGTAACTGAGACAGTGATGCGTTCACTTTGGAAACTAGGGAATAGTCGAAACAGTGGTGTTGGCAGGCGAGGTGTAAACACCCACACCTTTAATAAACATCAACCTTAAACCTTACGTTCTTAGTATTTTGTATTGTATTTCCAACTTGTGCATTACTACGATCTAACCTACGATATCCGGTTAGCATTTCATTTTATATAAGTTGTCATTTTGTTCTCGAAGTTCTTAAGAAAAAGAAGATAACTTCCGAAGAATCCAACTGATTAGTTTATTAAAACTATTATAAATACTTAAAGCTAAATAATTGTAAGTATAAAAACTAGAATTATGAACTAAAACTTACTGAATTATTTTAATAAAGGAATTTGTAACTATAAACCCTAATACGGAGTTTAAGTTAACGAAAATTTAGCTGCCGGCCCACTGAGCCGCCATAAGTGGACTTCAGTAAGCTTACGTTACGTTATCCGAAGGGGAAGATTGGTGAAACTATCGAGCAGAATGGTGTAGGTGTAGCCATCAGTGTGGACTGAGGGATTTCGTTTTGTGATTTTTCAATTCAAAAAGCTCGAACGGGAAAAAAATCATCTCCCTGTGATTTGATGGGGCACCAGGGGAAATTATAATACCTGCTTTTTCGCGTTCTGCCAAGGGCCGTACTAGTACTAGTAGATCGAGTAGAGCTTTTGCCTGCTAATTAAGTGCTGCCAGGGGTCACTCCTGCCTGTTTCACTAGAGCAAGAAAGAACTACGCTATAACCAGAGAAGTGTAAAGCCAGGATTAAAAATAATGTGAACCTTATTACTGAAATTTAGTGTTTTTCTTCAGACGTAAATCTCGGAAGCAAAACAAAAACCACACCACAACTGTCTGTGTTTTCTCTACGCATTTTATGACTAACGTTTTAAATCCAACCCATACTTAGCCTTATGAACAGGAGAATTCCTTATATTGCCATAAGGAACTGCTGAACAGAAATGTTTTTGAATGAAACTTTTAGCAACCCAACATTTAATTTAAACGCTTTTTTCATGTCCTTTAAGCGATGCCAAACTAAATAAGAATATCTTTACAAATCTAGGAAACAATGTTACCGTACCAGAGGAAACCAACGCCCACCCACCACCTTCACCAGCATCAAGCGCCAACAACGATGTAAACGACGGCGGTAAGTAAACGACTTGAACAGTGTTTTTCTAAAGAAAATTATTTCCACAAACAGGATACTAGTACTGCACAAAATTTTGGCATATTATCAACCCAAATTGGCAGCAATTACAACCACCAAAATTTATCCAACACAAAAACTAACATTAAAATCGATACAAATGCGAGAAAAGCGCCCCCTATTCAACCGAATACAATAAACATGACAAAACAAGTAGGCAACATAATTCCTGCTGGCTTAAGTGTGCCCTTGAATAACCCAAAATCGTCGTCAGCATCGTCGTCGTCGCTTGGAGCCACTCCAGAAACATTACCAGCTACATCACCTCATTTGGAGCAAACTCAAGAAATTTTTATGGTCCATCGCCTTCAGGAACATGACAATGGCAATGAAAACGACATCGACAAGCACATTGATGGCTCATCTTACTTTCAGGGCAAGATTGATGATGGTCGAATGAGAAAATTCGATTCAATGAATGTCGTTGATGCTGGGGAGTCCTTGAAATTGTTCGATGGATTACAGCATCAGGGGAATGTTTTATTTGATCAAGAATTTTCGGACAGCTTAAATGAGAGCACGATGGAAAAGGACTCTCTCGAACCTGAAGAACTGGATGTGGATTCGTTGGAGTCCAATGAGAATGTCGTACACCAGCATCTGAGTGTGATTGTCAAAGAGGAGGATGCAAGTCAGGATGATGGCAGTTTGTATGAAGATGACAATGGTGGCGAATTAGATGCAGAAAATGTACAGAAGTTCAATGAGATTGAGAGGGTTCCCACTTATTTGTATGGCATTCATCCAGCACGCACACCGATACCTGAGAGAAAAGCTAAAAATAAGAACACTGAAGAGACGCACAAAGTACCTGATGAAAAGAAGAATTTGGAAGCTGTTAAGAGTGTTGACGAAATAGAGAAATCTGAAGAGGATTCGACTGAATCGAAGGCAAGCTCTTCCGGAGAGTCGAGTGCGACTCAAATTGAAAATAATTTACAACATCGACAGGAAAAAAATAACCAACACGGAAATTACTGTAAGCTATCGGAAGATAATAAAGAAACAAAGCAACAAGAGAGTATCCAGCAAGAGCCATCGAGCAATCAAATGGTAGTTGACGGAAGTTTATTGCAGAGCAATCTACAGAAAGTTCTCATAATTCATCAAAGGGATGAAGACTCAACAGCAAAGGAGAGTCAAGAAGCAGGAAAAGACAATTATTCAAGAGAAACCAAAACTATTGAATTGGTTGGAAGTGACGCTAAGGTACCTGAGAGCTTGAGAGCCAAAAGAGAAACTAAAATGTTTATTGATTCGGAAAGAGGACTCTTGTCAGAAAAAAAGGAAAGTACGACATTTAGGAAGGAGGAAATTTTTACTCAACGAGAAAAGCTTTTTTCCAGTTCCATAACATATCATAGCGAAGAAAAGAGTTCGAAAGAAGAGTCCAAATCGGAGAAGTTAAGTGTAGATCATCAGGTTACCAGCACCAAGTCTGTGGAAACATCTTCCCATGAAGAAAATAAAACGATCTTGTCAAATCAAACCCTGGAAGATCTGCATAGCCGAGAAAATAAGAGTAATGAAGAACGAGTTAACACAGAAGTTGTAGGTGATCTGGTGACCAGCACCAAGTCTGTAAAAACATCTTCTCACGAAGAAAACAAAACGATCTTGTCAAATCAAACAATGGAAGATCTGCATAGGCGAGAAAAAAAGAGTAATGAAGAACGAGTTAACACAGAAGTTTTAGGTGATCTGGTGACCAGCACCAAGTCTGTAGAAACATCTTCCCATGAAGAAAATAAAACGATCTTGTCAAATCAAACCCTGGAAGATCTGCATAATCGAGAAAATAAGAGCAATGAAGATCGAGTTAACACAAAAGTTGTAGGTGATCTGGTGGCCAGCACCAATTCTGCAGAAACATCTTCCCATGAAGAAAATAAAACGATCTTGTCAAATCAAACCCTGGAAGATCTGCATAGCCGAGAAAATAAGAGTAATGAAGAACGAGTTAACACAGAAGTTGTAGGTGATCTGGTGACCAGCACCAATTCTGCAGAAACATCTTCCCATCAAGAAAATAAAACGATCTTGTCAAATCAAACCCTGGAAGATCTGCATAGTCGAGAAAATAAGAGTAATGAAAAACGAGTTAACACAGAAGTTGAAGGTGATCTGGTGACCAGCACCAAGTCTGTAGAAACATCTTCTCATGAAGAAAACAAAACGATCTTGTCAAATCAAACCCTGGAAGATCTGCATAGCCGAGAAAATAAGAGTAATGAAGGACGAGTTAACACAGAAGTTGTAGGTGATCTGGTGACCAGCACCAATTCTGCAGAAACATCATCCCATCTAGAAAATAAAACGATCTTGTCAAATCAAACCCTGGAAGATCTGCATAGTCGAGAAAATAAGAGTAATGAACAACGAGTTAACACAGAAGTTGTAGGTGATCTGGTGACTAGCACCAAGTCTGTAGAAACATCTTCTCGTGAAGAAAATAAAACGATCTTGTTAAATAAGACCCCGGATGATCTTCAAAAACAAGGAAATAAGAGTAATGCTGAAAAAGTTAACACAGAAGTTGTATCTGATCCCCGAGCAGAGTCCGAGAGACAGTCAAAAATGAGCGTTGATCACCTTGATAGGATTCTAGATGATCACGATCAAGAAGTATTATTGCAGTTTCAAGAACTTCAAAGTCTTAATGATAATGAAGTCAAAACTAATTTAGATCACGCACTGAACAAAGATATGATCAGTCAGGAGATTGTCGAACAGAACGATCTGCAAGTTGGTGATCGCACAGCTGAAGAGCAGACGCAGCATCAAGTGGAAAATGTAGTAAGGGCTGGAGACCTTACCCCTGTACACCATTCATCTCTTAGACAGAATGTTTCAGAGATATCGGATAGACCCCAAGTTATCTTTACAGAAACAGAAGATCATTTGAAGAATGAAGAAGGTTTCAGTGGAGTCCGCGGTCAAAGTCATGGGACCGAAGATAAAATTGATGACTCTAAAGAAGTCGACCTCAACAAAAACTTGAACACAACAACTTTGGAAGGAGAAAATGATTTGGGAATAAGAATTAAAAGAGAGTCTGTCGCTCACAAGACTTTCACAAGCCAAAGAAGTACTGCAGAGCGGAGAACTGTTTCTGATACCAACATATCAAAGACTCAGTCAGAAAAATCGACTGAAAGTAATGAGTCTTCAGAAGCTCAAATGGCAGATGAACCTGGAGATTTAAATCCACAGGGCCATAATGATAAACCATCGACGGTGACTGCTAACAGAGTCCCAATAAATGAAATTGAAACAAAGACAGACGAAGATCAGAGTCTTTTAAAAACAGGCAAAGCCGTTGAAGAGCCTAGGGACGAGATTCTTGAAGGAGGTAAAGGATTGCAAGACAGAATAACGCAAAACGAAGATCTTCATGCTTTGGATAGTAAAGATCCTAAAGAAAAAGACAATTCATCTCTTGAAGTATTTGGCTCAACTCAAGAAAAGGAAGAGCCGCAGGAGCGTTCTCAGCTTATTCATGATCAAGGAAATTCAGAGTTAGAGATACCATCTGAACTTAAGGGAAACCATACGGAAATAATTCCTTTAGAAAATGAAAAGCCAAAGCCTTTTGCTGAAGCAATAAAAAATCAGAACATGAGTAAAGAAAAAGGTAGCAATAAGCAAAAATCTGAGGATGGTTCAGACAAAGCAAGTCATTCGGAAATTCGTGATCAATATGAAGAAAACAACAAAATCTCACAAAATAATTGTGCTGAATCAGAGATTTTGAAAAAAGAAGTTGTTGATCAACATAAAGACAGTCAAACTAGAAAAGTTGAAGAGAAAAAGTTATCTGAAGAAACATCAAAAGAATTTGGGGAAATCAAGGAAAACGAATCACAATTACCGAAAACCTCAAATGATAAAGGAACAACAGAAGTAGAACCTGTTTTTAGTAAAAACGACAGTTTTCCAACTGAAGAACCACTTGAGAAAACTGGCCAAGAAAATCTCAATCAATCAACATCTCCAGACAATATTGGATATGCTGAAAGCAGTGCTGAAACATCAGCAGACTTTTCAAGTATTGGAAAAGATTTAGATTTTTTCGAAGACACTATCAAATATTTAAAGAGCGCCACTGAGCATTTGGGAGGAATGGAGGATGTTTTTGAAACAAAAGACAGCTCTAGTCAAAAATCCAGGGACCCCGAACTCCTCAAACACTCGGCAGTTCTGATTCAAAGTGCTTTTAGAGGTTATCAGGTGAGAAGGGACTTAAAAGAACTTAACAAGTTGGAGAAGAAATCTGAAGACGAAAAAGCACTTAAAGACAATGCAGCTATTAAAATTCAAAGCGCTTACAGGAGTCATCGAGTAAGACGGAGCATTAAGGATCAAGTAATTGAAGACAATACAGGGGTTGTCACTTCATTGGCAAAAGAAGAACTTCCTTCACCATCAAGGGATATATTGGCGACGAATGCAGCCAGAAGTCAAATTCCAGTTGCAGTTATACATCCGACAAAATATCCAAGTTCTGATGAAGAGAGCCCCAAGAAGAAATTAACACCACCTTCTCAAAGGAGTAGAAGTGTCACGAATTACCACCCGAGCACAAGTTCGGGAAACAAGACAAACACTAGAAGTTCTCCAAACAAAACAGTTACCACTTTGAAGAGGCAAAAGGCAGTTGAGAAAAGATCAACTATTACCAAGAAAAGCACTATTGAAGAATCTTTAATTGAGAAAAGATCGTCCAATGATTCTCTAGATCAAACTGTCAAAATTGACAAGACGACACTTGCCTTAACTAGAAAACCCCCCACAAATGGAAATAAATCAAAGAATCTTCGAACAAAGACACAATCGGCCAATGATATACTTGAAAAAACAATAGTTGGATCGACAAGTGTGAAAGATCAGTTCAAGGCAAAAGGAAAATCTCTTTCGACGAATGGAAAAAGAGCACAAAGCCAAGACTCATTTGACCTAGAAGCAATCAAGAAAGAGCTATTGTCAAACACTGCAAAATCTCCACCACAAACTGGTAAGAAGAAGAAACCAAAAAGCGGAAAGCGAGGTAGTCCCAAAAAGCAACCGAAAGGATCGAGAATTCCGCAGAAATCTCCCAAGACAATATCGACTAATAAACAAGCTCAGCCGTCAAGTGGAAATGTAAATCATGAGACTTCTAATGAAACTAATCTGTCAAAAACGTTTATCAAGGAAACGGAAGAAACAGTCTCCGACCAGAATGAAGAAGAAACTGGTACCTCAAAGAAAACAGCTTAATAAGACCTACACTGTCAGATCTTCATTGAATGAGATCGAAGGTCTTGATCCAAAGCTTGAAACATTGTCCGCAAGACATGAAAATGCTTCGGAAGATCTTTTTGACAGTTTGAAAAAAGATGTCGATAAACTAAAGGCGGAAGTGCAGGAGAAGTCAGCTGTTACAATTCAGAAAACCTTCCGAGGCTACAAAACAAGGAAGTTCTTGAAAAAAAAAGGGTCAGATGAAAATTTGAGCGGGCGGACTATCAAATCATCTCGTGGAAGCCCTGTATCTCTAGAAACTATTGTCGAAATGCCCCTGGAAAAAGAAAATGAGATTGTGTCGTCGTCTCAACAGCTATTAACCTCAAACGACGATCATAAAATTGTAGAAGAATCGTCAATTCAACAGACCAATGCAGCAAATGATGAAAAAATGGATGAAAATGTGGAACCGAAGGCTATTGAAGAAAAAAGTAATGAGTTGGTAGACAACAATCAAGCCGTAAAAGATGACAGCAAAACAGTCAATGCTGTAGAAAATTCGGAAGAAAGAGTGAAAGAAAAATCTGCTATAGTAATTCAGAAGACGTTCAGAGGTTATCAGTCTAGAAAGCAACTCAAATCTAGGAAGGACGGCATAAACATCTCGGTGAACAAAGAAGAAAATCCTCCAAACCCCACTGAAAAGCCCACTGAAAATGGGTCAGATGTCTTCACGACCTTACAAAAAGATTTTGAAGATTACAAGAGTTCCGCTTTAAACAAGTCTGCGACAACAATTCAGAAACATTATAGAGGTTACAGAACGAGAAAAGTTATGGATACTCAAACAGTCCTAAATGGAAAAGAACAAGAGAACCATGAGAAAGGTTTGAAGAAAGCTGTTGAAGAAGAACTATCAAAGGGTATTGACGAATCTACTGTCAAGACAGAAGGAAAGAACAATAATAAAAGAAAAAAGAATTGAAGAAAGTCCCCGGAAGGAGAACTATCGAATACGAAAACAACTGAAGAGTGGAACACAGAACGAAGAATCGGCGAAGACAGAAAGTTTAACAAGGGAACCTGTTCAAAAACCAGGGGACTTTGACCGATTCAACGTAGAAGAATTTCACAAGAAGGTTTTGGAAAAATCAGCAACAACAATTCAGCGGTCATTCAGAGGATATCAAACTCGAAAAAGGCTACAAAGCAAAAAGCTTGCTGTTGTTCCGGAAGAAGGTGTCGAGGGGAAAGATAAAATTGAAGAACTTCGTCAGGAGGTATATGAAGACAGAAAAAGTTCAACCAATGAACTTTTGAATTCTAAAATTCTCCAAAATAGGGTTGTTGCTGATCACACTTCTGATATGATAACAGAAAATAAAGTGAGCAACGACAGGTTAGAGAAGGCTAAAGGCCTTGATCAAGAAAATAGAGAAATACGCCTTGAAAAAATTACAGAGGAAACTAATGTATCAGAAGGGACAATTGATACGGAACTGTCAAGTGACAAGGAACGTAATGAGAAAGCCAACGGTATTGGGAATCATTTAATATCCAAAGATCACGACTCTCACAAATCAAACCACTCTCTCTCAGCCGGTGCTGTTCTTGAAAATGCAGCTTCTACTATTCAAAAAGCCTTTAGAGACTATCAGTCAAAGAAGATCAATAATCCCAAAAAGAGCTATTCCAACGGATTTCAACGCGGTTCAACAACCCCCAAAGAAGTTCTCGAGAACTCTGATGAGTCCAGCACCTTTATTGGACCCGACACATCATTTGATCTCTCTGATGTCGATAGTGTTGAAACGCGAAGTGAAAAAACCTTGAATTATGACAAAATCAGTTCCTCGGAAGCTCATACTCCAGTCAATAGTGGTGAAGAAGGCGAACGAGTAGCGTCATTCAGAGATTTAGAGAACGAAAACGACAATTCCCCACAAAAACAGCGCCTCAAAAGGAGTCTTATCGAACCCTCAGCTCCTCCTCTAGATGAAATTCTTCCAGCAGAAACTTCAACAGAGGTCACTGCTGCTAGCCCCAAACTCAAATGGTTTGTTGGTGAAGAACCAATAGTTCCATCCGATAGTAGTGCTGCTGAATCTTCTGTATTTCCTCTAATTTCTTCTACTGATTCTACTAGCAATATTGACGATTTGAATAGCTTTGATGCATGTTTTGATATTAATTCAAATTCTAATCAACAACTAATGCCATCTGTTAGTAATACTAATAATTCAGCTGTAGTTAGTACTAGTAGTTTGTTGCTTACTAATAATACTGAGATAAATGATAAAAATTCCTTATATACAACTTCTGAGATAGTTTCAGCAAATGAAGAAGAAAAAAAAAATTTCAAGAAAGAAGAAGGTAATTTGGTGAATGAGGAAGGTGATGAAGAAAAAGTAGATAAGGTGGAAGGAGAAGAAGATGAACAGACGGATACACTAACGAAGTCCGTAAATGAGGGCTCTGGAGAAGAAAAACAGGTCGGCTTAAAGGAAGTGCCTACGGATTTGTGCAAGAACTGTGCTGAGGGAAAACATGAGGGAGGTGCTGTTTGTTCGGGTAACCTTATCAAAACTCAGAGTAAGTTGAATTGCTGAATTACTTAACAATGCTTAAAAATAGATTTAATTCCATTTCTAGATAACGTCCGAACGGATTCTGAACAATCAGATCAGATTAAACAATTTGTTCTCATGGAGGAAGAACAAATTGGTCCAAAGACTGAACCTGCAGGCATTTCATCAGGTAAAGAGGAGGCAAATATTGAAAATCATTTGCCAGTTTATTCAGGTCCAAATGAAGGAGTGAATTCTTCAGCTGACTGCCCTGTAATATCACTTATTCCGCCATCTTCGGAAGATACTGACACATCTGAAAGAGACGCCAATCTTCAAGACAAAACTGAAAATCCAATAAATAAAGAATTAAAAGAACAAGTTAAAAGCCAAGGTCTAGAAGAATCCGAGGACCAAGCACCTGATAACTTAAAAAGTGGAGGAGTTGTTACTACTATAGATGAAGATTTGACAACTAATGCAACTCACTCAGATCTAAGCCTTCATTCAAAAGAAGGCAGTTTATCAAAAGAAGGAAAAGAAGTGGATCTTACAGACAAGCTAAGCAATGAAGATGAAGATCAACCTTCAGTTTCAAAACAGTCTTCACATATGAGTGCTGATGATTCGTTAGAAGATCCGTTCAAAACACGACCTGGAGAAGAATTTTCAGCTCAAGAAAAAGGCTTTGAAGATGATTTTAGCGATATCAGCGATAGCAAGGACCTTGAAGAAGCATCTGCGGTTGCAATGCCATCGTCTGAAGTAAAGAATCAAGCAAACCAAGCTCCCAATGAAAAAGCAGGGCCATTTGTAAAATCTGAAGAGTCAGAAGAGACAGTGAATCATGAAGATTTGATTGAAAAATTTGTAAAACTGGAAGAAAAGAGTGTAGAAGAGTTGAAGAAATCAAAAAGCGTGGTATTGGAAGAAGTAAATTTGCAAGAGAAAGTGGAGGGAACTGAAGTTGTTCAAAATGTCAATAAGCAAACTGTCATCGAGGGATCTGGAGAAAAAATAGATGAAGTGAACGACGATAGGAAAGAAGAACTAACTGCAGAAAAAACTGATAAGAATGATGATCCAAAGCTCGCTATTGTAGATGAAGAAAAGCTAGAAAAAGAGGGGTCTTCTTCAACTAATGATGAAGGACCAACAAAACCATCCGAGGTTGATTCTCAAATGACAAATGAAGATCAAGAAGAAAAAGACAAGGAGCAAGCCCGCAAACTTCAGGAAGATATGGAAATAGCAGCAAAGCTTATTGAGATAGGTCTCTCTGATCCCCTGGCTAAAGTTCTTGAAAAAGAGAGTAAACCTAGTGAAGAACCCTCTGTCAAAGATGACAAATCTTCCGGACCTACCAATGAGCAACCAGACTCCCCAACTCAAGCAAAACTCGAACAACTTATTGAGGATCACAGCAAACCACCTGAAAATCCCACTAATACAGTTGATCCCAAAGATCTCCCAACCAAAAACGCATCCCAGGAAGTAGAAGAAGTTCCATGCGTCAAAAAAGTTATTTCCCCTCCGCCAGATTCGCCAGATGAATCAGAACTTGACTCAACTACAACGAAAGCAGAATCTTCTCCCACAACACCGGGCTATGATGAGACGTCAGAGACTGATGCTCCCGATGCATCAAAGTCTGACAATCTTCTTGCCATGACGGAGAAACTTCGAGAACCCGAGGAGATGGTTGCTCGAATGCAGCAGAGACGTGCATCAGAGCACAAGGTTTCACTTGACAGTGTCACCGATCCACTGGTAGCTTTTGATGAGCCGATATGTGAGCCCATCAAGCCTATGGAGAAGATTCAGAAGTCCAGTTCGACTGATGTTGAAGATGATCTAGTCCTGCAAAAGTTACAACGGGGTGATACCACACGGGAGAGCAGTGCTCAGAGTGAGTCGGTGGTATTTGGGGATACGACTTCTCAATCACAAATCACCGAGTCCGAAGACACTTTCAATGAAAACCTTGATCTTCACTCTCTCCATCGGATGAACACAATCAACGAGAGTCGGAGCAACTATAAGCCTCCCAGTCATCTCTTCAAATCAGTGACCATCGATGACACGGTGAAATACATCGATCCTGAAAAGTCAACCGAAGAAAGTGGAAGTAGTTTTTGTATGGATGACGCCCTGTCCGAAGATGTCCGCAAGAAAATGATGGCCTATTCTGTTTCCGAAGCGGATTCGGACTACTACGACGTTGGGGATCACCAAACCGGTCGTCCGCATGATGACTTCAATATCAGCACTGCTCTAGATACTTTCCCATCGACCGACACCGATACAACTATTGTCTCTGCAGCAACAAAAATTCAAGCTGGCGCTCGGGGATTTCTCACACGACGCCGCATTCGTCGTGCCAGTATGGGTACCAAGGCGTCCCTGACCGAAGACAAGAACGTCTCATTCGGAAATGCAGCAATCGGTGAGTCTCTAGATCGGTTGGCAGAGGAGGATGCCGGACGGCGCCAATTCAATCGCACAACTGGCGTTAATTCTCTGCCCTCGGCCTTGGAGCATTCCGATGAAATATTATCGCCCCGTGTTGATGGGACCCAAATGACAGTCAAGTCATCGGAGCATTTAATTAAAATCGAAAATGTGTCGTCCGCATCGAGCATAGAGAATGACGCAAACTTGGGTCCTCAGCATCCATTCTCCGAAGATGATTCATTCCAAATGGCCACTAGCCTAGAGGCAACAGTGGCACGACGTCTCACCTTGCAGCGTGGCGATGCTCTGCGTAACGATTCGACGCCCGACGATGAGAACGGCAATGGCAAACAGGGGGATTTTGCCAAAAATACTTCGAGTATGACGGTGCATGAGAAGACCACGACTACGACGACGACAACGATGACCAAAACAACGACAGAGAGGAGGAATTATTCTGACGCAGGTAAGATTGGAATCGTATTTTGATTTTAATTAAGGGAATTTAAATGAATGAATTCGAGAATTCTTGGCAATCAATTGTTAATTTAGAGAAATTCGAAGACGTTTCTGCTTTTTTTGAATGACGTAGGTTCGGAAGTATGAATGAATAAAAGTTGTATAGGCTAATTGGATGTTACAATGTGTTGGTTCTGATATAACTTTCTGTCGAAGTCTGATAAACAGGGAAGGCTTTTATTGTGTTGGGCCCATGCATTTTTTCGGAGACTATCTACATGGGAACCATGGGGAGCTGCGGTCTGGCACCTGTTCTTTTAACTTTTCTTATTCCTTTTGAGCCCCGGCGCTACACTCCGGGGTGGACTTGGGCCCAAACCAACAAACCTATCCAACCAGCTCGGTCATTAACAAGCTGTCTCCAGTGTCGCCGATTTGGTTGAGGTCATCTTCAACTTGCGGTTGACAACTGAACCTTGGTCTTCCTCTAATGCATCATCCCTCTGGGGTGGATTCGAAGGTTTTACGGGCCGGAGCATTGGTGTCCATTCTCTCCACGTGACCAAGTAATTTGAGTCGTTGGACCTTTCGTCTTTTGCCTTGGTCAGTGTCGCTGTACAACCCGCAGAGTTCATGGTTAAATCATCTCCATTCATCGTCGATGCAGGCAGGACCGAGACCATAGATCTTTAGTAGAACTTTTTTCTCGAAGCAGTCCAAGGCCCTCTCATCCGTTTTTGACAGAATACATGCTTCTGCACCATATAGCAGGACGGGATGATAAAGGTCTCTAAGAGTATCACCTTACTTCTTCGGGAGAGAGTTTTACTACTCAATTGCTTTTTTAGGCCAAGGGTAGCGGAGTCAAGTTAGACAAAGTCGATATGGACCGATCAGTTTGTTGGCAAACGGCTTCTGACGTTCACATTGGTACAGAAAAGATCTTACAGGTGATGTTTAGGAGACTGATGCCTCGTACAGTACAGTGCATTTTAGAGGGTCTCTTCTCTCGGGCAAACGATGCTGGAATCAATTCATTGGGCATGCTCTCTTCCGACCATATTCTTCAGATGAGTTGGTACATGCTCCTTACCAACTTGTCGCGCGCCGATTGCCGAACGGTTTCATTGAATGGTTCATTCTGTCTGACAGCGGAATTTGATCCTCATCGCCGTTGTACAGTCTACAGAAGTGGTCTTTCCATATCCTCAGCATTAATTGTGACCTTACTACGATATTTCGCTGTTGGTTTTTACAGGCTTCAATTCCTGCTCGGTAACTTTGAGTCATTCGTTTTATGTCTTGGTAAAACTTCCGAACTTCATTCATGCTTTTAAGTCTCCCGAGATCGATCGATCGACCGGTTTTCATGCTCTCTCTTCGTAGAGCTCCCAGGCTGCTCTTGTCGTCCTGTGGAACGCTGCTTTATATGTTTCTCGCTTGGCTCTATATACCTGTCTGCATTCTTCAGACAGATATATGGAGCCTGGGGCTTAATGGCTCCTCAAAATTCTGCAACTGGTTCTCAATACTTGCTGCTGGCTGTAGTGGATTTTTCATGTGGTTACTTCACACTCGAACGGAGAGGAATTTGGCAGTGTCTTCCTATTGTAGTCGCCCGACGTCCTACTTTCTTCTAGCACTTTCTGCTTTTGGCTTTGTTTGAAATATTCATTGAACTACCTTGGCTATGAATGTGCAGTAGTCTAAGTCAATGAAGGCCCCTCAGAAGGTTCGGACATCAATAATGCTTGAAGGGTATCTTGGAGACCTCCAGGTCCCCTTGCAGATATACTACAATGTTTCGCCCTGGGTCAAAATCGATAAGCCTGAATCCGTTATCGAAGGTTTTTTCGTGCAAGCTACTGTTTCCTACTGTTGATGTCCTCTTTTCCCAGTTTGGTGTTAAAATCTTGTCGAGGAGTTCGTAGAACTTATCTTTGGTGTCGTCATCTTTATGTTCTTTGGGGGCGTGAGCGCATATTAGGCTTATGTTGCTGAATTTAGTCTTGATGCGGATTGTCGTGAAACGCTCGTTGACAGCTCTGAAGCTTAGAACATTTTGGCTACGCCGTAGTAGATTTCGCAGTTTTTCATACTCCTTTCGCCCGGCCCATTCCAACGCATTTCCTGGATGGCTGTTACAACCGCTCCGTTAACTGTTCGGTGGCACGTGGTTTGTTAAGGGACTGGAGGTTAAATCATGGACCTGGAAATTTAGAAATGAAACATGTGTCCGAGTATATATTCCCGAGTAAGTGAACGTAGTGTCCGTAGCTTAGTGGTTAAGTGCGTTGGCTGCTAAGCAGAACGTCGCGTCGTGGGTTCGAGTCCTACCTGGGCCCATAGTTTTTATTTCATCTTTTACGGGCACTGCCTCTTGCGAAGAACTGACAAAACTTCCAAGAGTATCATCTGTCATGAAAAAGTGCTTCTCAACTTTGCCGTTCGGAATCGGCGTTAAATTGTAGGTCCCCTAAATTCTTCACACGCACCTAGAGAATTGTTGATGAGAGTAAGCCACTTAGGCCTTGGCTCTTCAAGAGCTGTTGCGCCACTCTATTTATTTTTAGTAAGTGAACGTGCTGACCTACACCTTCTAGCGGTGCCTCTGAGAGGTTCTTGTCAATTTATTGACATGAACTTGCGGACGTTGGCAGCTTTAGTCTAATGGAATTAACGAATTGCTACAAAAAGTATAATGACGAAATATGCGATCCAGAAAAGATACTATACCTCGGATATAGTAAACGCTGAATGACGATTAACGAGTACCGACTGTGGATATTCGTTATGAAAATTAGACAAATTGTTGGGTATGTCCCTTGATTGGCTGGTACGCCCCTTCGATCAATGTGGATATATCCGACAGAGGGTGAGGAATGTCCCTCGTCTGCCAGCTGGACGAAGCTTCGAAAAGATAATAAAAAGCATATTATTATAAAGTATGTATGTGTAAATTAACTCACCATAAAATCACAGAAAGTATAAGAGTATACATCTAGGTCGTTGGGTACCGCGGGTAGTGGAGGTTTAGCCACCTCACTAGTGGACTTCGTGGGGGTTGTGGTTGTCTGAGTTTGGCCTGAGGTGCTATTGGTGTGTATTCCGGTTAGCGGCTATTCTTTCGGTGACTGAAAGTTCTGTGATCGGATAGCGGCTCTCTTCTTTCGGTCATTGGAAATTTAGTCCGGTTTTCCGTTGATATTACATGAGTAGTTAGAATCAAACCAAGATGAATAACAGCTGGCACTAATTCAATTGGTACTGGTGAAATCTAGATGCAGGATACGCTTCTTTCTTTCAGAAAGATGAGATGTGCTAATTGTATCCTTTGAAATACACCAGGAAGAGGTTTAGTGCCCTCTCAAATAAATCATAGTGACTTAGCCGACTTCGGTTGAAATTTGTCACGCCGGTAGAGTGGATAGGTGCACCGTAGGATAAGGCTTAATTGCTAGGTGGTTAAGGGACTAATATTCCACGTGAAGTTCAGGATCTCGATGTTCTTATTTCGCTAACATGGTTCGTTAATAGTATCCGTCCATATCCGAGGCTTGTTGTCCTTTCCTTATCTCGAAGGGTAAAAGCCAGATAACGCGTTGCTTAGCAGCCTGAGCCGAAGTAGCTCGTATTAGATGTTCAAACACAAAACTGGAAATGTAAACGCAATCGTTGACTCCATCTATAGAGTATTTTACCGTTGCCACCTGGAAAAAGGAGTAGTGCCTCAGTGAAAAACACTCACCCCGGCCTCTCTCATTAGCTGTCGCCAACAACCAACTAGAAATCTTAAATCAAATAATTGAGTCCCTTATCAATAAATACGACCGTACCAGAGGGTCATTCTTGGCTCCGACTCGTCAGTTATCTAAGTTCTGCCAACCCAACCTAACCTCGTTCTTGATTGTTTCAAAAAAATAATATAAATTAACCGCATCGGAAACCCCAATAAGAAACTAATTTCTTGAACATTTTCTTTCAGCCGTGACTAACAAAAAGGATACAATCAAATGGTTCGCACTGCGCCAGAATTCAATGCCTGTTCAAATTGACTCTGAAGTATTTCGCGTTCTGCCCAAGCACATGCGGAAGCGGATCAAGAGTGCCGAAGGTGAGAAACCAAAACGCATCCGTCTTCCGCGAGACTAATAGGCGACATTTCACATTGAGACTTATCGTACCGTTAAATTTTTAATCGTCTAATAAAATTCAGACAAAAACAAACAAAGAATTTTGTTTTCTAAAAATCTCTAAACAAACAAAAGAAATGTGAACAAAAAATTTGCACAACCTTGAGCGAGAAATATTTCAATAAATAAAATTTTTAAAATTACTACAAATTTGTGTTTTTGTTTTTTATTTACTTCACAGTGGGAAAGGGGCGATACCCCCTCAAATGTTGAGAGCAAGTAAATCTGTCATTCCTCAATTCCTATAAATCTTCGGAAGGCTTTTGGGGAAGTGCGATCGGATTTATAGTAATTTTTGCACAAAATTAAACAAAATTATAATTTTTTAAGACGATCATAATGACGCATGCGGTGTTTATTTTGACCGCAATCCGCAAATTAAAACGACGAGGGTGCTTTCAATTGGGGGTAGCCACATCATCATTGCGATCGATGGCTGGGACTGGGCTGCACACGCTTTTCTTGCAAATTTGTTTTTGATTCAGATTTGTATAAGTTCATGAAAAACAAGAAAACGGAAAAATTGTAGCACAAATTGGACACGTGTTGAATTTGAAAATGCGCGAAATAGCTGTCATTCATGATTTTCATCTTTTCATCGGTGTGGTGCCCAAAAAAGAAAATAATTTGGCGGTTGTTATTATTTTTGAAAAAAAAAAAAAAAATTACATTTTATAGGGGGAAAGAGTCGAGCTCTTGTTGAGAATGTTTTTTGATGACGCACTTGGGGACTGAATTTACGCATGAGTTGTATTTTTGTTTAAGCGGAACGAATGCTTATTGACGATCGCATTGAAATGCAATTATAACGGAAACTGTTATGAGATTCCTTGGGTATCTGTTGGCGGTCAGCTGTCAGGCGAACAGATTTGATTTTGTCTCGATTTTGGAATGGAAGAAGTGTTGGTAGACAAAACCAGATTAGTATGCACCACCTTTAATGGTCGTTTTAGGTAAGGTGGGGCTTCCCTCTAGTTATCTCTTTCAAGAATGGAAACTCAGCGTCAGCAATAATAACAATAAATCTTAGAAACAAGCGAGTCATTTGATCACCCGATGTCTTGGCCACATGTAACTGAAGGTTCCATAGTGACACCACATCCTTCGAGTAGGTTTTCTATTCCTTCTTAACAGCAAGCGAGACAAATTGAAGAAGGCCCAGATGACGACAAAATTCAAACATCAACACGTTAGCATCATTCTTGGCGATCTTAAAAAAAAAGATAAGTAGGTACAATCTTCAGCAAAACACTGGTCCCTTCGTTTGCAAGATAACATCGAAGAAACTGGTACCAGTTAACCGAGGAATATCCACGAATTCATTGCCTGATGAAATAACTCGTACCAAATAGAAAGCGTGTTGATAGATATCACCTCGAATCCCGATACGCTCGTATCAAGGTGCCAACATCAACTCTGATCCTAGATTTTTGGATGATGGGGAGGAAATAGTAAGTATTAAAACTAGAGTGCCGGAAGTTGATAAGAGTTATAGAACAAACTCAGGAAGAAGAAAGAAGAAAAGAGACTTCACAATAAAAGAAAGCAGCCTGGGAAAAAGATTTTCTGTGAATTCCAGGCCCGGAAGTTCTAAAAATCCGTCCCTATTGGTGGATGGAATATACACCACGCTGCTTGTACTGTAATAACGGCAAGAGAAATCCGATCACCGATACTTAAGACATGCTGAAGCGACCTAAGAAATGTTGGTTCCCTAATGTCAAGAGGTTAATGTCGTGATGCAGCTTTAAGCTGGCTTAAAGCTGATAGCATACCTTACATCTCGAGATTCTCGAACGGGACATACGCGATGTCTCTAAAAATGCCGCAAAGTAGATATCGGCATCAATACAGTCAGTTTTCCCTTAATTCCAAGGGAACTCAAGTTGTGTGCCAAAGATATATTCGCTTTGAATAAGTAATATCAAATCACGGCTTTCTTCAACCATAGAGAATAGCCGTTCGACCAACAAGTATCAGAGCGAACTCAAAGAGCGAAACGTAGCTCATGGAGAAACTTCTGCAGTAGCATAGAACGTACAAACCATACCGAGGCTAAGGAAAATACTCTCCAAAGTAAGCACACCCATAGGCTCCCTAAAAGAACCTAATAATCAATGGACAGAGTCCTGTCAAGAAAGCCTTAAACTCCTGGTTCAAACACACTTCCATGATGTAACGCAGGCTCAAATAACGAGTTAACAAACAACTTATATACTCGGTACTTGAAATCCCTAGGGAAATTATAACGAAAGAAAAGCTAATATGGGCTATTAACTCATTCTCTCCTTATAAATCCCCAGGCCCTGTCGGCATCTTCCCTTGATGCTGCAAAAAAGCAGTGAAATAATCACTCCACTTCTGATGAACATACTTCATAACAGTCTTAAGTTAGGATACGTTCCGAAGGCTTGGCGTGAAGCCAAAGTCGTCTTCATACCAAAAGCTGGCAAGCCCAGTCACACAGAACCAAAAGACTTCAGACCTATCAGTCTAACCTCTTTTGCACTCAAAACACTTGAGAGATTAATCGATATGCATATCCGTAGCAACTTAAAGCCGGAATCCATATCACCATTTCAGCACGCCTATACAAAAGGCAAAAGTGTAGAAACAGCCCTACACTGCGCAGTTAGAACAATAGAGAAGTCGCTTGCGGTAAAAGAATATACCCTAGCTTCTTTTCTTGATATCGAAGGAGCATTCAATAATGTCCACAACAGTGCCATAGAAAAAGCACTCACTGACCTTAAAATAGAACCTACAATTATAAAATGGATCACGTGTATGTTGAAAAGCAGACAAATCCATTGTGAACTAGGAAACTCTGATATTAAGATGTACACATCTAGAGGGACTCCACAAGGTGGAATCCTCTCACCTCTTCTCTGGACTTTGGTGATGAATGAAATTCTCATCAAACTCAAGAATAGTGGTGTCAGAGTTATAGCATATGCCGACGACCTAGCGCTTCTGGCAACGGGTAAATACCTGACCACAGTAAGCGAACAATTAGAAGGCGCTATTAACTATGGTCAGTAACTGGACCAAGAAATGCGGTCTCAAGGTCAACCCCCTGAAAACGGAATTGGTACTTTTCACCAACAGAAGGAAAATACCTTCTTTTGAAACACCAAAAATCGATAACACCCCACTTATAATTTCAGAAAAAGCAAGATATCTCGGAGTTATCTTGGACAAGAAACTCAACTGGGGTCAAAACATACAAGAAAGATATAAGAAAGCCATGATTGCACTCTACTCGTGTAATAGGATTCTGGGAAGAAATTGGGGCCAAATCCTAAGATAATCATGTGGATGTACACAGCCATTGTTAGACCCATTCTAACTTATGGCAGTTTGGTTTGGTGGCAAGCTCTGGAGAAATCCACGAACTTAAAAACCCTTACCAAAGTACAAAGAATGGCATGCATTAGCACTACGGGGGTGATGAGGACTACCCCAACTGCGGGCCTCGAAGCGATCCTAAATCTCACCCCCATAGACTTATTCGTACAAGAATCAGCAGCAAACAGCGCTCTTCGACTTAGTCAGACAAATATTTGGAGATCTAATCAAAACGGCCATACCACAATTCTTACAAAATACGTTGGCAACAATGTTTGTACAGATTACATGACGCCTTATTTAGACTTCAATAAAAATTTTACTACTAGCTTCCCCAATAGAGAAGATTGGGAAAACAGTGTACCCCACACTAATGAATCGAACTTTACCATCTTTACTGATGGTTCGAAAATGATTACTGGAGTAGGGGCAGGCTTCTACTCAGAAAATCTTAGCCTTGCTAGTTCTTTCAGACTTCCCGACCATAGCAGTGTCTTCCAAGCTGAGATCTTGGCAGTGAAAAACGCTGCTAATCAAATATCCATGATGGCGATATCACACGCTGATATCACCTTTTTCATTGATAGCCAAGCAGCAATAAAAGCGATCTCTGCCACGCAAATCAAGTCAAAGCTTGTTTCTTGCTGTCGCGAAGAGCTAAGGGTTGGTATGCAGTACAACGTAAGACTCTGCTGGGTCACACTGGTGAAACGAAAAAGCGGATGAGCTTGCAAGAGAAGGGTCGGTACTTGATCCCTCTCTCATAGACCATAACATCAGAATCCCTCAATGCGAATTAAAAAGAAATATCAGTAAAAATATCATTCAAAAAGCAAATGATAGATGGAACCTACTAGAAACCTGCAATAACACCAGGAAACTCTGGCCTTATTATGACAAGAAAAAATCTGATAAGATTTTACTTCTCAAAAAACCGTCCCTAAGATCCCTCATAAGTGTGATAACTGGACATAATCTACTCGGCTACCACAAAAAGAAGATGGGGCTTAGTACAGATGACATATGTAGAGGCTGCGGCGATGAAGAAGAGCACGAAAACACAGCTCACTTCCTATGCCACTGTCCAGCACTCTGCCGTACTAGATTAAAATTTTTAGGCAACTATTTCTTTAATGAACTAGAAGAATTATCTGAACTCCCAGGCAATCGCCTACTGAACTTTGTCAAGTCCACCAAATGGCTCGACCATTCATAGGTTAAATCACTTTTTCAAAAGTTACAATACTTCAGGGTATCACAAAGGATCTATATTGATCTAAGTGTAATGGTAACAAATTCAAACGTCAGCCCATATAACCTAACCTAACAACTATCAGTCTTTTATCATAAACTATGAAGCTCCAACCATCAACCAACACACTTCAAAAATCAACCATCAAAAAATATTGAGCACCAATCAATATTGTCCAATTTTTCAAATTATTTTCGAAGCAAGGGTTTCAACAGCTTTACAAAAATATACCAAAAAATTGTGATTTATCTCGAAATCTGTTTTTTGTTGGCCAACAATCAGCCAAATTTTCAACGAACTAAAGTGTACTGGGCTTCAGTTTCTGTGAAATGTCTAGTGCGGCAATTAAACCAAATTCTGCGTGACCTGCATTCTCTGCAAAATTCTAGAACACGTTTATTTTGTTTCGAGTTGATTGAAATCTACAATCTATTCTCTGCACCAACACACCGCACCAGTCTACCCTCTCGGTCTAGTTTCAAAACGCCCTAGTTTCTACTTTCCAGTCTGCTGCAAAAAAAAAAACATGTTCTCAGCTCTAATAGCAAATTTTCATATTTTTCGCATTCGATGTCCAATAAATTGGATACAAATGGGATTCCGTTCACTTAGATTTGGCATCGTGTCTGGTCTGGTGGTATGGAAATGGGCTTGAACGGAGATTGGACGCATTACTGTAGAGTGTAGCGTCTGGTGAGTGAATTTGCGTGGGTTTAATAAAATGAAATATTAAAAATCGAATTGCACTCGTTTCGATGCTTGAATGGGTTGCATTCCGAGGCAATAATTAAATTTAATGTTTGTTTTAATGGGGAATTTATGAATTATGAAAATGTACATAAACACTGAACTTGATTAGTGCACTTTTCGACATGAATGAGATGTTGGATTTTTCTTAATTAAATTAGTTTTGGATGGGGTTGGTGGGTCGAGGCTAAAGTGGTTGAGTGGCGAGTGGAAACATAAACATTTTCTAGAACTCATGACAATCCTAGTGAAGAACAAAACAAATCGAAGAATTACGTCGAAAATTGCTAATAAAGTTTTTACACTTAAAATTATTTTGAAAAAAGAAAAACACATAGAACTTGGCATCGAGGTAAGATTTGATTTGGCGAAGGGAGCAAAAAATGGGTGACAGAAGAAAGACGACTTAACAAAATGTTGCTTAAATTTTGTTCAATATCCTTTGACTAGTCATAATGGAAAGACATGCACGTTACACCACAACAGGTTTTCGAGAAACTTACAGTCCCCATAATCAACCTCCCAAAACGACTAATGCATGTATTCGGTACTGACGAATAATAGAATTAGGAACTTTCTTACGAAGAGTCAATACAAGTTGTATTGGACGGGTTTAAGTGTGAAACCTACAACATAAATGCTGGTGTGCCCCAGGGCTCTGTTTTGTCTCCGATCCTCTTTCTCATTTTTACAAATTATCTCTTGTCTGTTACTTTGAACTCCGCCAATTACAGAGGAATCAGTCTACTTAACATCGCCTGCAAGATCCTCTCTGCCGTAATATGCGAACGTCTGAAGCCTTTCGTCAACAATCTGATTGGTCCTTATCAATGTGGCTTCAGGCCAGGAAAGTCAACCATCGGCTTGGACAGAACATCACAATAGACGCATACAACATCGTGGTAGCAGAGGAGTTTGTCTACCTAGACTCCGCTATTAACACGGGAAATAGCACCAGCGCCGAGGTCAGACGAAGAATAACTCTTGCTAATCGCTGTTTCTTTTGTACAACACGCTCATCATCCCAGTCTTGCTGTATGGTGCAGAAGCATGGACCTTGAAAAAATCGGATGAAAGTGCCTTTGGCTGTTTCGAGAGGAAAGTTCTTCGGGTCATCTTTGTCGCCGTGTGCATTGAAGGGGAATGGCGAAAAAGATATAACAGCAAACTTTACGGGTTGTACAACGACCTAGCCAGAAGGGTCAAAGTCCAAAGACTCAGATGGCTCGATCATTTAGAGCGGATCAACACCAATGCTCCGGCCCGGAAAGCCTTCGACACTTTTCCCTAGGGTCGTAGAAGGAGAGGAAGACCGCGACTCAGGTGGCTCACTCAAGTAGAAGAGGACCTCAATCAACTAAAGTTAGTAATTAAGTATTGTTTAATGCTGCGAAAACTCAGCGCTGTATTGTATCGTTGATGTGAGATATACCCCCTTATGGCAGTCGCCTCAATGAGTTCGATGATCTCGAAACTCACAGTATGTGCTTGTGCAGCATCGAAGTGGTGCATCCAGGAAAACTGACTGTTTTGTGTGCTCTATTGTCGAAATGTGTCATTGGTCCATGTTTTTTCGAAGATGTCAATGGGACGGACGCGACGGTTACACTAATTCGGAGCAATATTGTCGAATGATAACCAAATTTTGTTTTTTGGCCGGTGACTGGACGATATGTGGTTCCAACAAGATGAGGCAACAAGCCAGACAACACGATCAATTATCGCCTTATTGAGTGAGAAGTTTCCTGGTTGCGTAATTTCACGTTTAAGCGACGTTAATTGGTCACCAAGTTCATGTCATTTGACACCGTAAATTTTTTTTCTGTGAGGCTACGCAAAAGCCGTGCTAACGCCAATAGTCCCCGAACTCTAGACGAATTAAAATCAACATGACTCAAGTTTTTGCCGAGATACCGCCCGATATGTTCGAAAAAATGGTTAAAAATTACTCAAAAACATCGCATGCTGCGAATGCCGAAATTTGAATGATATTGTTTTTCAAACTTAAATTTTCATTGAAAATATGTCTTTGTGTGTGTTTTATTAAGCTTTACTTTCGAAACCAAGAAATGAATAACCCTATACTTAAGCCTCTTGGATTGTAGTCAAAAAGGGGCTCTAAGAACGATTGGTGATCGAGACATCATTAACTCATTGAAGTGATTAGAACGACCGACATGCGCCGTAAAGTTTCGTGTCTTTCTCTGTTTTATCGTTACTTCTTCGGTGGTTAACGCTCTAGTGAAATAGCCAGTTGCATTCCTTCCTCCAGGAATGTCAATAGTTTCATGTTAAAAGTTTCCTCATAGTCCCCACAGTCAGGCCAAATGAGGATCATCTCTTCTTGAGGTGTTAGAAGAGATTTAGTAACCAATGTTATACTTGATTGCACAGGAAGGATTTCGTGTCTTGGGTTCTTAAGGCTTAGAACTTCTTCTCGATAATAACTCAGCATATTATTTTACTTTCACATCATCTAGTAAATTAATATTTCATTTACCCTAAGATTTCAATTGCGATCTCAATTGCAAAACTTAGCTTAACCAAAGTGTTCTTGAAAAGCCTGAGTCCGAGTCCGGGTCCGAGTTCAAGTTCATCAAGTCCGAGTGCTTGCATGATTTAATGTTAAATACATATCTGCAATACCTGGGAGTTTTTAATGAAACGATGCACATGGACTTAGCCTACACGGCACCACCTCCGATAACAGATTTAAGCTAATCGACTTCGCTAAGGGGTGAAGGTTAGTAGGTACGTGATTCCAATCTCGATATCCACAAGGGGACATATGGAACTCTCCTCATCAATCAACCGTCAAATAAATCGATCTCATTGCGATCGACGCACGACACTTCTCTAGGAAGCAAGATGTCCGCACATTCCGAGGTGCCAACATCGACTCGGACCCCTACCTTGTTGTAGCCAACGTACGAATGTGACATCAAACGGCTACAATCGCAAAAGATTGCTAGATCCTTTTCCGATCGTGTCTCCGAAAACCTCCTCAGAATTCCTTTGCTGTCAGCACAAAATTTAGAGAACCAGCGGCAACACTACACTGCCAATCAGCCATCAGAAATGCCGTCTATGAAGTGCTAGGGTTTACACGGCCACCACAACGAGACCACTGGTTAGACAATGAGTGCCGGCGAGCACATGGGACACGAGCAGCTCGTGAGCTCTACGAGCAGAAAATTAGAAAGGAGCACAAACTTCTCAGAAAGAAAAAAAGGCAGTATGAGAAGCGCGATCGAGGAGATAGAGGGATGTCACCACAGGAACGATGTTCGAAAGTCTTACAAACGAGTAGAATATACCACCAGGTCTTATACACCCCGAAGAGAAGCCTGCAGAGACCATCATGGGAACATCATAGTGGAACCACAGTCAGTGCTGAGGATATGGAAAGAGCACTTTTCCAAGCTGTATAATGGCGATAACCAGCAAAATTCCACCAGCTATAGAGATCCATTCAATTTATGTGAAAAAAAAGATAGCGATATCTAAACTTATGTCGAACAAAGCCGCTGGAGTAGACGACCTAGCCACTGAGCTCTACAAAGCAGCTGGAGATGACTTAGTTAGGAGCATGCACCAGCTCATCTGCAAATTTGGCGAGACAAAAGCATGCCCGACGAATGGAACCTCAGCCTCGTATGCCCGATCCTCAAGAAAGGAGATCCTCTGAACTGCATCAACTACAGAGGTATTAGTGTCCTTAACATCGTCTACAATATCTTGTCGGCCGTGCTGTGTGAACGTTTGAAGTTGAAGCCTTACCTCAACAACCAGAGAGGTTTTTATCAGTGTGGCTTCAGACACGAAAAGTCCACCAACGATCAAATATCGACTCTACGGTAAATCTTGAAGAAAACTCAGTAACTTCAATCGATACCTATAACCTTTTCATCGATTTTAAGGGCAGGAAGATGGGTCTTGCGGTTAACGAGGGCAATACCAAATTAATGCTATCAACAAGAAAGGAGAACCATCATCGACGTCTAGGAGCAAACGTCAGCATAGACAGATTTAACTTCGAGGTAGTTAAGGACTTCGTCTACCTTGGATCCGCTATCAACTCAGACAAAAACGCCAGCGCTGAAACCAAACGAAGAATCACTCTTGCCAATCGCTGAAGGCAATTGAGCAGTAAGGTCCTCGCTCCAGCAACACTCTACAAAACCCTCATCATCCCGGTCCTAATGTATGGCGAAGAGACATGGACCATGACAACATCCGATGAAAACGCTTATTCGAGAGAAGAATTCTTCGAGTTATTTTTGATCCTGTCTGCATAAATGGAGAATGGAGACGAAGATTCAATCAAGAACTGTACGAGTTGTTCAGCAACACTGGACAGCCCGAAATATTTCGGTCGAACGACTAAAATGGTTCGGTCATGTAGAGCGAATGGAAAATAATACTCGGGCTCGTAAAGTCTTCGAATCAAACCCGGAAGGACGTCGCAAAAGAGGAAGACCGCGACTCAAGTGGAGCACAAAGGTTGTAGAGGACCTGAACCAAATTGTCGTGCGAAACTGAAGACAGCTACTTAGAGACCGAGCTGGCTGGAGACGTTTGTTGGATGAGGCCCTGGTCCGACCTGGACTGTGGCGTAAGTACGTATGTAAGTAAGATACACATCGGTGTGCATTCCTCAAACACTTTTTTTAAATGGGACCTGCAACTACTGCTTATTTTTGCTTATTTATTGATATTTCCATCGCAAGGTCGCACGATAAAATTAAACATCAATATTCGATATATTTATGGAGTCTCTAGCTCACCGCCATGTCACCCACCCACATGCATAGAACATTTTCATTTAAATATTTATAGAAATTATAGAGATAAAACGAATTCCAAATAGTGTGAGTCATCGAACAAACCACATAAATCAATCTCCCAAAATAAACATAACACTTCCATCCATCCTCAATCAAAATTACACATTGATTCACATTTGTATTAAAATAATTGAAATGAATCTCAAATGAAACAAGAAATGTAAATGGACTTATTAAATAAAGCGATAAAATGTGAATTTACTTGAAAATATTTTAAGGAACGTCCCCAGTCGTTAAATTATTTCCAAAGTAATTTATCTTCTTGAGGAGGCAAACAAAAAAATGAAAAATGAGAAATCTTTCCACCTCCCACTGAAAAATATTTTGAATTTTCGAAAATGCCACTTTCTTTTCTAAAAATAGTGAAATGAGTTTTCAGATTCTCCACTGACGCAATGCCAAGGTGAAGATTCTTGTTTTGTTTGGATTTTGTGGTACCACAAGTCGGCCAAAAACGAGGAGATTTTCGGTTTTCCTGGTTTTTCTGTTTTTTTTTTTTTTTTTTTAATAACAACTTCATTGAAGGCGAGTTAACTTTGTTGGTGGCGGCATAGGTACTTGGATCTGGATGGTGTACTTGTCATGATGCTGAAAAGATCTCCTCATGGACGAAGTTTATTATTTTTGTTTTCACATTACATATGACTATCGATAATGGTGTTGAATTTTGGGAACCCAGGGACTTGCAGACATTTAAGATTGTTTGTTTGACAATAATGTCAGTTTTGATCATTTTTCATTGAACCGTAGAAACGGACCTCAACACATGTGACATGCAGTACTGGAAATAGCTAGTGAAGGGCCGAATTAACGAATTTTTGATCAGACAATAGTTAAACCGGGACTGCATTGCTTAGGCTAGTAAACAAATCGTGTATGATTAATAAGATAAGAAGGTTTGTCTTCATATTTGCAGTGGAGGAAACTTCTATAAAAACACATGAATTTCACAACCTTTGTATACACTGATTTTTGACCTTTCTTCCACACTTAAAGTTTTTACACTTGGCATTATGAGATTGATTGATGTTCGAAGGGTAGACACAGTGCATTCCAGAGGACACAAGCCTCCACAGAAATCTCTGTCTATCAACTCCTACTCTCCGCCTCCCCGCGGTGAACATCGGGTGCCAGTACCTCAACCGAAGATTGGGTTCCAAACCCAGTGGGAAGTTGTTGGCGGCAGCAAAGAGTGAGAGGGGGAGCAGATATACTTCCACTAAGGCATGCTTCCTTTTCAACAGGCGGCAGCGGAAGAACTCCAAAGATGGAATCAACGGTGGCGTCTACAGTTCCAGTCAGGATGAACTACTAATAGGGCTACTATACGAAATATTCGCAGCCCAGGCCTATAAGAACGGTTTGGCCGGCTCTTCGTCTTAGAGTTAAACTTAAGACATGGATTTGTTAGTTGGGACTTGACCCAGGAAGAAGGTCTTGAGTTTTAACTCAGTGAATGAGCGCATAACGACAACTCGCATCAAGGCTAAATTCACCAACATAAGCCTCATTTGCACCCACGCCCCCACTGAGGAAAAGGATGAAAACACTAAAGACAGGTTCTACGAGCTCCTCAACAAGACCAATGAACAATACTCTAACTATGACACCAAATTTTTCTTTGGAGATTTTAATGCTAAGCTGGATAGAAAAGGAATCAGACGACACAGCCTTCACGACACCACCTTCGTTTACGGATTTAGGCTAATCGAATTCGCTGCTGGGCGATATGTGATGGTAGCAACTACGCGATTCCCACATATCGACATTGACAGGGAGACATGAAGATCTCCAGATCAGTCAACCGCACCGCACGTCTCTAGCAGGCAAGATGTCCGAAGCCAAGGTACGAATAAGGATATAGCGATCAAAGCCAACACGCAAAAATGTTAGGAGAAAATTCGACGTCAAACGACGAATATCCGAAAACCTCCTCAGAAATCCTATGTTGCCAGCACCAAATGTAGAGGAAAGAGGAGCAAAAACTTCTCAGAAAGATAAAAAGTGAGAATGAGAAGCGCGCGATCAAGGAGACAGAGGTATGTCACAACAGTTACGATGTTCGAAAGTCTTACAAAAAAGTAAAACAAATCATCAGTAAAGCTTTTGAGAATTTCGGGAATTACCCGGGTAGCAAATGCCCGGGTATTTGCAAGGTGTTCGAGTACCCGGGTACCCGGGTACCCGGGTACCCAAGTACTCGAAACAAGGGGATCGTGTATCTGAGTACCCGGGTGCTCGTATACATGATCGTTTTGTTTCGAGGACCCAGGTAAATGGGTATCCGAACACGACGCAAATACCCGGATACCCGGGTAATATTGAATAATTCGGTGCCCTGGTTCCCGGGTACCCGGGTATTATTTGGAGCACACGGTGAGAATCAAGAGCACTAACCAGCGGGACTTAAACACCCTGAAGAGAAGCCTGTAGAGACCATTAAGGTAACATCGTAGTGGAACCACAATCAGTGCTGAGAATATGGAAAGACCACTTTTCCAAGCTGTATAATAGCGATGGCGAGCAAAATTCCGCTAGCACTACTAGCAAGTAGGCCAACAACTCCACCCACCCAACACTGACAAAGTGAAGATAGTGATATCTAAACTTAAGTCGAAAAAAGCCGCTGGAGCAGACACGCTAGGTGCCGAACTCTACAAAGCAGCTGGAGATGATTTGGTTTGGAGCATGCACCAGCTCATCTGCAAAATTTGGTGGAAGGAAAGCTACCCGACGAATAGAACCTCAGCATAGTATGCCCGATCTTCAAGAAAGGAGATCCCCTGAACTACACCAACTACAGATTAATAAGTCTCCTCAACATCGCTTACAACATCTTGTTTGCCATGCTGTGTGAGCTTTAAAGCCTTTCGTCAACAACCTGATAGGTTTCTTATCAGTGGGGCTTCAGTCCGCCATTGATAAAATATTCATTCTACGGCAGATCTTTGAGAAGACGGAGATGAAGCAGGAACTTCAAATTGATACCTATCTTCTTTTCATCGACTTCAAGGCCACGTTTGAGTCCTAATGTATAGTGCAGAGACAAGGATCATGATAACATTCGATGAACGAGCTGCTCAGCGACTCTGACCTAACCAGAAAAGATAAGGTCCAACGACTTAGATGGTTTGGTCACGTAGAGCGAATGGAAAATAATGCTCCGGCTTGTAGAGTCTTCGAATCCAACCTGGAAGGACGTCACAGAAGAGTAAGACTGCTACTCGGGGAGAGCAGGTGATAGAGGGAATGGACCAACTTGGCGTGCCAAAATTGAGAAAGCTAGCTAGGGACTGAGCTGACTAGAGACGTTTGTTGGATGAAGCCCTGGTCCGACCTGGACTGTAGCGTCACCATAATATATATTAAAAACTAAGCAGTTTTGATATTGCCGAGGTCGACAAAAGTGAAAACCTTGAGCATTAAAATTTGAAAGTTCTTATATGATTGCTAAAGTCTTGATTAAAATCGTTCTAACATTTTTTTGGTTGAATCTATGTAATTAGAACTGCAGACATTTTCATAAAGATTGAAGAAAACTACAAAACTGCATCATTAAATTTTCATAACCGTTACATTTTTTATCAACTTTTAGTTAATTTATTATGAAAATATAATTGATGCCACACTAATCATGCAATAATGCATTCAAATTGGAATGGAATGTCAATAACTTTAAAACCGATTTGAAGTCAGAGCCTTGTGCTTCTTTAGAGACTTTAATCCTGTACATCCGATTAGATTATTAGAACGTTTGCTAGCGCACGCAGCCTGACAAATGCGGTATCGAAATCACCGGTACATGTAGATTAGACATATGGAAATTTGAACAACCCGTCTATAAGTTTACAATAATTTCTTATCCCACTAGCTGACCCGAGAAACGTTGTTTTGTCATAGAAATAATTTTTAGGAGCTATTTTAGCTGCAAAAAATATAGATATTGATGCTATAAACTTAAAAATACAACAACATTGCGCGGCAAAGAGATATTTTCCAATCCTCAATAGATACTAGCTGCGTTTTATTATGACGATGATCTGATCCGCAGATCAAGAAAATAAAACAGCTTCTATCATCAATTTGTTTTTTACTTCAAGTTTGGCAGCTGTTTGTAATTTTTTCATTCTGACAATTAGATCGGAGTTGCCCTACGATAATTTTGTTGAACGATTATTATGTTGTTTTTTTAAGGGAAAAGTTTTTGCTATGTAATTGAAAAATATTTCATAGCGGATAGATGAATGTGTGAAAGTGCACAGTTTTCATTGAAAATATACACCAACGTTTTAACTTGTGTGCGGAAGAAGAACTAATTTTTGGATCACAAAAATTGATCCAAGTGAAAAGCTGGATTTCAATTTGTTGTTGTTACACATATAAATCAATGATCTGATCTGGATCATTGTGATAATAAAACGCAGCTACTGTTACCGAGCTTTTCCAATCAAGGTAAGGTCCTTAGAAGTTGAGGACAGCTTATTATAATCATTAAAATCAAATATAAAAACTCACAATACCAATGATAAAAAAAAAACAAATAAAAAGAACGTACTCATCCGCCACGCAGTGTGTCATTATCATTTAAAGCGAGGCGACATGAAGTTCACGGGGTCAGATAGTGTTCTATATGTCGCAAGTAATGAATATCATTAATTGGACTGTTTTATACGAATTTTCACCTTTGAATTTCACTTTTTAGATTTTATTTCATGAACAAACATGAATAATAATAGCATGAAAAAATAACGGTTGCCTTCATTTCGCTTTGATAGATCATTTTGGATCCATAAATAAAAAGTGCTGTCAAGTTTGTATTGAAAGGTTGCAGTGTTTTCATAGGAATTTCTACTTTACTGTAGCTTGTGCTACTAATTTATAAAGGGTTTTCCAATAAGAGGTGTTTGAAAAGCCCGGTATTTTGGTAGCTGTCATTTTTTGACATTTGGCAAGTAGAAACTACGCCATTAATAAAAATGGAACGATACACGCTTCAACAACGCATTGAAATTATTAAAATCTCTATATATATAAAAATGGATGTGTCTTTGTTTGTATGTCTCTTATAGACTCCGAAATGGCCCAATAGATATTTTTGAAATTTTCATGGTTGACACTGTTGTATTCAGTGATGATTTCTGTAAAAAAAAAAAAAAATGGAAAAACTTCATGGAAGTGTGGGAAAACAAACAAAGATCGGAAATTTAATTTATTTTGCTGAGTTCGTAAATGTAAAACTTCCGCAATACTGCCAAAATTGTGTTCGTAAATGTAAACAAACAGCATTATTTCTGCATGAGCATGGCAACATTTGTGTTCATAAAAGTATTACAACTGTCATATTGCGGTCAAGTTGGCATTTGTTTTTATTTTGTTGCTGAATTTTGCAGGAAAATAGCAAGGAGCGAATGTGATGTTTTTTGGTCAATAACTCCATAAGTACTTAACGGATCTGGATGAAATTTAGCACACAGACAGTTTATAGTCTAGAATATTACATAGGTTACTTATATAAAGTAAAAATCTATGATTTTCTGCATAGGTAGTGGTGGTTAAGGGGTCCGAAAATGACAAAGGCTACTTTTTAACCCGTTTTTTGCGAGTAACACCGCGGGCATAGCTTGTTTTAGTTTTTTTTTTATCGTAATGTTACTGAAGTGAGAACATTTTAAGCTGCGACTGACCCTTTATTAAATCATTATATAACAATGATTTCGAGTAACAGAAATTGTGCCATGCTTACATATATCAAACGAAAAGTCCAAGGGTTTTCCTCTTTCTTAACTTTTCAGTTTTCTTTTTTTTTCCTCATTTTGTCAACGTTTGCTTTTGTGAACTCATTTTAAATAAAGTATTATGACCGCATACATGCAGTTGTAATTGAGTTCATAAAAGTCTTTGAGCATATTTAAGGCAGGGCATGGGCAACAAAGCCTGCAATTACGAACTCGGCCTGTGTTTTCGAATGGAAAAACAGAAAGTTCTTGATGTAAAACTCGGAAAACTCATTATGGTTTTCAAATGGAAACATGAAGTTGTGAATGCATTGGTTTTCAAGTGGATAACTGGAAAATTTCAAATGGAAAACTTGAAAATTTCAAATAGAAAACTGGAAAATTTAAAAATGGGTTTTCGAAAGGAACTTTGAAAACTTATTGGTTTTCAAAAGGAAACTAGAAAATTTGTGATGGGGAACTGGTAACCAGGAAAAAGTAAAACAAAAAAAAATGGAAAAATGGAAATATTGAAAAGCAAAAAAAAAAATGGTTGCGGGCAATAAGTAGTTGGTTTTCTGGCTAATGGTGTGACGGCAAGCGTGTAGAAATAATTGGTAGCGGATAATAGAGTAGTGTCGAGCGGATATGGGTAGACGTACTGGGTAGCACAAGGGGGTAGCGGGTTGGGTAGTGTGGTAGAGGGTTATCCTTATCTATTGAAGTAGTACGAAGTCTGCAGGGTCAGCTAGTTCACTATAAAAATGGTGAAAATTTGGGAGAGATGGTTCGTAAAACTAAAACATTTTTGGGTCGTCGTGAAGCAGCTTGTTGGACCGCAATACAGAAATTGGTGGGCAAATTCGAGCTGTTGGGACAAGTTAGTGATGTGAAGAAGAAAACCCAGGTTTGTCCATTCCTCGTCGTTCTTTGGAATTAGGCATTCCACAAACGTCATTACACCGTATTTTGCATAAAAACTTGGGTCTTAAGGCTTATAAAGTTCAGTTAACACAAGAACTCAAGCCGGCTGATCATCAACAACGTAGTGTCTTTGCTGATTGGGTCCTTGAAATGCATGAAAATGATCCGGAATTTCATCGAAAAATCATTTTACTGATGAGGCCCCTTTCCACCTCGGAGGCTACGTCAACAAGCAAAACTGTTGCATATGGGGCTCGGAAAACCCAAGAGTTATTGTTAAAAAGCCGTTGACTGTTTTGTGCGGTTTATGGTCCGGCGGGGTCTTTGGACCTTACTTTTTCGAAAATGAGGCTGGAGCAACAGTTACGGTGAATGGATTGCGCTATCGAGAGATAATTAATGATTTTTTTAAGGCCGGAATTGGATAGTATTGATCTGGACAACGTTTACTTTAAACAAGATGGCGCTACGTGCCACACAAGCAAAGAAACCATCAGTCTTTTACGGGTAAAGTTTCCGGACCATGTTATCTCTCGAAGAGGTGATCACAATTGGCCACCGAGACCTTGTGATTTAACACATTGCGATTTCTTCCTTTGGGGCCACGTGAAAGATAAGGTCTACGCCAACAACCCAGCGTCGATTCAAGACCTCAAAGATGGAATTCGTGAGGCTATCGAGGACATAGGGCAGCGATTTGGTTATGGAAAATTTCATGAAAAGGATATGGTCCTGTAAGCATGGTATTGGCGGCCATTTGGCTGATGTTGTGTTCCATTATTAACGGCATACCTTCCTCTTTATAATGAAATAAACACCCGATCATTTATCTCAAAAAATGCCATTTTTCTTTTAATATCAAAATAACCCTTTATGTTGTGAGGTTATTTGTATTTCAAAGGATGGCTGTGTTCATTTTGTCAGCTGTTTTATTTTGTCAGCATTTATTTTTAGCCCCTTGATTTCTGCTTCTCTGTTTACACATGATGCTGAAATTCGTTGAACTCAGAAGCTCCCTGTTTCTCCTTTGCAAACTAATATTAACAATAAAATAGAAACTTCTTTGAGTCCACTTTGGATTTCAAACTGTTCGTTCAATTTACCAGCCGTGGAAAATTTCTTAATATTCATCAATTCAGGATTCTAAATGATCCTTATATTGATCCTTTGTTGGGTACAGTAGGTAGGACTTGAACAAATATCCAGACTTCGCACAAAGTAAGATCTCCTTTTTTGGAAACATGACGATTTTGACATCTTTGATAGTTGCACATTTTGGGAAACCAAGGTTGATATTGCAGAAGTTTAAATAACGTCACTTTTGCCGCTACTTGAAAATGTGGGTAGAAATTTCGTCCAGTCCTACCGTATTGTAAATGGGTCATTACGTCTGTTTTCTCCTTGTTCATGCCAAAGTGATAATTCTTAAGAGGAGCGATGCGGCTCAAAAAAAGCCTAAACATAAGAGATTCACACTCTTGAGTAGTCTAACAATTTTATGCCGATTCAGCATTTTGCTTTTCTACAAAGGTTTCAAAAGTATTATTTGTCACGGAAAAGTGCCTCTCAACTCAGCACAACTGTCACAGTTTTAGTGCTTATACACATCCGAAACGACTGGACCGATTTTGATGAAATTTCATATATAGATTCAGTAGGTATGAGAATAGGTTTATAACCAATTTTTAAATGTTAGGGGTGGTTCACCCCAAAAACATTTTTTAATTTTTTTGACACATTTTTTAGTTTTTTTTTTATTTTTTATGGTGTGGCATTGAAAAATACATTTAGTCCTACATTTTTGCCCTCCTACCACCGACCTCTATGTACAAAATTTAAGGGAATGTTCGGGTTGTGGTGTAGATGTGTTTTAAGTATTTTTTACAAAATCGACGAAGCTGTTCAAGAGAAAGGCCAGGGTAGCGGGAAGTGGTTTAGTGGGTAGCGTGGAAGCGCGGAAACAGGTAGCAGATTGTGGGAACGGTGTAGTGGGTAACGGAATAGTGGGTAATGGGGTAGCGGGTAAAGAGTAGCAGGGTAGGGGGTAATAGGATAATGGGGTAGCGGGTAGCAGTTGAATAGCGGGGTAAAAAAGTCTAGGTCTTTTATTTAAGACAATACAAAGTCTGCCGGGTCAGGTAATAGGTTATAAGTACGCAATACCTCGTTGAGCTTATTCATGTTACTTACAGTTAAGACAGCATCATTTGTCCATGTCTAGTATTGGAGGTTGGGCCTCATGCAATTATAACAGAAAAGCTAGGAACTATGATATCACGGAACTCATTAGTGCAGCCGTGCCTCACATGTTCGACAACTCGAAATAGTGTTGTGTAGTGTTTTCTTACCAAAGAACATCACATCCAACTGAATAGAATCGATAAGATAAAATCAACGATAGCACCAGTATTTCCGCATTGCATGCACAATACAGCAATAAGAGAGGGCTACGGATATGATCGCCGTTCAAAAATTGGAAAAAAAGGAAGGGTATAGGCTAAATACGAAAACTTAAGCCTTTAAATTACAAAAAAATTGCCAGAGCTTGGAGAAAGGAAAGAGTTTTTTTTTCATATTCCAAAACAACGTTGTGCACTGTGCATGACATCTTTCTAATAATAAGAATTCATTCTATTCAATAGAAGCAAATTGCCATTCAGCTTCATCATTGTAATGTCAAGCATGCGAAACATCAAAACTTCACAATAGACTAGTGCGACAGTCTCAAATAAATTAAACACCAAATTAGCTTAAATTAATTTCATTCAATGCATCAGTCCATTCAGTTTAAGAACCACTGCGCTATCAGCCAAATGCAGTTAATTTCAACCACGAACAACACAAACCTATCATTACAGTGGTTTTGCATTCACATTTCTCGGAAAATTTTGTGTATTGGAGAATAACGACGTGATTATTTTAAATTGAAATACACACGTAGGAATGAAATCACTCACCCCTTCCCATCTTCAAACACAATTAAACAACTCTCAACATGCAAAAACTCACAGACTTTTGTCCAGTTTTATAGAAAACGAAACAAAATTTCGCAATGCCCAACCGACCGACAGATGGAAGGCCTTAGGAAAAATTTCCACTACTTATTCTAAATTGGCAATGCGTCGATTTCAATAAAATTTGACGTCACAGTCACACGTCATTATAAGCCTATCAACTTTTATTGCGCGTTGAATATGTTTACCCCACTTTATTCCTCATCGTTTAGATACCTAACGTTTGGAAGCCACCAAGAGAGGAATGAAGAAGGTGGAAGGTAACGCATGACCGGCCGGCATGTATTATATTTAAGAAAACTAAGTGGGGTTTCGACTTAAACAGATCACTTACAAACGTTAATGTGCACAAAGAGGCACTGGAACATGCTCTGGAGCTATAACAAAGACGGCAGACGCTAAATCAAAAGTACAGGAGCCCAAGCGACTTCTATTTCGCCTCTCTTTTTAATGGGATTATAATTCTCAAGTTAGGGTGGATTCTGTTTGATTTTTATACCAGATCCTGGGGTGCCACAGGGTTCTGTATTCTCTGCAGTACTTTTTGTTCCTTCTGTCAAATACTGAATGTTGTTGATCGTATTTGCGAAAAATCAACTGGCTTGGATTTCGAATTCGAAAACTGATAAACTCGCATGATCAGGGCTCTGCCTGTTAAACTACGACGCCCATGTTCATATATTTTTACTAGAGAATAGCCAGCCGGTCAGATCATCACAGCCTTCAGAGATTTAGTCAGAGACCCCCTTAGTAGACGTCTCAGCATGAGTATGATTTTTCAAACAGAAAATAAAACCGTGTACACATTTTTCAGTTAAATAAATTATAAATAATGGATTTATGATCTCACTGAAATTCATCGAGGGCGGGCCGGGCGGTTCGAATGTTGGATTTGCATTTAAAACTGTAGGTATGTAGTCAATTGGAGAAGTCAAGTGAATAGAGAACTGAATTGGACGCTAAATGACGCAATCTGTACAGAGATATTCGCAAGTACATAAATAACCATTTGGACGTATGAAATCACGACTGTGTTGTTTAAATTACAGAAACCAATTTGTTGATTTCGATTGGACTGCATGTTGAGACCAGAGACGTTTGGTGTTTGATCATGAACTTGATTTATTTTGACATTCAATTACTTTGTACTCAAAAGTACTTTACGTTCAGTTCATATTTTAAATTAGTAAAAGTAGGTTAGGGAGACGAAGCTTTGGCGAATAGTCTAAACAGTGTGTGAGATATCTCATTTCTTAGTTACGGTGTTACCAAAATGTAATCAACGATGGCGTCTACAGTTCCAGTCAGGGTGACTACCCGGCCACATAAAAAAATATAGTTCCGAAACACCGGAATTAATGATGACGAGCCACGCCACGAATTTGTGTTCTGCACTTGGAATGTTAAAGGACCCTTAACAGACCACGAGCAGCCGAACAACTGGCGAAAGTGCTTGACTGCTATAAAGCAGATGTAACCGCCGTCCAAGAAATGTGATGGGATGGCCCGGGCCTACGTAAAATGAACAACTGTGATATCTACTTCGCTGACTGCTACCAGGATCAAAATCAGCGTCAATTTGTATGTGGATATGTAGTTGGCACTGGACTCAGGAGGAAGGTCTTGAGTGTCAGCTCAGTGCATGAGCGCAACAACGACAATCCGCATTAAAGCATACTTCACCAACATAAGCTTCATCTGCACCTCCACTAAGGAGAAGAATGAAGACATTAAAGACAGGTTCTACGAGCTCCTTGACAAGACCTATGAGAAATGCCCTAACTATGACATTAAAATCGTCCTTGGAGATTTTAATGCTAAGCTGGATAGAGATGAAATCTTTGGCGGAATAATCGGACGACATAGCCTACAAGACACCATCTCCAATTACAGATTCAGGCTAATCGACTTCCCTGTAGAGCGAGACGTAATGGTAGCAAGAACGCGATTCCCACACCTTGATATCCACAGGGGACATGGAAATCTCCTGATCAATCAACAGTCAACCAGATTGATCAGATTGCGTTCGACGCACGACACTTCTCTAGCATAAAAGATGTCCGCACTTTCCGAGGTGCCAACCCGAGTGTACGGGTACCCGGATACCCGGCATCGTGTATGCGAGTACCCGGGTACTCGGTACTCTTACACTATGAAGCTGAAATTGTTTGAAAAAATGGATGCTTTTTCATTAATTCGGATACACGAACGTTTATTTCGGATACACGGTGAGAATCAAGAACACTAACCACAAGGGCTTATACACGCCGAAGCGAAGCCTGTAGAGACCATCATGGGAACATCGCCCTGGAACCACAGTCAGTGCTGAGGATATGGAATTACCACTTTTCTAAGCTGTGTAATGGAGATAACGAGCAAGCTGGGACAGTCGGCCAAGCCGCCGAACTGTACAAAGCAGCTGGAGATGATTTAGTTAGGAGCATGCACCAGCTCATCTGCAAAAATTGATCATAGGAAAGCATGCCCGACGAATGTAACCTCAGCATCGTATGCCCGATCCTCAAAAAAGGAGATCCCCTGAACTGCACTGAACTCCTTAACATCGCCTATAAGATCTTGTCTGCCGTGCTGTGTGAACGTTTGAATCCCTATGTCAACAACCTGGTAGGTCCTTTTCAGTGTGGCTTCAGACCCGGAAAGTCCACCATCTACAAATATTCACCCTATGGCAGAACTTGGAGGAAACCCAGGAACTTCAAATCGATACCTACCATCTTCTCATCGATTTCAAGGCCGCGTATGACAGCATCTGTAGGGACTAACTATATAGGTACAGCATTGTCTGGTCTTGGCATCCCAGAAAAAATCGTCCGTCTGGGTGAGATGACAATGGAAAACTCACGCTTTTCCATCATGGTCGGAAAAACCCAAACGAACGCATTTGATGTCAAAAAAGGTTAAAGAAAAGGCTATGCGCTGTCAAGTGATTTCATCAACATCATTCTTGAAAAAATTGTGCAACAAGGATACGCAGACGACATTGACATAATTGGAAGAACGCAGCGTGATGTCAGTGGAGCTTTCTTGAGTCTTGAGACGGAGGAGAGGAAGATGGGTCTAGAGGTTAACTAGGGCAAGACCAAATTAATGCTATCAACAAGAAAGTAACACCAACATCGACGTCTTGGAGCAAACGTAAGCATAGACAGATTTAACTTCGAGGTAGTTAAGGACTTCGTCTACCTAAGATCCGCTATAAACTCAGACAACAACACTAGCGCTAAAATAAAATTAAGCAACTAAAGTCAAAGTGACATTCTACAAAACCCTCATCATCCCGGTCCTCATGTGTGGTGCAAAGACATGGACCATGACAACATCTGATGAAAACGCTTTGGGCTGCTGAGAAAAATTCTTTGAGTGATTTTTGGTCCTGTCTGCATAAATGGAGAATGGAGACGAAGATTCAATCAAGAACTATACGAGCTGTTCAGCGACACTGAACTTAAGCGAAAAGTGAAGGTCGAACGACTAAGATGGTTGGGTTATGTAGAGCGAATGAAAAATAATGCTCGGGCTCGTTGAGTCTTTGAATCCAAACCGAAAGGACGTCGCAAAAGAGGAAGACCGCGACTCAGGTGGAGCACCACAAGTGGTAGAGGACCTGAACCAACTTGGCGTACGAAACTGGAGACAGCTTGCTAGGGACTGAGCTGGCTGGAGACGTTTGTTCATTTAGTCCCTGGTCCGACCTTGACTGAAGCGCAACCATAAATAAGTAAGTAAGTAAGTAAGGCGACAACAAATTTGATAAATCATTCCACATTCGCGCAATGCAACTAAAAAATTAATGTCTGTACTGAACTATACGACGAAGATGGGCTCGAATCTACGTTGATGAACATTCGTAGAAGGGCGAGTTTAACGCCTGGAGTTGAATCATAAATTTTAAAAAGTTTGTGTAAAGTATGAATGTGAATCATTGTTTGAAAATGAAAATAAAAGGAAAATAAACAGTTTCCCTCCTCATCTTCATATTTTTAAACGAATTGTTTATTAAAAATTCTGGTAAAAAGCAAATAAATTGAATTTCGTTAACAAAACAAACATTTCCCTCATTACATAAAAGCATCCTTCAAAATCTTCACTTCACTTCATTGCCAAATTATTTATCCAAATAAAAAATAAATCGACCGAAACAAAAACATTCATAAACTATTAACACTCAAAATAAATTTGATGAGAAGAGTCTTGTTGAGATTAATAAAAACAAAACCAAAAAAAATTAATTATAAACAGCATTATTTTTACTACTAACAATAATACTATTTTTTATTAAAATTGCACTCAAGAAACAAGAACTCTTGTTATTTTGCCAAAAATTCTATGAGTGGTGTTCTTGCTCTTTTTATGGGTGATATTTTTTTTTGCAGCAAATAAGAGCACTGAGTGTATTTTTTTTTTAAGCCATTAAACATTGAACTTTGAAGTGTATAGAAAAAGTAATAAAAATATTTAAGTAATCTAGCCACAGTAAAACCGTGTTAACGAAAATTATATTTTGTCGTTGCGCAAAGCTTCTGTTTTTATTGTTCAACATAAAAATTAACATCTAAACGACTTGTCAAATTGATGAATGTTTGTAATTTATTTTAAGTATATAAAAATGCAGTAATCTTAATTGGTTATATTATTTGATTTTCACAATCGCTATTTTGATAAATTTGGCTTTTTTCAAAATTCATTTTTATTCACATTAATTTTTTATTACTTATTTTATTACTAGGCAAAGAATTCAAACTAGCTTACTATCTAAAATTTTATATTTAACTTACTGGCCCCAACCGAGCGCTCTAAGAAATTTATGATCGTCTTAAGATTAATGACTTTTGGTCTATGAACTAGATATTCTTCAATATTTGTTAATTGTTAGAAAATTTACAAGAAACTAGCACTATATAATTTTATATATTTTCCTTACATGCTACTTAAAATTAAGTCCTTAAAAATCCTTTTCTACCTAACAACTATTTTAAAACTAGGACAACCACAGCAGCAAATCTCTATCATTTTTATTCAATTTGTTTTCATATATATTTTTGTTTATTTCTTTTATATTTTGTATTTAACATTTGTTGTCATTGTCAATGTGTGTGCCACCATACACCTACTCTACTTAAACCAAAAACCAAAACCCTTTAACTAAAACAAGTATGTAAACCGGCCAAGGCCTAAAAGAGAATCAATTTGGGGTGTGAAAATAAAAAAATTCGCGCGAATTTTTTTATTTTCACGCCCCAAATTGATCCTCTTTTGGGCAAATTTTTTTCCGCTCGCTTCGCTCGCTAGCAATTACTGTACCTGGTTCATTTTGTTTGTTCAACCTAAAAATCTTTTATTGAAATAATATTTGAAGACATGTGAGACTGAGTTAAGGCTAAGTATTGCAAAAATAGTACATTCGTCTGCATACACATGATGCAAGAAAACTTAACACCCCATCAAAACAAACATGTCTCTGATGGACCTGTTAATTTAAATGTAATTGAAACAGCTCAGTTATTTTAGGTGACAATAAGATGCAATAAGATGAAACTGGATTCAAGTGCAGTGTGCTTGTAGAATGTCCTACTCTCAGTCCACACCAAAGTTCAGAAGAATATTTGCGCTGGGAAGAGTTTCCTTTAGGTCACATGCACTTAGAGCATGCGGTATGTTAACCTTGAAAATATGTTCAAACTGTCCACTTGATCTATTGTTTAACAAGATTTTTAATACTAATCACGAAGGTTAGGCACCCCGAGTTTTATTTCTACATTTGTCCCAAAATAGTTACTGTGCGAAAAAATAAATAATTATTTTACTTGTAAAATTTTGTTCATATTAATTAACAACTGAATAAATTTTTTGAGTTCAATTAAAAATTTCAATTTATTTTTGTTTTGAATGTTTGCACTTTAAGAACAAGTTTCAAAGTGTCATTTGGCCATAATGGTCAAATGTCATGGCACCGGTCCAACCAGATACCGAAGTGCTTCACTTTATTTTTGCTCGTTAATCGCTGTCCGTGAGGCCCAACGATGACCATCTTGAGCCAATTCTTGGGCGTATCCCTTGTGGCCCCAGGCAATGAGGTCGGGAACAGAATTGTTTCGCATTTCTGGACATTTATTTTCAGTTTCCAATCATCACAATATCGCTGAATCTTTTCGAAGTCACGCTTCAAGAGAATTCTAAAACTTGAACCCTTCCAGCCGTTCTGTACAAAATCAGGTCGTCGGCATACGCAAATGCGTTAGTTAAGCTACCTATTAGATCGCTGGTGTAAATGCTGAAGAGGATCGGCGAATTCACCGCTCCCTGTTGAAGACCGTTTTTAATTTCAAAAGTGGTGGAAGAAGTTACATTACCACTTTTGACAACAAACTTTCTACATACAACCCTTCTAACCATACGGTTTCGAAGAACTTCTGTAAATCCGCCAGAACAGCATCCGTGTATTGTTTCTTGGACTTAATTCATTAGACGTTAGAAACGAGCTTAGACGTGGCATGAATAGGGTCATGTCCTGCCTTGAACCCGAACTGATTATCCGGAATTATTTTGTTGTCCGCAGACCACTTAATCAGAGCTCTATTGATGATCTTTTCTTACTGATACTTGGAAGAACTAATCTTATTACAGAAACAGCTTCAAGGAGAACCGTATGGCAATACGAGAAAGCCAACTGGGACGGTCTCAACAACTTTGTCAGGATCTTTAACTGGTCACTATGCTTCCTCGATAGTGATGTAGACTCCAGCGCAGATATGTTTACTAATATGATTATTTTGGGAATGAAAACTTTTATCCCGAATACGGTTAAGGCATCAAACCCAAGGAAATCTCATGATTTAATTCAAGCTTTAAAAGTGTTATCAGGGTAAAAGAAGTAAAGTTTCGGTGTTTTAGAGCCAACCCAACTGAGGAAAACTGGAACAAGATTAAAAAAGCCAGGAATGCCTGCAATGCCCGTATTCGTCGGACCAAATTTTTACATGACCAAAAATAAAAAAAATACTCCAATGTCAGAAAGGCAGTAAGAATGTTTGGTGATTTGTAAGAAAATATGAAGAATTCTTCTTCTTCCTCGGTCCCTACGCTCGTTGACAATGTCACTCCAGTTGTTAGATCTCTCTAGAAAGCTAACCTTTTAGCTAAGCAGTTCGCCACCAACTCTTCACTGGTACAGAGTGCCCTCCAGTTCTAGAGCGCGTCAATAATTCCATGGGACAAATCTTTTTCCGCGCTTGGGCTGTGACACGGCAGCGACAAATTACGCAAGTCTGGTATCGTCTTACGAGGAAGCTATAATCAAGCCACTTACAGTGAATTCCAATTAACATTGCGTCTATGCTTCTATTGAGTCATCAATTCACCAAAGATTTATCAATTTCGCGATTAAATTCAATTCTCAATTTTTTATACTCTTGATCGAACATATAATTGCTTGTATCATTGACCCTGCTATATGACTAGCCGACAGGCAATACTTTTGTTCTCAATTCTCACCCAATTTCGAGATCCAAGTCCAATCGCACCGCACTAGAAACAACAAAAAATACAGACAAAAAAACCAAAAGAAGCTGTTGACCCTCACCCAAACAATGATCACACAACCCGACAGCGATAATAATATTTCTTTTGTTTTTGTGTTAAATTCCATTTGCAATGATTTTCCTCTGTTTGTTTACAGGAACAACAGAAATGATTATTTTGACAAACCAAGTTTACAAAAACACACCACAAGATGTCTTCCATTAGCAGCCACAACATTTCTGTATTCAAATGCAAAAAATTGGACCTTCAATTGACGCAGTTGAATATCCAACTGCATCTGTTTGACATTTGCAACAAAATTCATTGCTTCGAAAATATTCAATCATCCATAAGCTATTTCGAATTGCTATTGCAGGCGAATCCCTAAAATTGAAACGGTTTTCGAGTAAAATAAGCGCTTCAACAAATGCATGCAAAATGAAATTCTGTCAAAATTGTTATTGACTTATTTTTTTCAAAATTTGCTGTCCATCATAAAATTTCTAACTAATTGTTTTGCCAAATAAATGAGAACGAATACGTGTGTTTGGGGATTGAGGAGATTCGTGACGGTGACAAAATGGCTAAGAGACACTTCCTGTTGATTTATTTTAGGGACGAGTGAGTTGCGAATGTGAAGTCTCCCACGTTCCGTTTGACGTTGGCATTTATGAATTTGTTTGAATCACCGATTTTAATTACTTTGACATTTTGACAAAATTAGTGTGCTGCCTTTAAAAATCCTACGACAGCTAAAACGGTTTGTGTCACTATTTGACGCAGTTTGAGTTAGTAATAAAGGGAAACGATGAGCTTATATTATTATTTTTTTAAGAGATTTCACGTTTGTCTTTCTCAGGAAAAGAAGTCTGCACAGGTAAATATTCAAAGAATATTGCATAACAGATTTCTGAGGCAAAATTACCTAAGTCTTAATGGTTTTCGTGTCGAATTTATTGTTGGTCTAAACTCTAAAGACATGTATGTGATGCTTTTATTGAATTCTTAGATGTTTTTTTAACGTGCTCCGCTTTGTTGAGAGTAATGTTTTCTAAAGGTTATATTTTTGACACCGACAGTTATCAGTGTCTGCAAAAAATGAAAACTTATTTCAGTATATCCCAAATAGTGGGCTTTCAGAAAAGATGCGAGATGAAGCACCCAATACTCTATTCAAGATGAACTATTGTTCAAGGTGACATTAAAGAACATTTACCCCGTGCCAACGAAGCGGATCATTCTCAGCGAAGTTGCTCAGCTCTTCGACCCAACAGGGATCCTGCGACCAATTGTGATCTCCGGTAATATTTAATCAAAGACTATGGACTGCTGGTATATCCTGGGATGATGTTCTTCCACATGAGCTCTAGGATTCATGACTTGACTTCCGGAATGACCTCTCTACGGTAAACGGACTTCGGGTTCTAAGCTGGCTTCGTATGGGGAACGGAGAGATGACTGAGTTACATGGGTTCTGTGACGCTAGTTCTAAGGGCTATGCGGCTGTGATTTACACGAAGACTTGGGGTGTAGATGAGAACTCTCGAATTCCACTACTTACTGCCCTTACAAAGGTAGCTCCTACAAAGGGTGCACCAATTCCTCGCCTCGAGCTGTGCGCTGCTCATCTCCTAGCCGTTATGATACAAGGTGTTCGTTCAGCATTTTGCCTCCGTGCACTTCATGGTCAGATTCTTGCATTGTATAATGTTGGCTACGAAAGGACTCAACAATAGTCAAGCCATACGTGGCCAATCGAGTTCGGGCAGTTCAGGCTATAGCGCCATGGAGACATTAGAATCACTTTCGATCAGAGGCGAATCCAGCCGTCTGTAATAGTCTTTGGTGGGATGGACCCACGTCGACTACAGAATCCTGCCTAATGTGGAATGGTAACAACAGCTACAACTGGAGGAGCTCCAGACAGTTTATGTCGAACGAAAAATAACTTCTCTCACTACGGCTTTGAATTTTACCGACCTGACCACAAGGACAATTGATGGTTCATTTATTAGCTAGTGGGAAAGATTCAGTAACCTTCTACAACTTCAACACCTTCTCCCTCTGTAACAGACTGGTTTAGAAGGAGAAAGGAATGACGACACTATCGAAAATCAAAAAGAATTATCAGCGTACACGAATTGGATAACGCATTAAAGGCGCTCATGTGTGGACCAAGCTGTCAAGAAATTTGTCCACAGTTGCGTCATATGCCGTCAGCATAGGGGTATCATTTTTAAACAACAGATGTCCTCTTTACTGAGACAAATAATCAATGCTTCTCGTCCATTTTTGTCATCTCGTTTGGATTATTGTGGACCGTTTCTCGTAAGAGTTGGAGCCAAAAGGTAGCGGAAAAAGATAAAAACGTATTTGTCTAATTTCGTTTGCATGGTTTCCAGGGCCGTACATATTGAAATCGTCGACTACCTTTTTTCCCATGCGATTCTGGAAACCTTTACTCGATTAAGGTATACGTCACCGAGAACCTTGCCGAGATTTGTGTACCGCAATGGCACCGCATTTTCCGGAGCTAAGCGTTTACTGAAGGAAGAAATAGCAAATTGGCAGAGAGTGAACATAACAAGCAATCTTTATCATCTATTGTGACCAACTGGTTGTTCATCACACCGGGTCCCGCACATCAGATTGGGCTTTGGGAAGCGACAGTGAAGTCCACCAAACACCATCTCGTTCGTTTGGATGGAGGGCAAACTCTTTGGTACAAGAATTGAAGCCTGTTTTAATTCGCGGCCGATCACACCACTATACGATGAACATTATTGACCCGTATGGTAAGCTGACACCTGGAGATTTCGTGATCGCGGTGTTCCCTGCGTACAGTACCTAAGCCTAGTGTTACTCAGATCCCAGTCAACGGAATAACCCATTGGCAATATTTACGACAGATACATCAAAATTTTTGGAAAGGATAGAGTGAAGAATATTTGTCAACGCTACAAACTCGAAGCAAGAGGCAACGGCGTTCATCGAATAGATCAATAGTAGCTTGAAGGAGAATACAATAGTTTTCAGATGACTCCCAAAAATGCACCAAAACCATGTTTTTGTCAAAAATACAAACAGTCCCTGCGGATGATGAATTCAACCTTGTTTATCGGATCAAAGCCGCGACTCCGTTGATAAGCCGGAGGAAAATCAGTTGAAGCCACTGCTACGTACGTCGGTCGGTCGTAGTCGTAGTGTTGATTTTTAAGTTTTAACCGAAGTAAGTAAAACAACTCTGGAAATTCGAGAAGAAAGTTGCTTAGACTCAACCGAATGCCAGCCTACATGTTGGTTGGTAGCATAAAAACAAAAAGCATGATCAAAAGGCGAAGAATTTTAATGTTTAAACAATTTCAATTCAATAAAAATAGCTGCCGATCAGGTGCCAGACAAATAGAATCAACACCTACTCCCTCTATAACAGACTGGTGTCATTTCCACCATAATCTACATAAAGTGGACACTGGAAACAAATTCTCTTAATCCGCCTAATTTGGTTACTCAAGCACCTTCTAGGTATGGTTTAAAGCTGGTAACCCGCTCCTTGAAAAAGTTGAAACTTACTTACTTATACTTACTTAGCCGTCTCAATCCATGTATAGGATCTCAGCCTAAGAAACAGAAGCCTTCCATCGTGAAAGATCCATCGCACGCACACTGCAGTCACCAAAACCAAGAACTCTGGCATCCGCAGTCACTTGGTGCTTTTACCGGAGATTCGGTTTTTCTTGGCTGGAGTGTTGTCCATTCACTCGATGTGGCCGAAATGTAAAATTAGCAGCGACTGTTAAGGGTAATTCTTCGTCGCATCTCCAATAGATTGATGTTTGTTTTGTTGCTTGATAGCATGTACTTTGTTTTTTCCTCGTTCACTTCAAGACCAATGAGTTTCGCCTGTTCTTCAATCTCTTTTCAAGTCTTTGTGAGCGGCTCTGATGATGTCTATGTCGTCCGTATACCCTAAGAGCGTTTAGGTTTAGCGTCATGCGGTACAGCTGGATCAGTTTGTTCGGAATCCTGAATTCAGATTTCGCCATCATTAGCTCTTGGCGGTCGATGCAGCTTTGAAATCGATGAAAAGATGCTGGGTTTCGACTTGAAATTCGTTAGTCTTTTTCAGGATTTGCCTCAATGTGAATATTTGGTATATCTACTTCTTCTAAAGCCCCTCTGCTACGTGCCGATTATAGTGTTACAGAAAGGTTTAAGACGCTGACACAGTATCTACGTTGGATAGGATTTGGATGGGATATTCCTCGGTTGTTTTTGCATGACATAACATCGTCTTTTTTGTAGATGGGGCATATATGGAGCCTATCGACCAGTCAGTGGTTATGGGTTCTTCCTCCCACACTTTCTTGAAGACCTGGTGTATGTGGTTAATCAAAACACCTCCTCCATATTTTCTGCAGTTCCGCAGATATGCCATCCGACCCGCCGGACTTGTTATTTTTTAGCTTTTGGGTGGCTCTATTGCTGGGTCTTCTTCATTGACTGGTCCCGCTTCTATATCGTTTTTGAATCGCACTACATTATGCGCATTCAGCAGCTCCTGGAAGTGCTGCTTGAAAACATCTACAATTCCATGAGCTTCGGTGACTAGGTATCCTTAACTGTTTCGAAGAGCCTGTGTCTGTTCTGGTAAAGGCGGAAACTACGAACCCAAAAGAATGCATCGGATACAAACGCTTAACCCGACAAGACTATCTTAGCAACAAAAAAAAGCTTTTTGGAAGCTTTGTTTTGGCCAAAAATTATTGTGTCTTTCAAGAAATAAAGAATGATATATTTATCACAGCGGCTATCCAAGACCCCATGTGCTTAGGATAGAGTTTCTATTCAGCAAATCAGATGGTAAAACCTAACATCATCGGCTTCAAAGCTAACTTGTTGAAATAAAGACCCTCAACGTCTGGGCAAGGTGTAATGTAAACATCATGTTTGGTGATTTCATGTCCAATGAGTAAACTATTGAAATGCCAACATCAATAAAAGAACATAGTCATTACAAGAACCCGATTTCTGTGTAAGGATATCCAGAAAGAGTCACATGTGCGTCACGAGATGGCGCAAGCAATACAGCTCGTAACACATTGCCAACACTCCTCGAGCCTGACCTCAATAAAATTTCGTGGAAAGCAGGCACCCAAAGAAAAGAAAGAAAATAAGAGGGAGAACGATATGAGGTCACCGATTTCAAAGACACACTTGAGTTGCGGAAATTACAGCTTCACCCTTTCAAGATGACAATCTCTTTCTGCAGCCTACTAGATTTGAGGAAGTGAAAAAGGCTATCAACTGGACAACAAAACAAAGGAACTCGAGTTTAAATTAGTGAGATCCTTCAACTATCGTGGGCCCGCTATGAATAGCAACCGATAACATTATGGAAGAGGAAATACGCGGATGCCTGCTCAAATCCAACCAAACAGAACTTTCTTAAGTCTATCAAGACTTTTTTTAATCCAACAGTTTTAGACTCAAATAAGTCTTAACAATGCCCCAATGACCTCTAAAGTTATAACAATAGCCCAAGGCACTCTTAACTCTTAGCCAGGTTTGAGAACTCGAATGATTTAAGAGTAACATGTTCGGAAAGTTATAATGTGGTAACAGGCTATGATAGGAAACAACATGGCGGAAACCAGGATGCCTGAAGCCATGGGGGTGTGAAATTGGATCACGTCGGTCAACGATCGGCATATCAAAACAAACCTACTGAAGGATGCCCGCATCGTGAAGCAGATCAAGCCCAAATTTCAATAAAGCTACTTCCAGTTGTGCCAGAAAATTCAAAAAATAAAATTCACATCATCTTCTCGTCCAGCTCGAAATAATGATAAATTGGATTCCCAAGACAACACCGCCAGCCATAATATAACTCACCCCAATGCAACCAATTGCCTGTAATTCCGCAAAAAAAAATATATCCCAACGACTTACCAAAAAATTGTAAAATCTACAAGCAACTTGATGTAAAAGCAATTAAAACTCAAACACATCCATCATCGGCCATAAAATTGTATTTACACAAAAAAAAACAAGCATCTTCGCTGTCTATTTATGAATGCACCTGTGTTCCCTGCCCTGTATCAACCCCTTCTCGTCACACTTTGAACATTAAAAACATCGACTATGCATACAAAATAATAAAACATTTTAAAAGAATATACAAACCGAAAATGCTTGTAAATACTCAAGTAGACATTCGGAGTTGTTTCCAAAGGCCAATGAAGGACATAAAGAGCAATAAATGCAGAGGTTAACCTAAAAGGTGTTGTTGTTTAACCACAAATGTTATTGAGCAATATTATTTCAACAATGGGGGGTTTTATCTCTTTAACAGAAAATAACCCCCCGCCATCTGCAACAATAACAAAGGGTTGCTATTTCTAGGTTATACCCACAGCCAGATTGATGCTCTCCACCACGTCGCGTCGCATCGTAGTGGTCTCCCAGAGCCCACCCACCGATGAAAATTCAATTTTGATTCATCATCCCTCCACTTTCTGTGCAGCATCACACCCCCTCCTCCGCTGCGCCGCTCACAACGCAGGAAGAGAAATTGAAAATGATGAAAGATAAAAAATAGAAATAAATCGAAAGAAAAATTAATTAAATAAAACAAAGCCAGCAACAACAACAAAAAAACAACAAACATAGATAGAGTGCGCCGCGCTGCCATTTGGCGTGCTCCGAGCGTTGGGTCTCTGCCTGCCTATAAGAGCATCTCGCTGGCCCTGGCACGAGTATATTTCGCGCACAGGCATCAGCCATAACAGAACAAGTCAAACGCCACCGCACCGTTGTTGGTTGTTAGTCGTCGTCGCAGCTCGCAGCTCGCAGATACAAAACTTCAACAAGTCTATTATATTGTGTGTACCTACTGCATCGTCTATAGTTACGTCTTGAAACACATAATAGCCAGATCTATAGAATCGACCGGACTAAGATAAATAACAGAGATCAGCACTAGCATCGTTCGAGTGCTTCGTCATCGTCAGTAGCCAGAGACAACAAAAATTATTCACGCCATAGATCAAGCATCGCCATCGACGCCGCCGCCACTATACCACAGCCAGTCGTTGTTGTGCTCTCGTAAATTTCAGTCGTTTGTTGGAAATCGCTCCGATCGGTTGTCAAATATTGCTCCATTCAGTCAGCCAACGGCAATTTTTCACTCTTTTCAAACGGGAACAGAAATGCACATTCATCCGAGTTCGCCAAATTCATCGCCAAGTGAGGAAAACGCAGCCATTAAAATCCAAGCCGGTTTCCGGGGCTATCGTGTTCGCAAACAACTTCGCCGTCACCAAAGACCATCATCTAACGGTTATCGCAGAGCCATTCACAATATGGCCGCAGCCAATGACAACGGTAATGCTGCACATTTGCGCGATGAACGTAGTAGCGGAAGTGAAGGTTCATCGGTTGAGGACAAGTGTGCCACCAAAATCCAAGCCAATGTTCGAGGATTTTTGGTGCGAAAGAAGCAGAAAATGGCAACGGATGCGGCAACAAAAATCCAGGCGAGTTTTCGGGGATTCAAGGCTCGCAAGGAATGTCAGAAATTGCGACAGAAATAGAGAAGAAGCACAATTGACATCTAAGTTAGATTGTAAGTTATGGCTTCTTTGTGGAAGTTAATTGTTGATGGTATGGAAAATTGTGAAGTGTGTTAAGAATCGATTGAATACAAATTGGGCAGTGATCGTCATAAATTTAAAATTAAACACAAAATAACATTTTCAATAAATTTAAGTGCATTAAAATTAAAAATATCGTAAAGTAAAATTTAAGCAAAAATAGAAGCAATTGATCGCAAAAGGTGCTATGTCTTACTTTTACTGGTTATTATTAGTTTTTTTTTTTTAACAAACAAAAAGTTTTAAATTTATTGTTGAAAAATTAATTCATGCTTAGTTATGATAGAACGAACAAGAATGAACAAATATTCCTTTAGATGTTTAAAATCAAACTAATATTAAAAATAATTTAAATGTAAGCAAACAAATATAAAATTAAGAATTTAACAAGAATTGAAAATAAAATCATATTTTAAAATATTAAACTAAATTTAAAAGTGTTGTTTTTTTTAGTAACTTACTTACTTACCTACTTATGGTGGCGCTGCAGTCCAGGTCAGACTAGGGCCTCATCCAACAAACGTCTCCAGCCAGCTCGGTCCCTAGCTAGCTGTCTCAAGTTTCGCACGCCAAGTTGGTTCAGGTCCTCTACCACCTGTGTGCTCTACCTGAGTTGTGGTCTACTTCTTTTGCGACGTCCTTCCGGGTTGAATACGAATAATCTGCGAGCCGGAGCATTCTTTTCCATTCGCTCTACATGAGCCAACCATCTAAGCCGTTGGAGATTAACTTTTCTGGCTAGGCCAGTGTCGCTGAACAGCTCTTGGTTGAATCTTCGCCTCCATTCTCCATTAATGCAGACAGGACCAAAAATCACTCGAAGAATTTTTCTCTCAAAGCAGCCCAAAGCGTTTTCATCAGATGTTGTCATGGTCCATGTCTCTTCACCATACATTAGGGCCAGAATGATGAGGGTTTTGTAGAGACCGTCACTTTAGTTGCTCGGGAAAAGACTTTACCACTCAATTGCCTTCTAAGTCCAAAGAAGCAGCGCCTTGTCTAAAACCTTTTTTGACACATCGCTGTCATACATGGCCTTGAAGTCGAGGAAAATGTGATAGGTATCGATTTGAAGTTAATGTGCCTGCTCCATCTTCTCCAAGATCTGCCGAAGACTGAATATTTGATCAATGGTGGACTTTACGGGTCTGAAGCCACATTGATAAGGACCTATCAGGTTGTAAAGGCTTCAAAGTTCACACAGCATGGCAAACAAGATCTTGTAGGCGATGTTAAAAAGACTTATAAATCTGTGGTTGGTGCAGTTCAGGTGATCTCCTTCTTTGAGGATCGGGCATACGATGCTGAGGTTCCATTCGGGTATACTTTCTTCCCACCAAATTTTGCAGATGAGGTGGTACATGCTCCTAACCAAATCATCTCCAGCTGCTTTGTACTGTTCGGTGGTAGCCTGTCTGCTCCAGCGGCTTTTTTCGACTTAAGTTTAGATATCGCTATCTTTACTTCGTCATTGACGGGTGGGTGGAATTGTTGGCTTGCTTCACTCAAATTGAATGGTTCTGTATTGCTGACGGAATTTCGCTCGTTATCGCCATTATACAGCTTGGAAAAGTGGTCTTTCTATATCCTCAGCACTGACTGTGGTTCCACTATGATGTTTCCATGATGGTCTCTACAGGGTTTGCATACTTGCTACTATTATATCTCGCCCTGCAGCGAAGTCGATTAGCCTAAATCCGTTATCGGAGGTGGTGTCGTGTAGGCTATGTCATCCACAGATTTCTTCTCTACCCAGCTTAGCATTAAATTCTCCAAAGACAATTTTAATATCATAGCTAGGGCATAGCTCATTGGTTTTTTTCGATGAGCTCGTAGAACCTGTCTTTGGTGTCTTCATCCTTTTCCTCAGTGGGGCGTGAGCGCAGATGAGGCTTATGTTGGTGAATTGTCGTTGTTGCGCTCATTCACTGAGTTGAAACTCAAGACCATCCTCCTGAGTCGAGTTTCAACTACAAATCCATATCCAAATAGGCTCTGATTTTTCGGTAGCAGTCGCCATAGAAGATATCACAGTTGTTCGTTTTACGAAGGCCCGCTCCTTATAGGCCTTGGCTGCGAATATGTCGTAGTAGCCCTATAAGGTGTTCACTAAAGGCGTTTTTCTTTTTTAGCACGGAGCGGGAATCGAACTGTCAAAAAAAGATCGGCATTTTTTTTCTAGCTCGGGGCGCTCGGAGCGCTCGATCTGTGTTACTTTTTTAGAACCGAGTACGCTCGGGGCTGACTCGATTTGCTCGGTCAAAAATGATCGAGCAGATAGAGCAAATAAAGAGCGTTGAGTTTTTGAGGGACGAAAAAAAAAAAACAAACAAACAAAACAAAAGAAATGGCGGGCGAAGCTGGTTGCTTGAATTTAGAAAAATGTTATTATTTAATTTACTTTTTTTCTGGTTATATGGTATTATGACAGTTCAGTGCTCAATTGTATTTCTCAAATAGTTCTGAGCGCTCAGGTCGCGCTCGACTCGACACTCGCTCGATTCGCTCGAGCCCCGCTCTTTGCCCCGCTCGGTGCTAAAAAAGAAAAACGCCTTAAGTAGTTCATCCTGACTGGAACTGTAGACGCCACCGTTGATTCCATCTTGGGAGTTCTTCCGCTGCCGCCTGTTAAAAAGGAGGCATGCCTTAGTGGACTCATACCTCCTTCCCCTCTCTCTTTGCTGCCGCCAACAACTTCCCAATGGGGTTGGAACCCAATCTTCTGTTGAAGGTGCTGGGCACACTATATTCACCACGGGTAGTTGGAGATTAGGAGTTAATAAACAGAGGTTTCTGTGAACGATTGTGTCCTCTTGAATGCACTGCGTCTACCTCTACCCTTCGAACATCAAAGATTTAGCAGTCGCGGGGATTTCATTAATATATTGGGCAAATATAGAAGTGGAACTGATATCGAACCCTGCGGCACTCCTGTATCAGTGCAAGGAAATTAGACATTCATTTCCATGAGAATCAGGTTATGGTATGTTTTTCCTGAAGATAAGATGACAGCAAACTTATTTTGCTAACTAGCCAACCACCGGGACGTCGTTGTACCCAATCTAAAGAAATTGTTAGTAGTAACTTAAAGTTTTCCCGTCACTTTATATAGTATAATTATCATACATATGGCAAAACAGCATTTGGTGGGTCAGCTAATAACAAAATATAGCTTATGTTAGTCAGGATGAATGTAGCTTTTCTAATGGTTAAAACACTTTGAAATCGGATCAGGAGTTTGTGAGTTAAGTCGTGAAAAACACACAAACAAACAAATCTTTCCCCTTATTATAATAAAAGTATGATGAAGAAATACTATAACGTGCAAAAAGCTTGCGACAGTTATAGAAGTGGTTCACAGCATCGAATGCTTTTGAAAATCAAGGAGTTCAAGAAAAGATACATGATCACCGCATTTCGGTTTTTTTTGTGTCCCGTCCTTACAGATCTGCGTCATGTTTGAAACATAATGGTACTACTACTTCCGCGTAATATTTAGTTCATTGTTTTATTTTGTTTATACAGCTTCTCTTCGTTTCAGTTTTTAACACTGATTATATGCCAATTTTGTTGAATAGCGACTGGGTTTTCATTTTGAAATTGTTATAGTCTAGGCGGTATTGTGTCAATATTCTTGCGGCAAGTGGCTGAAAGTGTTTGTAAAAGTAGTTTAAGGGAAAAAACTACGTTTACAGAAAAAATAAACACAAACATAATTTTGTGTATAAAAGTTTTTACCCACTAACTGTATTCGTACATGATAAATTTAATTAATTACGGATTTTATGATTTTGTCCTTGACTTTGCTGATGTAAGACGAATAAAAAGAAGAAACCAAAACAAAACGAAGCGGAATTCCGTTTCGTATCAAAACATCCGTATTCTCCTCATACAGAAAAAAACTGTTTTCACATTGTCACAAATCTAAAATAAATTTTATTTCGTGAAATTGTTACGCCGAAGTCTGGCAAATTTATATCATCGGCATTCGTGAATAAAAACAAAACTATAAATACACGCCCACACTATAAAAACAATATTTTGCCAAGAAACACAAGAAAACAGATACGGGAAGACTTCAAAACAACTGTTCTTCCATTCAGGAAATTTTGAAAACCATAAATTTCACCTGATTGTAAATTCAAATATATTACTGGAAAAGTACATGTCGGTCAATCGGCGGCCGGTCGGGCCGCCGCACCGCGCCGCACGGTGGTAAATTTGTAATGAGTACAAGACTTATGTTTGTTTGTTATAAATTCGGGAACGGATTTCCTTGGGCGATTTATTTCTTTGTATTCTAAATCTACTAATAAGAAACAGAAACATGGGATGATGGGATCACATACCATCTATTTAGAAGTTGTGATAGGTCGACGTCAAATTATTTAGTACCTTCCGATGGATTCGAGAGCCCCCTTCTACATGGAAAGGCAAAATAGTGATAGAGTAAAATACAAGAAATTGTAGGGAAGAATTAGCAACGAAACTAGCCAGACTATGAAGTATATCAGTTTATAGCCGACATAGGGGCCAGTTATAGCAATCATTGAAATCCATCAGGAAAAATGTTTGAATAGATATTTAACTAAGTTTTCTTTCGATTAGACGATTACTGAAGCAATTTATATACCAATCGACCGGAAAATTCTTAAAGAATTTTTTTTGAGAATAAAATATAAGTTCGCAAACTCATTTTTCGTTAAAAATGTATTTTTCTATTTTCCGTACGGAAATTCGTTTTCGTGAACAGCTGATGGATTTTTGTCAAAGCCGAATTTTCCATCACCCAGGAATTCCGAGCAAGGCTTTCACAAATTCAAATTATTGTTCTACAAATTACGACTGACAGAGACCATTTGTAGTGGGTTCGTTGGAATTCGGGGAAATGTCATTTTATGAAAAGCTGAAGCGATTTTTGTTCGAAAAAATTGCCAATATTTTTGGCATACATTCATATTATGTAGATGAGCTGAATTCGAAATTGGGAATTGTATAGTGAAGTCAATGAAGCTCAAAAAAGTGCGTTTTCAGAAAGTCCTCAGAAACAGCTCGGATTTGAAATTATTTTTTTTTAAATCAAAAACATTTAATTTGGGGGAAATAATTATTTGTATTGTTTTAACAATTTTAATTGTTTATAAAGGGTGATCCACGAGCGATGTTTATGGTAATCGGAGTGTGTAGATTGTATTAAGATTAGAAAAAGAATCTTTTAGAAGGGGGTCTAGTTTTTTTATAATACACACACTCAAGGGGTTTTTTGTACTCTTTCTATGACAGAGACACAGTGAGAGTGAGTGGCATTAGGAAGGAGGAAGGGGGTAGGAAAGAAGGTGCCGTTGTACATTGGTTTTAAATTCCTGAACATTGCAATAATTTGGAAAGACAGAGTGTGGAAGAGAATTCCACTTTCGCGTAGTACGGCTAAAGAACGATTCTCTATACTTAAAGGTACGTCCGAAGTTGGGCTCGAGGGTAAACTGATGGGCATTCCTTGAAGTGCGAGTATTACGGGCGAATTGTTTAAGGGGAGGAATGCAACTGGCTAATTCACAAGAGCACATACCGTAAAAGTAACGATAGAATAGAGAGAGACACGAAACGTTACGACGATGTGAATCATTCCAATCATTCTAACAGCTCTTTTTTGTATACCGTCCAAGAGGCTTAAGTATGCAGCTGGAGCACCAGGCCACGAATGAGAATTGTTCTCAAGCTTTGGACGGATATAAGTCTTATAGATAAAAGCCAGATGAGACGGGGAGACAAATTTCTTGCACCGTCTTAAGAAACCCAAACATCTTGCGGCATTTTTGGCGACATCGCGTATGTGCTCGGTCCACAAGAGGTGGTCAGTGATGCACATACCGAGAATCTCGAGATATTCGGTCTCATTGATGCAAGTGCCACTCATGGACAGTGGCAAGGGGGGTATATCTCGCTTCAACGATACAAGACAGCATTGAGTTTTCGAAGCATTAAACTCTACACGGTTTTTAATTCCCCATTGGACAATGCTGTTTAAGTCAGAGTTTAATGAAATAATGAGCTTATCATATTTTGCCGTTGCACTTCCACATCCGAAGAGAAGGGATGTGAGTCTGGAAATGAATATGAAAAGCTAAGGGTGCTATCGTCAGCGAAACAATTTATTAGATTAGAAGTTACAGACAGGCGATCATTGATGAAAATGAGAAAGAGGGTCGGAGACAAAACGGAGCCCTGGGGCACACCAGCATTTATATTGTGGGTATCAGACTTGAATCCGTCCAATACAACTTGTATTGAACGGTTCGAAAGAAAGTTTCTAATCCAACGAAGAAGGGATTCATCGATACCGAAAGCACGCATTTTCGATAAAAGAGCAAGATGCCAAACTTTATCAAATGCCTTTGAAATATCAAGTGCAAGAATCTTATAGCACTTTCCATTGGATGAAAAGAAGCGTCCAGAAGCATCCGGAAGTCTTCTGAAACCGTTCCATTGGTAAGAAAATGACACTTCTGACGATTCTGAGAAGATTCTGGATTTGAAGTCAGAATCCACTCAAGAAGCACAAATACATGCATAAATCAAATGTCAAAACAAAATGTCAGTTTGACCCATTTTAATTAGTTTTTTGTTTTTAGAATTGTTGAAAGGATTTTGTGTTTCAAAGGAATTATTTAATTAAAACGAAAGTGAAAAAGAAATTAAAATAGTGAAAAATAAAATTCATACATTAATAAGTGACAAAATAAAATATGGATATAGTGTCAATTCGCACTCACACAAACACAAAACGTCATTATTGAGTAGAAACAGTTTTGCTTGTTCCATTGGTTTTCAGAATGAGTGGTTCCCCGAGTGAAACCAATGGATAGTGCCATAAGTGAACGAATTCAGAATCGTTCGGAACAATTCCGTACGACCAAAAAAAACGCTATTAGTAAGTATACGCCACGTATGTCCGGGATACTATATTCACGTAATCAGAAGAACACTGCATACCCATGTTATCCTTCGAGCAGAGACAAGCAGGAGCAGGTTATGCTTTTAAAGTCCGTTACAAGGAGCGCACAAAGTATACGCTAAAATAAACATTAAAATTTAGACACATTATTCTCAAAAATTATTGCAAAGCATTCAATCAATCACACACGTCCAAAAACAAACAGAAAGCAACAATGTTCGTTCTTGAAGCAACCAAAATAGACGCCATCATTATATCAATTTAAAAAACCATTTAAATCCAGCTTTTCATGCTTGGCTCAGTTTGGTGTGTGACCACGAAAACGTCAAACCGCATCATAAATCAATTTAACAACGAAAATGTCAATTACACAAATTACGCCTAGAAATTCTTTTCAAATTTATTCCAAAAACAGAAACAATTTCAATCCACACCTCGAGCAATGGATAAAGTTATTAGCTGAAAAAAAAAAAAAACAACAGCAATGCACTTGAATGCATCTCTAGCTGAATTGACTCCAATTGTGTGACACTTTGATAGACAAACAAGTGCGGCGCACAACAACAACGGACGGCTAGGCAACAACCCATTGTTGAATATTGCACTTGGTAGCGCGCACAGCCGCTTACACAACCAATTAAATCGATCAATCGAAATAAATTGAAAATGACCATTTGGCATTTTTGTTTTGTAAACATTTCAATTGGGTCGTCGTAAATCCATCAACTAGCTCCTGGTCATTCTCCTCGGCTTGTGAATCGTCAAGGGACACCTTGACCTTGCCAACAATCATAGAACGATTATTTCTGTTTATTAATTGTTTATTTTTGTTTCAATTTAAATTAAAATACGTTCAAGTACAAAAGAAAAAATTGGTTGAGAAGTTAAACAACCATCAATCGTGGTGCAATGTTCATTGACATCAGTTCTTGGAACAGCAACTTGGCTGCGTACGGAAGTCGAACTTGAGAGATCTGAGTCTTGTTCTTGCATCCCTTGCATTCGAAGGTGTTGTTGCGCAAATTGGCGATGGCAATTAAGCCGCAGAAGTTGCAAATATGAATGCGATACGGATCGGAGACTTCGAACAGTCTCTCACGCAAAAACTGTGCAGCTCCGTGAGATATTTGACAATCTCGTTCCATTTCACCGAAACGCAGACCACCATCACGGGCCCTACCCTCCATAGGTTGACGCACTAAAATCTGTACGGGGCCACGGGCTCGGGAATGGATTTTGTCGTCCACCATGTGCTTGAGACGTTGGTAGTAGGTTGGTCCCAAGAAAACCTTAAATTACAAACAAATGTGAACTTGGAGCGTTTATTTTGTGGGATTAAAAGGAAAATACCTGAGCATTAATTTTTCGGCCAGTGTGTCCGTTGTACATGACTTCGTTGCCACGCAAGTGGTAGCCGTATTCTTGGAGGAAAGTAGAAATCTTCTGTACGTTGACGGCATCGTTGAAGGGTGTTGCGTCACCGATCTCGCCTTTGTTTGAGCCCAGCTTGCCTGTTGAATGAAAGAAAATGAAAATGAACGGAATTCAAAAAACGTCTTAAAGGAAACCCACCTTGCAAGCACTCGATTAAATGTCCAATTGTCATACGAGACGGAATAGCGTGAGGATTAATGATAATATCCGGTGTCAGTCCCTCGGCCGTGAATGCCATATCCTCTTGACGATACTGAATACCACATGTTCCCTTTTGTCCGTGACGCGAGGCAAACTTATCACCAATTTGCGGGATACGCACCGATCGTACACGAATCTTACAAAACTTGTAGCCTTCACTGTTCAGAGTCAACATCACTTGATCGACAATACCAGTTTCAGAGTTACGCAAGAAGGTCGAAGCGTCTCGCTTGGTGAAACGTTTTGTGGTGCTTTCCAACTAGAAAGAACAGAATGAATGACAAAACGGACAAAAGTCTGCTTAGAACTCACCTCGTCGTCATTTTCTGGCAATGTGATTGTCTTCCCGATGACTACATCATCTCCAGACACACGAATGCCAGGAGCAATGATACCATCGTCGTCCAACTTGTCATAATGGGCATTTCGCATGCCCTGGCATGTAGCCCTATTCGGCTTCTCGAACTGTTCCTCCTGATCTCCAACACGCTTGTTCTCTGAATCCTTGTACGATCGGTAGAACACCGATCGGAAGAAGCCCCTCTCCACAGCCGAAGCGTTCAGAATAACACTGTCCTCTTGGTTGTAACCGGTGTAGCAGAGAATGGCAACAATCGAGTTGATTCCGGCCGGCAACTCTCTGAAACGCAGATATTCCATGGAACGTGTCGTGACCAGAGGTTTCATGGGATAGTAAAGGACGTGTGCCAGGGTGTCCATCCGGACGTGGAAATTTGTGATATACACGCCCATAGCTTGTTTACCCATAGCACTTTGATAGGTGTTACGTGGCGACTGGTTGTGATCGGGGAATGGAATAATCGAAGCGCAAACGCCCAGGATCATAGCTGGATGGATCTCGCAGTGAGTGTAGGTGGTACAGTAGGCGTAGTCTTTGTCCTGTTTCAGATCGTAGGGAGACATGGCAATCATGATGGTCTCCTCCTCGAGTGTGTCGATGTACTCGACGACTCCAGAGGCGACTAGAACCTGCCAGCTGTAGTTGTAGTAATCGCGCTCCTTCAACATCTCAATGTGGTTTCTTTTGAGCAGCAAACTGCCGTTCTCGACAATCAGCAGAGGACGACAAATGCGCCCGGCGTCTGTGTAAATCCGAATCTCACGATCACGAATGTCTCGAATCATCGAAACTTCCGACACGATGATGTCCATCTGTCGTCGAAGTTTTCTCAGAGTAGCCATCAACTGCTCGGGATCGCGATGGATACCCACCCAGCAGCCATTGACGAAGATCTTTGTGGCATCGGCAATTGCGGAGGGGGCGATTTCTTCAAGATTCTCCATAGACCACTCTTCCAAGAACTCAAGAATCGGCGATGGTTGCGAACCGACTGAGATGTAAGCCATGAGAGCCAAATTTTTGACCAAACCGACAGCAGCTCCTTCGGGCGTCTCGGCTGGGCACAACATGCCCCAGAGTGTGTTGTGCAATTGACGGGGTTTGGCCAGTTTTCCATCGCGACCGATAGGCGAGTTGACACGTCGCAAATGGGACAATGTCGAGGCGAACGTTAGACGATTCAACACCTGAGACACTCCGGCACGAGCCTGATGGGCCTTTTTCTGGTCTCCCCAGTTGCCAGTGGCCAGCGAGTAACGCAGACCATCGGTGATGATGTTCGTCTTGATGGCCAGTTCGAGATTGAAGTCTTTTCCTCGATCGATGAACTTCTGGGTGTACATTCGGACTTCCTGCAATTGTGAAAATTTAGAAAAACATTCAAGATGCGGAATGATTGTTTACCTTCATCAGATTCTTGAATAATCCTCTGAACAAGAACGCCAGTAGTGGTCCGGCCAAGTCCAGACGCTTGTTTCCGTAGTGATCCCGATCGTCCAACTCCCGACGACCCAGTGAAGCCAGCAACAGCCTGTGAACCATGTAGCCCAGGAAGTAGGCCTTCTTTGTCTCGCAAAAGTCAGAAACTCCAACATGCGGCAACATTTCCTTCTGTAAAATTTCCTTGGCGTACTTGATACGCTTGTCCTTTGTCACACCAGGTCGAGCACCTCGAGCTCCAATGAAATTCAAGGCCACATTCTGTTCCTGAACGACAAAGGCCTCGTCAAGGGACGGTTTTACCATTTCCATCATTTCCGGATCGTCGAAATCGTAGATTATGTGTTCGAGGATATCTCTGTCGGCGACGAATCCCAGAGCTCGAAAAACAATCATTATGGGAATTTCCTGCTTGATGTACGGCAGAATGGCGATGATCCTCTGACCGATGGCTGATTTTTTGATATTTTGAGAGCCTCGAGCCATCATATTGACCCACAGTGTCGACGTGGGACGTGAACTGTGCTCCAAACACGAACGGATCTCAGATTTAAAGGCATACTTGCCGTCCTTCATGCTGAACACGTAGACTGTGTTTGTGGCCATCTTTTCCTGAGCAATGAGGACCTTCTCGGAGCCGTTGATGATGAAATAGCCACCTGGATCCAAAGGGCATTCGTTTAATTCTGTCAAATCACGATCGGACAGCTGACTGAGGAGACAGTAGGTCGACCGAAGCATAATCGGAATTTTTCCGATAAATGTCTTCTGATGTTGTGTCTCGACGGGATCTTGCCCTTCGATTATTTTAGTCTTGGTTATGTCAACGTAGAGTGGAGCTGAGTAGGTTAGGTTACGAAGACGAGCTTCGTTGGGCATCATAGGACTTGGCGAACCGTCTTTTTCCCAATGTGTTGGTTTCGAAAGGTAAATTTGATCGAATTTCAGCAAGAAACGAGGCTGCAAATGGTTAATTGTAAGTATTTCGAGAACAAAAGAAAATAATGCAAATTACCGGTGTTTCGATTTCTCCAGATGTGTGTTGAGCCTCAGCTTGGAGGTCAATGGCCGGTGAGTCTTCGACAATTCGCTGCACAGACATCTGAATGAATTCATCAAAACTATCCAATTGCTGTCGCACCAGACCTTTCTCGTCGAAATAGGCGTTGATGACAATCCAGCAGGCTTCTTGCCAAAGTTCGTGGGAAATCTCTTCGACATTTTCGCTTTCGTAAATTTCTTAAAACAAATAAACAAGAAAAAATTGCAATAAGTTTTGATTTCGTGAAGTTATGGAATGAAAGCAAGCAGCCATTTTTGTTTGAAGAGTTGGTGCTCCGCCGACGTCGCATTTACCTTCTTCATTGTCGTACATCATTTTCGGGCCGGTTTTTGTTTCAAACTTAGTTGGAGGTTGTTATTTGTCTTTTATTTAAATTCGTGTTATTATTATTTCATAGTTAATAGTTTAAAATTTTATAAACTTTTATTATTAATACGGAATAACTTTTTGCAACACCACACGGGATGAGGTTTTCAAGCGGTGTGTGGCGGTTGTCAAATGAACTGTCAAATTTTGACGGTTGTATGCTGCAGATGAATGGATTCAGAGAAAGAATTGTACAGTAGGAACCAGACTTGTTGTTCTGCCTTTTTTTTTTGTTTTTGTTATCCCAAAAAACTGGAAATTCGGGATATGGGTTTTATGGTAAAATTGAGAAGAAGATTATGCTTGTTTGACGCAAGTATCAAGAATCATCAATATCGGTTAGGTTGATGAAGTTTTTGCTGATTTAAAATCAAAATGCAGAACATATTCATATATCCAGATTATAAGAAATATAAAAAATTATGGTAAAGACCAACATGTTTATTTTAATAACATCATATTCCTCTGTATTTAGAAGTAGTGGGTTAGACCCACTTTACTTTTCTTAAAATTTGCAGATCAGGATGTTGTAAATACATGTACCTATTGACCCTAAGTTGTAGATTATAGTCCCTCTTGTATATTATTTCCACAATCACGGTGTATTTTATGAAACACCAGGTTGAAGGAGAGGCAGTGCAGTCCATCCCCTTTTCTTTCCACATACGGTGTACCTTCTTGTTCAGATGAGCACTTTGTGAAGGGATATCCTACAGTTTGAGTGGCATGCCATCGCTTTGTATATGGAAATTATAGAAGGGACACTAGGTTCCAAAACAATAGCGTCATCTAGAATGTATCTTTCGTAAGCTAATCCACAGTTCAATGCTCTCAACGTTTCAGCGCTATGAATGACGCGACGGATATCAATGAAACAACAAAATCTGTCACCATGTTCGTGCTACAATTTAACGAAGGCTATCGACACAATGCGCAGGCAATTAGTAGCCTGGTTGACTCCTTTAATACTTGGATCCTGCGTTCGGTAATAAGCTGTTTCCACGCTGACGCTAATCACAAGAATAAACGAAGTAGGTTAAGAACAAATCGCCACAGAATTCCCTTGTCATCAATAATCTATTCCTCTTCGTTTTAACAGTAATTACAGTGCGGTATATATTGTTTCGAAGAGATGGTGATGCCACGCTTAAACCTACTTCGCTAAAATCTCATGACTAACGTCAGTGCAAACAGCATTTATATCTAGTGATTTCGAAGAGATTTCAAGTAGATTTGAGTTAATCTCAGATTATCGTTCAGTGGAAATAGGATACTATCCTTCTTCAGTCTCTTTGATCTTTCAAACGCATGAGCTCACGAACATACAATATAATCTCGGCAAATTCTACCCAATATCACAGAGGAGGTATACCTAGAGTCGCAACTCAAGGCATTTTGCTCTCTTTCGACCTAAAAAATTAAATTTGATAAAATATCCACATCAATGCGAATGTGTAGGTTTCTCAATGCATTTCAAATGGGGTAAACTAATACATTAGCATTGATATGGAGTTACACAGATTCACGGACACAAGAAAACAGAGTAAATTGCAAAATTTTTTGGACGGTGATTTTTAAAAAAAGAGAACAAGTTGCGACTCTAGGTAATACCTTTGTATATGGAATTTATAGTATTTTCACCCTCGAGAATATTGGTTGGAAAGTCGTCCTTTGGCGCTGTCAGTTTTTCTATATACAAGATTTTAGTTCCTATCGCGTCCGGACGTCGCTGTCGTTGATTCACGAGGCTGCAACTACTATAAATTCGTTGGTAAATTGTTGTAATAACATTTTTTATCTTTGTAAGTTAAAAATGTTCATACCAAAACATGCACTCCGTTGTTCCATTTATACTGGTTTTTTCGATGCACAATGTTCCCTTATATACTCTGCTTGAATGTTAAACGACCATTCTGTCTGAATAAACACCACAGATCTTGCAAAACTCCTCGGACCTTCTTAATTGTCGATACGTACAAACTTGTTATCAAATATTTTAAATGCACTGCAGTTAACACTTTCCCTTTTAGCCGAAACCATTACTTAAATCATAAAATATAACAATTTTGTGTACCTATCAGCGAGCTGTGTCATTCACGCTTCAAATTTTAAGATTAAAAAATTTATCAACTAAGCTGAAATGCAATATTTAACTGAAAACGTTGTACTTATTGAAATCTTTTATCATAAAGTCCCGAAAAGTTGTCTTTTATTCTTTTATGATTTCTAACAGATTTCTTAAAAGATTTTGGCTTGCTGAATACCAAATAGGCGATTTATAAAAGATTTTCAGTATGTTCGAATTTTTTGACAGTTCATAACAGATTTCTTAACAGATTTTATAACAGATTTGGCTTGCCGAATACCAAATCTGTTATTCGTAAAAGATTTTTTGACAACTTAAACTTTTGTATGGGAATTCATAACAGAATAACAGAATAAAAGAATAAAGATTTCGCCGAATAGCCCTAAATACCTCCTCTGTGCCCAATATGTTAACCATAAAATTTCATTTTATTTCTTGAGACGACCTAGCTGGTCGTCCAAACAGAACTACATTCATCTACTACAATTCGTTGCTGAATTCGCCCAAGCGAATAAAAAAGTCATTTTCCAACTCTAGCTAACTTCTCTTTAGTCACAAATGTCAAGTAATGAAAGTGATAAGTTCGTTTTACCCAAATAAGAAAACTTTTATCCGTGCAAATTGTGCATTTTGACTTCAAATTAAGCCAACAAATCAAGGTAATTAATTCAAATAAATATCAACCAAAAGCCCTTAAACCATTCTAAATACCAACTGTAAAGTTTTCCTCAAAAACAATCAAATTAAACGCGAATTTAAGACTTCTTTTGGTTTGTGCAAATTTTCAAAACTTCGTATCTCGTAATTTTTTTCACTCCCTTGGAAGAGAAACATTTCAACCACAAGAATTCAATTAATTTTTTGTCATTTATTCGGTAAGTATTTGGTGTGTATTATGTTCGATATGCATCCCTTGCATTAGATTTATCTCTAAAAGTTCAACTAACTCGCTGACAGTGCCTGCAAAAGTTCCATCAGATTGAAAACATGATACATACGTCTCTTCGGTTCAGAGAAATGAAGACGTAAAGCCAACAACTACGACGACGACGACCAGGCAATGATAAAGCAGAAATTGTATACTTTCTTGTTTGCTTCACTCCTCACTTGCTCTCGCCTACGATGGATTTTGGACCCGTTTGAGAGATTCTCATAAATTTGTTTGCTTAATTAATTGACGTCTGGCTCTAGTGTGAATCAATGCGTTTGAATTGAATTCTCTCTTTTTCTGATAAGACGATGGCCCCTCAAGTCCAACATAATAAGGTGTCTTCCATTCGTGTGCAAGTATCAATGAATGAAAAACGCTTCCTGCTTAATACCTGAAAGAATTACGTTTTCGTTTGCTCTTGACGTTGAATTTCTGTAGAAAGTGCTGTTATCAAGGCTTCAAGAACTTTGTAACCCGATAAAGTGTTTTGGTTCCGAGTGGCTGACGTTCATTTCATCGTCGGTTCAATGTCAGCTGCTTTTCTACAAGTTTCTCTTGTCCAGAGATAAGAGAGATATTTTGTTTTCACGCTATCCACGTTAATGTTTTATTTTTTTATTTATTTATTTTTTAGTTAGTGCGAGTACACCTACCTTGGCAGAGGTTAGAACTTGAATTCTGCTGGTTGTTGATTGTATCTTGAGCGAATTGGAATTTTTTGTGTAGAGAATAGTTTTTTGGCCTGGTCGACAGGGGGTGCAGGCTGTGTAAGGTTTTCGTTTCGGTGTGGGAAATGTTCTATTCTTGGAAGCACTCGTTTGAATTTATTATTTCCTTCTTCAATGCTTGAGGGGGATTATTTTTGAATTTAGATTACGGCAACACCTTGAAAACGAAATGAATTTTCAACCGAAAGACGAATTTTCAAACTTTCGAACATAAAATATTATTTTTAGGGCTTCGATTGTCGAATAGTTTTGAGGATTTCTGATAACTCACTTGCTATTAATATACCGCGTATTTTCTCAACCAGCTTGAAGTCAATTTTTTTTTACTATGCACGCACTCAAGGGGTTTTTGTTCCCTTTTTATGCCAAAGCACAGTGCGAGCGTTAGGGAAAGTGGGATATACAGAGAGGGTGAGGATGAGGTGTCGGTTTACATTGATCTTGAATTCCTGCACATTGCAGTGCCTGGGGAAGACAGAGTGTGGAAGATAGTCCCACATTCGCGTAGTACGGCTAAAGAACGATTCTCAGAACATGACCGTACGTCCGAAGTTGGGCTCTAGGGTAAACTGATGGGAATTCCTGGAGGCGCGGGTATTACGGTTGAATATCTTAAAGGGAGGAATGCAGCTGGCTATTTCACTAGAACATAAACCATTGAAGTAAGTAATTAAATTTCTCAACGATGGTATGATCACTAATCATTTTAAATGCTCTACTCTGGATACTGTCCAAAAGACTTAAGTACGTTCCTGGAGCACCAGCCCAAAGATGGGAATTGTACTCAAGCTTTGGACGGATATAAGTCTTATAGATAACATCCAGATCAGACGGGGAGAAAAATTTCTTGCATCGTCTTAAGAAACCCAAACATCTTGCGGCATTTTTGGCGACATCGCGTATGTGCTCGGTCCACAAGAGGTGGTCAGTGATCCACATACCGAGAATCTCGAGATGTTCGGTCTCTTTGATGCAAGTGCCACATGGACAGTGGCAAGGGGGGTAATCTCGCTTCAACGATACATTGGGTTTTCGAAGCATTAAACTCTACACGGTTTTTAATTCCCCATTGGACAATGCTGTTTATGTCAGAGTTTAATTAGCTTATCATATTTTGCCGTTGCAGTTCCACATCCGAAGGAGGGATGTGATTGAAACGAATATGAGAGCTAAGGGTATATCGTCAGGAAACAATTATTGGATTAGAAGTAACAGAAAGAGATCATTTAAAATGAAAAGAGGCTCGGAGACAAAACAGATCCTTGGGGCACACCAGCATTTATTTTGTGGGTTTCAGACTTGAACCCGTCCAATACAACTTGTATAGAACGGTTCGAAAGAAAGTTTCTAATCCAACAAAGGAGGGACTCATCGATACCGAAAGCACGCATTTTCGATAAGAGAGCCTGGTGCCAAACTCTATCAAATGCCTTTCTTTTCCAAAACGATGTAAAGATTTGTTCCACTATTCGGTGAGATAAACCATCAGATCACCAGTGGACCTGTTGCTGCGAAAGCCGTACTGCCGGTCATTAAGAAGCTTTCGGTCTTCGAGATATTTCTTGAGCTGATAGTTTATCAGTGTTTCTATGACCTTAGAAAGATAATTGGAGGGAGAGGAGGATCACCTTTTTGGGTATAGGAGCCGAGAAGAATAGGAATAGGTTTTGATAGCGTGGAAGAACACCTCTTCAGTATAATAGCGGGGATACCATCCGGACCAGCGGATTTATGTTTTGATATCTTTAAGCGCGAATGCGGAAGAAGATTTGTCCCATGGAGTCATTGACGCGCTCGAGAATTGGAAGTCACTACACTCTCTGGCAGCAAAGAGTTGGCGGCGAACTGCCTAGCAAAAAGGTTAGCTTTCGTGAGAGTGCTAACAACTGGAGTGTCATTGTCAACGAGCGTAGGGACCGAGGAAGAAGAAGAATTCTTCATATTTTTTACAAATGACTAAAAATTCTTACTACCTTTGGGGCATTGCAGTAATTTCTGCCTTAATTTTTAAAATAAATAGAGTGGCGCGACAGCTCTTGAAGAGCCAAGGCCTAAGTGGCTTACTCTCATCAACAATTCTGTAGGTGCGCGTGAAGAATTGAGGGGACCTACAATTTAACGCCGATTCCGAACGGCAAAGTTGAGAAGCACTTTTCCATGACAGATGATACTCTTTGAAGTTTTGTCAGTTCTTCGCAAGAGGCAGTGCCCGTGAAAGATGAAATAAAAACTATGGGCCCAGGTAGGACTCGAACCCACGACGTTCTGCTTAGCAGTCGACGCACCGCCTTAATTTTTGGACATGTAAAAACTTTGTCCGTCAAATATGGGCATAGCAGGCCTTCTTGGCTTGTTTAAACTTCTTCCGGTTTTGCTCAGTTTGGTTGGCTTACACCGTAACTTTACCTCTTTTTCCCTGATAACTTCTTTACAGCTTGAATCAAACAAAAATGTCTCTTTGGGTTTGATGCTTTTAACCCTATTCAGGATAAAAGTTTTCAATATTAGTAATCATATCTGCGCTGGAATCTACGTCACTATCGAGGAAGCATAGTGACCAGTCCCAGTTGGCTTTTTCGCATTGCCATACGATTCTCTTCGGCGATCTTTCTCTAACTGGATTAGTTTGACACGAGATGATGATTTGAAACTATTGAGAAAAATGAAATGAAGAAGAAACAGAAAAAAGACAAAAAAAGAAAAAGTTTCGAAAAAAAAGTAGGATTGTCATAAATATTAAAAAAAGGTTTCACTCTCGATGTTGAGACCGCGAGCCAAAGCCGGCAGTCGTGACTACCGACCGTTTAGCGTATATCCCCGCTATGGGGCAGGCCTCTCTTAGTTTGTCCAAAACCTTGCCGGTAGTTAAGAAACTGCTCGAAAGCTGTTAACTGTGGTTGAGGTTTGCTTGAGGTTTGAGTGTAAGCCCCCTCCCTACCAACGTCAAGGTGGAAACCCGTCGAGGAGGGATTGTAGTGTTACCGATCAATTTGCTTCACTTAAATTAATAGGATTTGTGCTGTTTACTTTTCGTTATGGACAAGAATCTAAAAAAATGTCATCCTTTTGTAAAATTTTCGAAGGCCTTTCTGTTTTCATGCATTCAGTATATCTGCAGCGTATGAGTATCATTTTTTCACTTTTAACCTTCAAACTATTATGCATGCACATGAGCACATGAACGGTTAGTTAACTTTGCAACTCCAATCATTTAAGTAAGCGAAACGAAATTTTATTTTAACAGCCACGAATTAATTAACATTTTCTTAACGAGAATTTATTACGGTTTGCTATTGAACAAAGTGCATCGTTTAAAAATCAGCTCAGTTATAGCAGTAGAAATGGCGGCCACGAGCAATCTAGCTCGGTAACCCAATCAGCGCTGGGATGCGCCTTTTTGACACCATAAAAACCCGTTTGACCTATAAAATTCAAAGAGGTATTATACAAAGATCTGAGCTTTTGTTTTGAGTTCGCTAGCTGGCGATATCAATTTCGAAGAGGCTCTAGTTTTGGACAGCGCAGGACACTTACACAGGAAGTGTAGAACAGTTTCCTTTTCTCGCTGACCCCCAAAACTACTACAGAAAGTATTGTGGGTATTGTCCAGCTTAGATGCTGCAAATAAGGTTATTAGTTCGGGATTTATTGTAGGTAGGCCATATCTTTCTAGATATGATACAGTTGGTTAGGCTACTCCACCTGTAATTTGATTCAGCGAGAAAAATTGAAAAAGCCACTGTGACCCTGAACCCAGACAAGAGTGACAATTAGTCCAATGTTCATGCACGCGAGCTCACTTCGGCATTGTTGAACTAATTTGGAGAATTATGTGGACGATGTAATCGCTTGAATAGCCGCTTGACTTTCCGAAAAGATAGCTGTAACGGGTTATAATTTGGATATCGTTGTTTTAGTAATTTGCATGATTCCTTGATCGCGAGTAGTTCAGCTTGAAGACACTTGCAATGTCAAGAACGAAAGTCCTGGAGACATATTAAAGGCTCCGAAAAAATTCCTGCTATGAGCCGTCAGTAAAAATATTTGTGTCGAAGTCTCTCGTCACTAACTCATCATCCTACTCTTTTCGGGATGGAATCATAACTTTGAAATCCCCACTGAGGTAAACAGTAGGAGTGCAGTAGTCGTTTTTAGTCGAAAATTGTCCCCTGGATGAGGTTATTTATACGCCTTTTTTTTATTCAAAAGGATCACAATTGGCCACCTTGGCATTTTTTTCTTTGGGCCGTTTGGAAGACCTTACCAATGCTCCACAACCGATTAAAGGATTTCGGATACGTATTCAGCCGCGCCGGAAGGGTTTCACAAAAAATACCTTCCTCTTAACAATGAATTGATTTCTATTAAAAAATAAATTTTCTGAATGAATCCTCTTATTGCAAAAGCCGATATAAGGGGCGAAGTTGAAGAGCTTAGGTCACTACGGCGTATGAATAATATTTTTTTTTTTAAATTCAAATAAGATAAAAGGAATCAAAGGAATACATGCACATTTCACTAAACACACACATTCAACTCAGTTTTTGGTTTGCATTTGAAAATTGTTTCATCGGCCATTTTGGGAAGAGTCTATCGTCAAAATAGAAATTTCATCGCAGTAAGCTAGCCGCTAGCTAACTGTTGATCTTCTCTGCATGTCGCTGTGTCATTTATTTCTGCTTTGTCATGATGACTTGTAAATTGAGTTTTCTTGTCATGAAATTTCTTTTTTTTTTATTCTAGATTTAATGTTTGCTTTTTTTAAAGCTCACTCTTGGCCTTTTTTTTTGTTTTTTGATTTATTCAGTGAACGATAAACTGTTTCAACAGTTTATGCAATAGAATTTGAGCGAAGTCAGACATAAATTAGCGTACCAACTAGATTACTCCCAGCTCTTGTGCTGTATAGAGCAAAAAACAACTCAGATTATACTTCTATTTTGCTTGGTATGCATTTATTGAAGAAGCTCTAAGACGCACTGATTGTACTTTGGGTCTTGGTCAACTTCCAAATACCTTACCATATTTACTTACTGTCTTACTTTAGGCCGTGCTACAGTCCGTTGTGGATTTGGGCCTCAATCAACAGTCTACGCCAGCTCGGTCCCTAGTTAGCTGTCTCCAGTTTTGCACTCCAGTCCTTTTCCACTTGTTTGCGCCATCTGAGTCGCGGTCATCCTCTCTTTCTACGTCCCTCGGGAATAGTGTCGAAGGCTTTCCGGGCCGGCGCATTTTAGTCCATCCGCTCTAAATGACAATCTGAGTTTCTGGACCTTGACCCTTCTGGCTAGGAAGTTATTCTCCGTCTGATCTCGGCGCTGGTCTTATTGCCCGAGTTAATAGAGGAGCCTAGGTAGACTAACTCCTCTACTACCTCGATGTTGTATGACGCTATTGTGACCTTCTGTCCGAGCGGTTGGTGTTGGGTGTCCTTCCTCGAAAACAGCATATACTTCGTTTTTCCCTCATTTACCGTTAAACCCATTTTTGTCGCTTCTGTCTCAATTCCCACAAAGGCGCCATTAACATCACGCTGTGTACTTCCCATTATATCAATATCATCGGCGTTCGCGAGAAGTGGAACATACTTTGGAAAAAGTGTGCCTGGTTGACGGGAGTCTGCATATCTTCAAGAACGATGTAAGAATCGCACGACAGTGCATCGCCTTGTCCGGATCCTTTTTTGACAGATTCCGTAAGCTCGTTACCAACCTTTATGGAGCAGCGTGAGTTCTCCATCGTCATTTTGCACAAGCGAACGAGCTTGGCAGGGATGAAAAGGTGGTGGGTATCGATTTGGAGTTCATAGGTCTTTTCCAGGATCTACCGCAACGTGAACATTTGTTCGATGGTTGACTTTCCTGGCCTGAGCCCACATTGATAAGTATCAACCAGATTGTTTACGAAAGACTTCAGACGTTCACATATTACGGCAGAGAGGATCTCGTAAGCACTGTTAAGCAGGCTGATTCCTCTGTCGTTGGTGCATTTTTTTTTCCTTTTTCAGGATCGGGCAACGAATGCTGAGGTTCCATTCATCGGGCATGCATTCTTCCGACCATATCTTACAGATGATTTGGTACATACTCCTATCTAGCTCGTAGCCTGCTGCTTTGAACAGCTCGGCAGCTAGATCTTTGTTAGATTTAAGCTGTGATATTGCCGTTTGTACTTTTTCTAGGTCGGGTTCCGAAATTGTTGACTATCATCGTGTCCGATGAAAAGGTCCTGTCTGACGGCGGGATTTTGGTCGTCGTCGCCGTTATACAGTCTACAGAAGTGGTCTTTCCAAATCCCCATTATTGACTGCGAAAAACCACCAAGTAGTTCGGCCTGACTGGAACTGAAGAAGCCACCGTTGATTCCAAAAAACAAATTCATTCGCTGCCGTCCCTCGTTGGGAGTGCCTTGGTGGGAACACTTCTTCGTTGTGGGGTAATTAGTAGTAACAGCCTACTCCGCTTCGATCTGTCGACCATGGGAGGCCCTTCTGTTAAAACAAGTTTCGCGATCGCATAGCTCTAAGCTTCATAGTAGTAGTTACCGTAACCCGCTCCGCCACGTCAAGGCTTACCCCATTTACATTTTGAAAATTTGGTTGCTCTACAGTTCAAGTTGGTTTATGTCAATGATCTTATGAAACGTCTAATCCAATCAACTGCTTCGCTTTTTCATTCAGAAAAATTAACCTTTTCGCTCCAAATTGCATTTTAAAGTTCAAAATTATGATTCAACATTCAACAGCATTTCCTCTTATATTTATTTACTTTTCAAATAAATATTTAAAAAGTCGACGAACCGCTGCATTAATGTAGCAGCAAGTGATAAACAACATTCCGACTTTGTCTATTGCAGCTGCATAATGCCAATCCAATGCATCCTCCCCGCAATTGCCGTGCCTCTACGCCGCCGCATCAAAATGTTCAATCATGAGGAAACATCCACCCGCCCCACCATCACACGGTTAGTAAGTCAGTTGGCATCGTTCCAATCTAAAGACCTCAAACCCCATCAGGAATTTGAGATAGACATACCTACCTAGAAAAAAAACAAAATATTTACCCGTCAAAAGTGTACTTTGATCCTAAGTATGTGGTGGGCTCAGTGAGGTTTTATCTGAGCAACAAAAAAAGGGGAGCAATACAAAAAAGTCGCGTCAGCGAACTGCGATGTGTCGCGAAACAACGTGTCTCAAAGCACATCGTGCAAAAACTTGTTTCTTATCTAGTTTCCGAAAAGAGCAATCATTGAGCAAAAAAAGAAAAAACGAAAAAAAAATAACCCACATGTTCTCTCTTGCTATTGGCGTCATGGTGAAGGCCACTTAGCGTGTGTTTCTTGTTCTTGTATGAATTTGACAAAACGAACAATTTTTACCGAATGACAAAATTGTTTATAAACTTTCTCTCTCTCCCGCTCGACAAATGCCAAACAATAACCAACTGGCCGTTCGGTGTGCACTTGCTTCCTCCATACAGAAACTTGAGTTTTTGAGAGAACTCCAATACCCCATAATATACGCCATAGCGAATAGCCTAATCAAGCGAAGGAGAGTGATTCGGCAGAATTTTGTCTTCCATTTAAACGACTTAAGATATGCACACATTTAGCGGTTTTTTTTTTTGTTGTGTTGTGTTTAAAATTAGTCTCTAGGAAAACGGTCACGTTTAATGCATTATAAAATCTAGATTGTGTAATATGCTTTTTATTTGTTTATTTTTATGTTTTTGTTATTGTTTTGTTATTCGGTGTTTGGGTGTTTTTTTTTATCTTTAATTTTATTCACGTTGATGAAGTTGTTTCTTATATCGTCGGTGACACCAAAAATATAAGGTCCACACACACCTCGGGACCAAAGAGCGCGCCAAACAGTGACTTTTTGTGGATGTAATGGCCTCTCTTCAATTTGTTGAGGATTCTCAGGACCCCAAATACAACAATTTTGTTTATTAACATTCCCGCCGAGTGAGATGTGTTTCGTCGCTGGAGAAAATTTTGTTCGAAAAATCGCGGTCCACCGCCTGTTATTCAATCATTTGGCGTATCTACGACAATGTTATGAGTGGTCAGCTGGCTTCAGTTGTTGTGTGTGTGTGTGAGCTGGACTTTGTATGGATGTAGGTGCAGACCAAAATGCAAAATACGCCATAATGTGCCGTAAGACAGTCCTAATTCCTGAGAACTATTAGGAATCGACACTTTCGGGGCTTCGGCAACACTTTCACTCACAGCAGAGATATTTTCAGGGGTACGAGCTAAACGATGAAGCACAGGTCTTACAATACAGTGCCTTGCATAAGTATAACCGCACTCGAAAAAATGCATTTAAAAGAAAACCTACCATAGGAGTGGCTCCTTACTATTTTTTTTTATTGAGTTGCATCACTGATCAAGAAAATTGAGAAGAAAATAAAGTACCGTTATTTCCTCTCCTGGTGTTTAAAAATTAGAAACAGATTTTGATGTATTGCAAAAATATAACCGTACAATGTAAATCTCTTTGAAGCTGCATTCAGTCAAGTGCTTTCAAATAAACAACAACAATGCTACGTGGCAGGCATTTAAGCGAAATTGAAAAAGGCAGAATCTTGGCTTTTCGGTCAAGCGGCCTAAGTCTTAGGGCTATTGGAAGACGAATTTCACGATCGGATCGTGTCGTTCGAAATTTTTTAAAACATGAGATTCTGTATGGGACAAAAATAAGACCCGGGCGTCCGCAGCAGCTGTCGCTGACACGTCACGACAAGAGGCTTTTAATCAATGCTGCATCCAATTCAGTGCATTCTTTGCCGGAATTTCGTAACGAATTGGGTTTAGGAGTTTGGGTTTCAACCGTTTCTCGTGCTTTAAAAAGCAGTGGAGTGATTGTTCGGTTCAAAATGGTGCCAGCTCCAAATTTAACAGCAGCCCAAAAAAAAAAAAAAAAAAGATTGGAATTTGCACCCCAAAACATAAATCGGATTGGAAAACCGAAGTGACTTTCTATTAATCTACACTAAAATCTCGTTATTCCAAATGGCATACTGGAATGAATGTTTTTTATTAGGTTATTTTTAGTGATGAAAAAAAGTTTAATCTCGATGGTTTTACGGATGATTGGCCTTTGAGGATAGAGAAACGTTTTTTTCCAAGAGGAACTTTGGTGGTGGCAGCTGTATGGTTTGGGGGTCCTTCTGCGAGCGTGGTAAGGTTGCACTTGCCTCCACCTCTACCAGAATGTACAGTTCTGACTACACTTCAGTCCTTGAGGAGAATTGCTAACCCATCGAAAATCTTTGGGGAATTTTAACTCGCAAAATGTAAGCCCATAATAAGCAATTTGCTAGTGTTACTGAGCTGCCAGAGGCAGTTGTGACAGAATGGAACGCTTTAGACGACTCCATATTGAAAAATCTAGTTAATAGTATGCCAAAAAGAATTCTAAGATTGGTGGAAAATACAAGCAACAAAATTGCATATTAATTTTTTGTTAAAAATGAACTTAAAACAAAGAAAAAAAAAAAACAATAAATGCGTTTATATTTTTGCAATACATTAAAATCTGTTTTTTTTTAATTTTTAAACACCAGGAGAGGAAATAACGGTACTTTATTTTCTTCTCAATTTGCTTGATCAGGGGCACTCCTATTATAGGTTTTCTTTTAAATGCATTTTTTCGGGTGCGGTTATACTTATGCAAGGCACTGTATCTATAATCAATCCAGTCTCTTCAAATTTCGCAAATTGCGTTCGTAGTTAGACGATTATGTAAACCATAATCTCCTCTTAAAGCACGATATATGGCTGTGCCAGAATCACCATTTTAGTAGTAGGTTTTAACAATTTTTATGCGTTGTGCGATAGCTAAGCGATCAATTTTCGTAATGTCAGAAAAAAAAATTGGTTTAACAACTTAGTTTGACAGATGTCGAATTGCAATCCTATACTTTTGAGGCCGAGTCGGATTAGGGCCTTCTCTAGCTGCCTCCAGTTTCGCACGCATTCGCAGTCACGCACCATCATCCTCTTTTGCGCAGTAATTCGGGGTTAGACTTGAAGGCTTTAAGGGTCGGTATATTATTGGCAATTTGCTCTGTGTGACCAGGTCGTTGGGCCTTAACTTTTTTCTTAGGAGAAATGTTCGTCTTTACTCTTCGTCCTTGCAGGCGGGACGAAAGATTACATGAAGACTTTTTTTATTCCGACGTGATTTTACCCACTGCTGTCAAGGTCCATGCCTCCGCACCATTCATAAGGTGCGAGATAATGGCAGTTTTATACATAGATTGACACTTTAACTGCTGTTAGGTATATACTACTCATTGCCTTCTTAGTCCAAAGAAGCAGCTGATGCTAGCTTACCAGTATTGTCAGGGTCCAGGTTTCGTGTGGTGCTGGACGTTGCGTAGAAATTAGTTGAAAGGACTTGAATACACGACGTTCTGCTTAGCAGCCAACGCACCTAACCACTAAGCTACGGACACTACAGTAGTATCCGAGTAATCAATGGAACCGGAAAGTCAACGGATTGATTCGCGCAATCAACGTACGAATCAGGGAAGTCTTGAGCCGAAACCGGGTAATCTATGAACGAAACCGAGCTATGTCTGGAAGAAACCGCAAATTACTCGGACAGATCAAGTTAGTTAACGGACGAGCTCGGGCAATCAAACGAATCCGGACAGTCAGCGTACTAATCAGGACAGAAACCTGATTTCTGAATACTCCTTTGAAGGGCCGCCTTTTATGAGAGCGATAGAGCCTGTGTACGTTGGTGGTCAGTAATAAGGAAGATTTTGTGTTCAAATTTGAATCTTGCCCAGATGATTTTATTCTCCTTTCATGTTAACTTGTAGTGTCCGTAGCTTAGTGTTAGGTGCGTTGGCTGCTAAGCAGAATGTCGTGGGTTCGAATCCTACTCGGGCCCAAAGTTTTTATTTCATCTTTCACGGACACTGCCTCTTGCGAAAACTGACAAAACTTCCAAGAGTATCATCTGTCATGAAAAAGTGCTTCTCAACTTTGCCGTTCGGAATCGGCGTTTAAATTGTAGGTCCCCTCAATTCTTCACGCGCACCTACAGAATTGTTGATGAGAGTAAGCCACTTAGGCCTTGGCTCTTCAAGAGCTGTCGCGCCACCCAATTTTTTTATATTCATGTTAACTTCCTTTAACGAAGAATTGACAAAGCTTCCAAGAACATAATTTATCGCGTAAAAAAGGCCGTTCACAATCGGCATAAAATAATATCCTTAATTCCTAGCACGTTTTTAAGGAATTGTTTAAAAGTTTAAGCTACTTTGGCTTTTCGCGGTTGAATATTCTTCTCCATTCGCCATCGTCGCATACGGGACCGAAAATCCGTCGAAGAATTTTTCTTTCGAAAGTGTCCAGTATCAATTCCCCTTTTTTACTTATCGTCCAGCACTTTGCGCGCGCCGTAGAGTAGGACTGGTAAAATCAAATTTTTTTATACCAGATACTTCGTCTTTCGGGTAAGGAGTTTTGAACCCAGTTGTATTGCCAAACCGAAGCAGCAGCGGTTCGCTAGGGTAATCCTTCTTCGGATCACCACTAAGATGTCGTTTGTGGGATTGATGTTTGTCCTAAACTTTCAAGGTAGGTGAACTCCTTAACTACCTCGAAATTGCTGCCACCAACAGTGACGTTTTGTTCTAGTTGGTGGACAGATGTTGCTTTGTTTGTTGATAGCATGTATGTACTTTGTTTTGTCCTCATTCACTTCAAGACCAACGAGATTCTCCTGTTTTTCAATCGCTGTGAAGGCCTCAAGCACAGCTCATTTGTATCGACCGATGATGTCAATGTCGTCCGCATAGCTTAGGAGCTGGGTGGATTTGTTAAAGATAGTGTTTTCCGTGCGCACTATCTGCTCCAAGGCTTTGTTGAAGAAGTCACATGACAGCGCATCTCCTTGTCTAAACCCTGTGCATGTTTGAAACAACTCGGATGAGCTGTTACCCATTTGCACACTGCACTGCGTATTATTTAGCGACATGTGGCACAGCTGGATCAGTTTCTTCGGGATCTCGAATTCAGACATCGCCATCATAAGCTCTTGGCGGTGGATGCTATCATAAGCAGCTTTGAAGTCGATGAAAAGATGGTGGGTTTCGACTTGAAATTCGTTGGTCTTTTCTTTCGACTGCATTCTGTTCAGCTCCTAAGAAGCACCGGTATTTATATTCGAAACGTTAAAATTCTATCGACAGTGGGATCATACTGCTTGGATCTACAGCGAAGAATTTGTATTTGTTATTCGTGTAAAATCAATCAAAAAACACACTTCTGATTGAGAGTTAACTTTTGCTTTGTCGATAGTCAACTTGCGTGAAGCGTGTTGCAAATTATCAAGAGCAAAATTGCAATCTCCCAGATGGTAAACATTTTTGTTTTTATTATTTTAATCCTCTCCGATAATCAACATACGTCAGAGGTAGGAAAAAAACAAGTTTCATATGAAATATAAACACATTTGGCAACCATAAAACCAAACGTGCCTAGACAAACAATTTATTAAGGCCTCACGCCACGCGCTCTGTACAATGCCACCTAATTGGTTTGACTCCCAACTGCATAGCTCTCATTATGTCCTATCTCAAATAGAAATCGTTCTCTCTTACTTTTGTTGATACGGATTCTTGTTACGAAAGCTATGTGTAGTGTATGTTGTTAAGCAATTGAGTTACAACTGAAAATGTTGAGGTAGCTTAGTACTTTCTATGTGTAAGGTACATAGAATTAATTGCGCACCTCTTTACGGGGATTTTGATTTTGTTTTCCCAACTTTTGATAAAACAAAATGCCTCGTCATTGGGGCTTCCGTTCGTTGCCGATGTCGTCGTCGTTGTTGTTGTCGGTCGCTTAGTGTTAATGCTACGTAAAAATTCCTGATAAAAAAAAAGCCAACGTGCCTTAGCAGAAGTGCAACGTAATGTTTTCTAAAGCTTTGCTGTTTGGTGGATTCTGAAAGTGTGTTTGTTTGTTTTTGTTTTTTTTTTTGTCTTGTTGATTCTTCGTAATATCTAATTAACCTTTGGTTAGGTAGAAAATTCTATTAAGCCATTCATTTAAACTTTCTGAGAACTTTGGATGATTTTTTAACTTTTTTTTAGATTGTTTTATTTTTAAACAAGATAAGGGTTAACGTAGGTTTTTTGATTCTTAATATGGAGGAGGAGGAAACGGTTCCATTAGTGATAAGATAGTAAGACTTGAAATGTTTATAGATGTTGTAAAAATTAAGTTAAGTGATTTTAATGCTTTGGACCTACAAAACCTGGGTGATAGCACTGAAGTCATCATCAAAAATACACAAATCAACTGTCTCGAGATTCTTTTCAGGGTACCAAAACTGAGCTTGGAAGAAAACTAATTCGTAATGGTCGGAGATTTGAACGCAAAACATGAAGATTGGGGAAATCAAAATAGTAATCCAAGAGGTAATCATCTTTTTAATTTGATGAATCTTTGTAGTGTTGAATATGGTGTCGACCTGCTGGCTACAGAAAGGCCATCGTTCCCAAGGAGCGGTTCCTTCCTGGACCTTTTGCTGTACGATACCAGACTGACAATAACAGCAAAGTGGGTATAGTCCCTGAAACTGCTTACAGACAGTCGAGTACCACTCGGACTCGCTTCTGTTATTCAAATCGCGAACGAGCGTGTGGAGTTGGATGGATACGTTTCAAAGCATTCTTACAATTACAGTAAAATGCGCTGGCCGCGTTTCAACCAAGTCCTAGCGAGAGAACTACGTTCGAGTGACATAGCCCCTTCAAACAACAGCAACTTGACAAACACATAAATCGACTACCACCTCGAACAGATGGACAATATAATAAAACAGACAATAAAACGGACAATACCGAAGTACAACGAACGCGACCAAAACAACGTCTACAGTAACGCGACCATAGACGCACTGCACAGACAGAAAAGCGGACTACTGACAAGACTTAAAAACTTGTACAGACGATTTACAGACCCGAACGACCTGGAGATTAGGACACTGAAGTCGTCGATTAAGAACGTCAACACCCTGATCAAGGAAAACTACAGGTTATCTATTAATTTTTACTGGGACAAAAAAAATCGGGCCGTTAAGTCTAGTGACCCGAGTATGTTCCCTCAAATTAATAAGATATTTGTAAGTCCAATCATCAGAAGCGAAACAGAGACGTACTTCTGACAGCGCAAATTGATCCTGAGGAAGCCGTCTTGGACGATGACTTCTTTGTGATTGAAGATCCGCAGGAGAAAGTGGAGACAGTTGGTGCTGCTTTTCAGCAAGTGTATAAGGTGAATGCTTGCACTCGCCCGAACCACGACCTGGAAAACAGAGCTTTACTTCATCACTTCTACCTGAGGAATGATATACGCAATGGCGATCCGAGAACCGTGGTTTTACCCGGTTTGATGACGACTTCTTAGCAAACGCTATAATCGCCGATCGAACGGGCTCAAGTCCCTTGCTCATCACGAAAGTAGAGCTCCAGCTCATCTTCGATTCAATAAAGAACAAGAAGTCAGCAGTGTCGTGTATCCACATTGTACTGAGACACTTACCGATTGAGGCAATAGACATCTACATACACTCTGTTCAACAACGCGCTGAATAATAGATATTATCCAGTGCGTTGGAAGACAGCTGTGGTTCATCCTCTCCCGAAAAAGGGAAAGGACAACTCCAATCCGCCAAATCTTCGCTCAACGGTAGAAAGTTTGTTGTCAAAAGTGGCAATGTAACTTCTACCACCTTACTTACTTACTTAAGGTGGCGCTACAGTCCGTTGTGGACTTGGGCCTCAATCAACAGTCTCCGCCAGCCAGCTTGGTCCCTAGCTAGCTGTCTCCAGTTTTGCACTCCAAATTGATTGAGGTCCTCTTCCACTTGAGTGCGCCACCTGAGTCGCAGTCCTCCTTTCCTCCTACGTCCCTCGGGAATAGTGTCGAAGGCTTTCCGGTCCGGAGCATTGGTGTCCATCCGCTCTAAATGACCGAGCCATCTGAGTCTCTGGACCTTGACCCCTCTGGCTAGGTCCATGTCGTTGTACAACCGTAAGATATTTCTTCGCCATTCCCTTCAATGCACACGGGCCAAAGATGACCCGAAGAACTTTCATCTCGAAACAGCCTAAGGCACTTTCATCCGATTTTGTCAAGGTCAATGCTTCTGCACCATACAGCAGGACTGGGATGATGAATGTGTTGTACAATTTTACATTAGTTGCTCGAGAGAGGGCTTTTCCACTCAATTGCTTTCTTAGCCGAAGAAACAGCGATTGCAGGAGTTATTCTTCGTCTGATCTCGGGCTGGTGTTATTGCTCGTGTTTATAGCGGAGACTAGGTAGACACCTTTGAATTAAAAACGGTCTTCAACAGGATGCGGTGAATACGCCGATCCTCTTCAGCATTTACACCAGCGATCTGATAGGTAGCTTATCCAAGCAATTGCGTATGCCGACGACCTGATAGCGTACAGAACTGCCCGAAAGGTCGAAGTCATTAGAATTCTCTTGCAGCGTGACTTCGAGAAGATTCAGCGATATTGCGATCGACTGGAAACTGAAAATAAATGTCTAGAAATGCGAAACAATTCTGATCCGGACCTCGTTGGCTAGAGCCACGAGGGATACGCTCAAGAATTGGCGCAAGATGGTCATTGTTGATCCTCACGGACAGGCATTGACGAGCAAAACTGTAGTGAAGTACCTCGGTATCTGGTTTGGACCAGTATTTGTATTTCGACAGACATATAGATGCTGCTCAGACTAACGCCAGAGGATTCTTCGCTCTGACGAAACGTCTGTTTTACAGCAATCGGCTTGACTCCAAAGTGAAGTTAATTTGCTGCATGGCTCTCATACAGCCGATGATCGTTTATGGCTGTCCAGTGTGGTTCAACGTTGCACCATCTCAAATGGAGAAGATTCGGGTGTTCGAGAGGCAGTGTCTTCGGCGCTGTCTCGGTTTGTATCGGACACCGGAATCTTCTTATATACATTACTATTCTAACGAAGAATTGACAATTTCGTGATAAAACTTGTTCGGGGTCACATTGCGAGAGCTATGACTTCGACGAATAATTTGATCTTTGGGGCGGTTATCCGAACGACGAATATTTTGATAGTGCACGCTTGAGCGGCTCATTCCACCAAGATTCCTCTATTTAGATAGATGCGGTCTGATACAGGACATATTGGCGATGCCACTAATCCACCACGTCAGCGAAGAACCGTCGATCGGCGGCTCCGCTAAGGAATTTTGGTCGATTTTGAATATAATTTTTTTCGTTTTCGAAATTGATATATTAATTTGCGCTCAACCAACAAATCGGTGTCAAATATTTTCAAGAGATAAAAAATTCTCGACGTTCGTCACAAATTGCAAAACACCGACACAATTATTGCTATCACTATGAACCAAATTTCGATAAGCTCAACGTTTCTTTTGTCATCTTATCAATGAGGCTAGTTTCTGCTTCAGTTTTTTTCCAATGAACAAGCAAAGAAATAAAAGAAACAGATCATCAACAAATAAGAGCAATCATGCTTAGGTACCTAACAGAAGAGTTATTTATTTAATCAGATTACCCTCTGGACACACTTCAACAGATAAGTATTGATTTTTTTTGCTTAGCTCTTAATCTCTCGAGAGCAATCTGTTATAAATTTCAAATCATATTAAAATTCGATTTCACTGCACATTTAAATAATGATTGCGTTCATTTTTCGTCAGAAATTCGAATCATCGTGCAACGTATTTTTCACCCCAACAAATTAATACAAAGTTCTACGGGAACCTACGCTAGCTGAAGCATTGACTAGACGAAAAAGAAAAAAAAAACAAAGTCATGCTAACACACTGTTCTTTCAATTGCTATAGCATAGGTAACACACGATTTTAGTGGAAGAATAAAAAAAATCAGTCACTTTATCGCCGCTTAACAGTTCGGTCACTTCAGAGAAATTAATTATTTATCGGAGAAAAAGTGTTTTAATTTATTATGAACTGAACTTTAAGATCGCAAACAAATTTGTAAGAAAAAAAAAACCAAAATGGCAATGAAACTTCATAAAGTTAGACATTCATCTATTGTCCTAGATGCTCTGGTGCCGGCATCAAACCCACCAATGAACAATGGAATTCCCATGCAAGTTCAAGGTTCGTTGAAATGTTTTCTGTTTTTTTGTTGGATGAAAAGTCATTCAGCATTTCAGACGTTTTACGTTTAAATAAAACGTTAAATTTGAAAATATTACAAAAAATTGTGTCCTGGTGAAAGTGTGGTGTAAAATTCGTCATAAGTTTTCTCTATCTTCAGTGTTTTTCTTTTATCCTTCCTTATATCTGAATGAATCAATTAGATAAACCTTCAATTTCGATTGGATATTAATTGAAAAAAAGTTATAATATTCGCGAGTTTTTTGTTGTTCAAAGGTTTCTCGTAAAATTGGTAACGTCTGGCGTAAAACCATTGGCACAGCATTTGTAAAACAATGTGAACCCCCGTTTATCTTCATTACGATTAGAACTTTAAAAAAAGAGGTGTGTCACAGAATTGGAAATAATTCGATGATAAAGTAAAAGATCTTATCCTTCCTTCCTTGTGTCGCCAACAGCACAAACATTTTAAATTCTTTATTAAAAACAACTTCGTCAGGTGTTAACGTAAAACCAAACAATCATCTTTGATTTATTTTATTTAGTCGGGTTTTTGAATTATTCCATCCACAAGTTCCAGTCGCAAAAGAAGATATGACTTCTAAAAAATAAGGTGACCCTTTCAACGAAAATCTAGAAAAAAATAATTGAAATATTCTTCGAAGGAATTTGCTCTCAAATCGATTACAACATTACCCACTTTCCAAAATACTGTTTATTGTTTGAAAACCTAAAGATTATTAATACTAAAATAGAATTTGGTCAAACTTTTTAAAAGAAACGTAATAAACACACATAATTTGTTAAAAAAAGGTACAATCAGTTTTCAGGGTCTTTAGTGGATTCCACTATATTTATTGAAGTAACACTTCCTTAGTCGTTAGACAGGGAGATAACACTCGGACGGAAGTAAGGGCTTAAATTAACTTTTAAAAGTTACTTACTTAAGGTGGCGCTACAGTCCGTTTTGGACTTGGGCCTCAATCAACAGTCTCCGCCAGCCAGCTCGGTCCCTAGCTAGCTGTCTCCAGTTTTGCACTCCAAATTGATTGAGGTCCTCTTCCACTTGAATGCGCCACCTGAGTCGCGGTCTTCCTCTCCTCCTACGTACCTCGGGAATAGTGTCGAAGGCTTTCCGGGCCGCAGCATTGGTGTCCATCCGCTCTAAATGACCGAGCCATCTGAGTTTCTGGACCTTGACCCTTCTAGGCTAGGTCCATGTCGTTGTACAACCCGTAAAGTTCGCTTTTATATCTTCTTCGCCATTCCCCTTCAATGCACATGGGACCAAAGATGACGCGAAGAACTTTCCTCTCGAAACAGCCTAAGCCACTTTCATCCGAGTTTGTCGAGGTCCATGCTTCCGCACCATACAGCAGGACTGGAATGATGAGTGTGTTGTACAGTTTTACCTTAGTTGCTCGAGAGAGGGCTTTTCCACTCAATTGCTTTCTTAGCCCAAAGAAACAGCGGTTAGCAAGAGTTATTCTTCGTCTGATCTCGGCGCTGGTGTTATTGCCCGTGTTTATAGCGGAGCCTAGGTAGACAAACTCCTCTACTACCTCGAAGTTGTATGTGTCTTTTGTGACGTTCTGCCCGAGCCGTCGTTGTTGGGTGTCCTTTCTCGAAGACAGCATATACAGTGCCTTGCATAAGTATAACCGCAACAGGAAAAATGCATTTAAAAGAAAACCTACAATAGGAGTGATTCCTTACTATTTTTTTATTGAGTTGTATCACTGATCAAGCAAATTGAGAAGAAAATAAAGTACCGTTATTTCCTCTCCTGGTGTTTAAAAATTAAAAACAGAATTTAATGTTTTGCAAAAATATAACCGCATTTATTGTTTTTTGTTTTTTCTTTGTTTTAAGTTCATTTTTAACAAAAAATTAATATGCAATTTTGTTGCTTGTATTTTCCACCAATCTTAGAATTCTTTTTGGCATACTATTAACTAGATTTTTCAATATGGAGTCGTCTAAAGCGTTCCATTCTGTCACAACTGCCTCTCGCAGCTCAGTAACACTAGCAAATTGCTTATTATGGGCATACATTTTGCGAGTTAAAATTCCCCAAAGATTTTCGATGGGGTTGCAATCTGGAGAATGTGACGGCCACTCCATAAAATAATGTTTTTCGATTCGAACCAATTCACTAAACTTTGACGACTTACATGAATTGGGGCATTATCTGCTGGAAGACATGCTCAACTCGGCGAAATCGTTTAAAATCCAAATTCTCTCAAGGACCGAAGTGTAGTCAGAACGTTCATTCTGTAGAGGTGAGGCAAGTGCAACCTACAGCTGAGGCCACACAGCTACCAAAGTTCCTCTTGGAAAAAACTTTTTCTCTTTCCTCAAATCGTGCCAATATCCGCTAAAACCATCTGGTCCATCGAGATTAAACTTTTTTTCATCACTAAAAATAACCTAATAAAAAACATTCATTCCAGTATGCCATTTGGAATAACGAGATTTTAGTGTAGATTAATAGAAAGTCACTTACGGTTTTCCAATCCCGATTTATGTTTTGGCGGGCAAATTCCAATCTTTTTTGTTTGTGGGCTGCTGTTAAATTTGGAGCTGGCACCATTTTGCCCCGAACAATCACTCCACTGCTTTTTAAAGCACGAGAAACGGTTGAAACCGAAACTCCTAAACCCAATTCGTTACGAAATTCCGGCAAAGAATGCACCGAATTGGATGCAGCATTGATTAAACGCCTCTTGTCGTGACGTGTCAGCTGCTGCGGACGCCCGGGTCTTATTTTTGTCCCATAAGATTCTGGATGTTTTAAAAAATTTCGAACGACACGATCCGATCGTGAAATTCGTCTTCCAATAGCCCTAAGACTTAGGCCGCTTGACCGAAAAGCCAAGATTTTGCCTTTTTCAATTTCGCTTAAATGCGTACCGCGTGACATTGTTGTTTTTTATTTGAAAGCGCTTGACTGAATGCAGCTTCAAACAGATTTGCATTGTGCGGTTATAATTGTGCAATACATCAAAATCTGTTTTTAATTTTTAAACACCAGGAGAGGAAATAACGGTACTTTATTTTCTTCTCAATTTGCTTGATCAGTGATACAACTCAATAAAAAAATAGTAAGGAGTCACTCCTATTGTAGGTTTTCTTTTAAATGCATTTTTTCGGGTGCGGTTATACTTATGCAAGGCACTGTACTTCGTTTTTCCCTCATTTACCGCTAAACCCATTTTTGCCGCTTCTGTCTCAATTCTCACAAAGGCGCCATTGACATCACGCTGTGTTCTTCCCATTATATCAATATCATCGGCGTACGCGAGAAGTTGAACAGATTTTTGGAAGATAGTGCCTCTGGTTAAAGAAATCGCATGACAGTGCATCGCCTTGTCTGAATCCTTTTTTGACGTCGAAAGATTCCGTAAGCTCGTTGCCAACCTTTATGGAGCAGCGTGAGTTCTCCATCGTCATTTTGCACTAGCGAACGAGCTTGGCAGGGACGCCAAAACTAGACATAGCTTTGTACAGTTCGTCTCTGTAGATGCTGTCATACGCGGCCTTAAAATGATGAAAAGGTGGTGGGTATCGATTTGGAGTACATAGGTCTTTTCCATGATCTTCCGCAACGTGAAAACTTGGTCGATGGTTGACTTTCCTGGCCTGAAGCCGCATTGATAAGGACCAATAAGATTGTTGACGAAAGGCTTCAGACGTTCACATATTACGGCAGAGAGGATATTGTAGGCGATGTTAAGTAGACTTATTCCTCTGTAGTTGGCGCAGTTTAGAGGATCTCCCTTTTTCAGGATTTAGATGAACGTATACGCAAAAAAGACAAAACTGTCGAATTTAAGAGAATAACAATCAATATTAGAACTAAGAGCGTCAAATGCGTCTGGTGGAGTCGTTGACCGATGTGTACCAAATTCTTTCGGACTTAATTGGATGACAAGGATACAGACATGACCGGCACTACCCCAAAGGGTGATCAGAACTGGCTTCCGATATCGTGCGAATCGACCCAATTAGAGTTTTTCCTGTTGGGTTTTCTTAAATCGAAGCTTATGCGAATAGGTCACCAACCACAGAGGCCCAACAAAGCCAGCATAACCAATTCCATCGGTCAAATTCATCTCGAATCAAAATATCGACGATATCTCACACACACTATGTTTTGTTTAAATTCAAAGTTAGGATGCGTTAAAAAAAAAAGACCCTGTAGTTGGCTCGATAACAAATTCTAAATTAAGTGGTTGAGTCAGTGCTAACGACTTTTACCCTCGTCTTCCATTTGAGTCACATATCCCTAATCTCCTCAACTCTGGTAATGTAGAACACGCCAAAACCGCTTTTTGTTGACTTTTTCATCTGACATAATCTGCTAAGATCTTTCTTAATAAATCACTACACAAAATATTACAAATATTTATTCTCCTATTTGATAAAAACAAATATCAAAAGAAAAAATAAGGGGACTTACGAAAACGCAATGACTAAAACAGCAAACAAAAGGAACTCTTCAGTTAGATAAACTAATCAGAGTATTCATCGTAGGTATACTTCTTTCGTGGCTCGTGTCATTGTAGCGGACACTAATTTTACAACCATTACTCAGCTCCATTACAATTGTTATTCTTGTTTATCATAATTGTTGTAAAATCGACCACTCAAGAGATTAAACCTCTCGAAAAGATCCAAAACAAGTTTCAAAAGAACAATTTAAAACTAGAGATAGCAAAAGGGGGTATCCCTCTTTCATTGATAACAAAATCGAAACTACTTTCCCAAACAATTAACAAAAATTTCCTTCCCAGATCCACAATAACACCGTCAACTATTTATTGTGTTTTTTTTCCCAAGACCTCAATTTATACGTCCAGAGGTGTTTTCATTAAGATAAGATAAATCACAACAGCTCACCGCAATAAATTGTTAAAAATACAACACAACCGATAAGAATTTCTGATATTTTCTGTCCACATCATTTTGCTGCGTAATGATGACGACTTACAAATCATCCTTATCGAATGCCTTTCCTCAGGCAAAAAGATAAACACTAAGATTTAATTTAGTCTTCGAAATCATTCGATTAATTGTCGTACAGTCAACTCATAAAAACTCTGTTTTGCGTCCTTTCAGAATCTGTTATGGATATCACAGTGGGAACGGGAGGGGATAAAAACATAGCCAACGATTCGCCGTACTCGTTTTGCAACAACTCATCCGAATATTTCGAAAATGAGGATCTCATAACGAAAGATGACGATGATATGACATTTTGTATGTCGAATTATGCAAAAGAAGCCCTCAAAATGATGTTCCTGATGCGCTCCCATCAGATGCTAACCGATGTGATATTAGAAGTCAAACAGGAACTCTTTCCGGCGCACAAAGTTGTACTGTGTGCAGCTAGTCCCTATTTCAAGGCCATGTTCACTGGCGGCCTCAAGGAATCCGAAATGAAGCGAGTACAATTGCAAGGGGTAAGTTGTTTGGGAATTCCTTGAGTCCATCATATTTATATTTGATTCCATTGCAGGTGTGTCCAACATCAATGTCACGCATTATCCACTTCATGTACACCGGCCAAATTCGAGTGACCGAAGTGACGGTGTGTCAGCTGCTGCCCGCAGCTACAATGTTCCAAGTGCCAAACGTGATAAATGCCTGCTGTGTATTTCTCGAACGTCAATTGGACCCCTCGAATGCAATTGGCATTGCCAATTTCGCCGAACAACACGGATGCACAGATTTGCAGCGGAAAGCGAATATGTTCATCGAACGTCACTTCACTCAAGTGCGTATAAATGCTTGCATGTTTGTTTAGCATTTGAGCATTTTGTTATTTAAAAAAATTCCAGGTCTGCCATGAGGAGGAATTCCTACAGCTGTCGGCAATCCAACTGATAGCCCTAATCCGTCGCGATGAGCTGAACGTCCAAGAGGAACGTGAAGTCTACAATGCCGTCCTCAAATGGGTAAAGTACGACGAAGCGAAACGTTATCCCAAAATGCCAGCAATTCTGCGTGCCGTTCGATGTCAATTGCTGACGCCCACCTTTCTCGAGGACCAAGTCAAGAACTGTGATATTTTGCGAAAAGCACCCGCCTGCAAGGAGTATTTGGCGAAGATCATCAAAGATCTGACGCTACACAAACGACCGGCGGAAAGGGAACGAAATCCGAATACAACACGGATGATTTTTGTGGCCGGGGGATTTTTTAGACAATCTTTGGACATTTTGGAGGGCTATAATGTGGATGACAAGACGTGGACGACACTGCCAAATTTACGAATACCACGTTCGGGTTTGGGTGCGGCTTTTTTGAAAGGTACGTTCTATGCTGTTGGTGGAAGGAATAATTCAATTGGATCGTCGTATGATTCGGATTGGGTGGACAAGTACAATGCTGTGACGGAACAGTGGCGGCCTTGTGCTCCGATGTCGGTGCCAAGGCATAGAGTCGGCGTGGCTGTGATGGACGAGAAGATGTATGCCGTGGGCGGATCGGCTGGATCGGAGTATCATAATTCTGTGGAATGGTGAGTTTATTTACTTTTTTTTCTCTAACTTCAATTGAGCCACTCATGGGCATTTTATGGCATGAAAAACCGCTTGGCACACTGCCAGGTCTATCTTGAATTTAAGAATTCAAAATGGATGGGAGCAGTTAACATTTCCTTTGTCCACAAATTCTGAATGACTTTCCATTATGCTCGTTCATTAATTTATTTTCATTTATTTCCAGCTACGACCCTGAAAAAGACCGTTGGACACTTGTCCAGTCCATGCAGTCGAAACGACTGGGCGTTGGAGTCGCCGTAGTGAATCGTCTACTCTATGCGATCGGTGGTTTCGATGGAAATGATCGTCTCGCAACTGTCGAATGCTATCATCCCGAGAACAATGAATGGAATTTCATTCCTCCAATGCAAGTTGGCCGCAGTGGAGCAGGTAAGCATTCTCACTTCAAAATTAAAAACCCATTCTTATTGTTAAATTTTTGTTTAAGGTGTCGCTGCAATCAACCAATACATCTATGTGGTCGGTGGATTCGATGGCACTCGTCAACTGGCTTCGGTGGAACGCTACGACACCGAAAACCAAGTCTGGCAAACAATGGCTCCAGTCAAAATAGCCCGTAGTGCTCTCTCTCTGACTCCATTCGAAGGCAAACTGTATGCCATGGGTGGATTCGATGGCGCGAATTTCCTGTGCATCGTTGAAGTCTACGATCCCGAACAGAATGTCTGGACCGAAGGAACTCCCCTCAGTTCTGGCCGTTCCGGGCATGCTTCAACTATAGTCTTCCAGCCGTCCTGTGTGACCTCGCACATGGACTGCCTAGAAAATGAAGCTCTATTTAAAGATGAACCTCCTTCGGGCAATGGCGGCAATGATCGCGGTAGTGGCGGTGGTGGTCCCCCATTTGAATATAACCTCTTTTCAAGTGCCTGCAGCAGTCGGCAAGCTGCAATGCATTCATTCTCCAACAATGGAAACGGAGGAGGTGCGTGCAATAGTGATATGATAGACTTTGAGGCTCATCCACCTCCTGAAGCTCATCACAACATAAGCAATTCTTCAGCTGCCCTAAGCTGCGGACTTCAAAATATTTGCCTGTCTTCCTCTTCCGATTACAACAGCAGGCCCGACTCAAGACTAGATAATGCAGGTGGGATTGGGATGCTTATGGTCCCATCAACACTTGCAAGGTTCAATTACACCTACAGTATAAATCCGCATAGTTTGGATCAACTGAGAATCAACGAGAAACTGTGCACGTTGGTCTTCAAGAAATGGTGCAGACAACGACACCGTTCTCCTTGCATATTCAAACGCATTCGTCAACGTATCTTCGAATCCCTGTGTAAAAATAGTCCATGCAATAAGCAGCCGCCAGGTGTTGCGTGATGTCAGCCAATTGTTATTGCCTCCCAGAAGAGGTTAGATCATTCCAGCAGAAGCGAAACAAAACACAATACAACAGCAGTTGCTACTGTTGCTGTTGCTACTGTTGTTTGCATGTTTTTCCAGCACATAAATCATTTTCATAGGCTAGCCGTCGCCGCGCCGCTAGTGCCGTCGTCGTCGTCGTCGTCGCCGCATTCCTATCCAGTCATATTGCCAAATAGAAAAAAAAAATACCGTTGCAAGTTGTGGAATGATTTTCATATCGTTTGATTTTTGTTTTTGTTTTCATTCGAAAGCAAAACGTTCAAATTTTTGATATTTTCTTAATTGTTAAACAATATTATGCTGTTTTTGTATTTTTTACCTAAATTATTATTATTTTTTGCGTCGAAGTGTGTTTGTTTAATATTTTTAATTATTATTTAAGAACATTATGTGTACCTTTGTATATAAATTTAATTATTTAAGTTTTAAGGCTCATTTAAGGTTTTTACATTAAAAACAAAAACCCATCAATATTTAGTTAGATTTAAATTAAAGAAAACAAAACAACAAATTTGATAATTAGAAACACTGTTTCGTTGATTTATTTTGTTTGTTTGTAAAGGAAAAAAGGAAGGAGTGGAGGTTGGCGGCAGTTTACAGCTTCCTTTGCTTCTTTGCTCTGGGTGGATTCCATGATACTGGTGTATTGTCGGTGATTGACACGATATTCAGTCCACTCATCTCGAGGCCTTTTATTGCGGACTATGGAAGATTGTTAATTTTTTATTATAGATGTTTTTATATAGTCGGCCCAATGCAGGTAACTGTCGGAACGGAATTTTCTCCGATTTCCTCCGAATCGGAGACATTTTGCCTGTCGGAAAACTACCTCGAAGCAAAATTCAGAGGAAATCGGAGAAAATTCCGCTCCGAAGGTTACCTCGACAGAGCCGAGTATTTTATTTGCAACTTACCATACGACCGGGTCCTAGACCACGAACCTTAACTCGGATTGTCTTCCAGCCAAGTTCAACTGCTTTCTGTTTGGAGTAAAGAAAAAAAAACAAGGGATTTAACATTGTATCTGAACAGATTGACGGTTTGCTCGGCTGGCAGTCAGCTACTAGCCAAGTAAACCAACACTTTCTCTGTCTAGGACTGGAAAAAGTGTCAACATAGCCTCAACAAGGCGGCCACTAGAAACGGGTCCTGACTCCTGATGAGTCGCTTAATATGGTGAGGCTAGTCTTTTCCAAGCAAATAAAAAATAAATAGGGTGGCGCGGTAGCTCTTGAAGAGCCAAGGCCTAAGTGGCTTACTCTCAGCAACAATTCTCTGAGTGCGTATGAAGAATTGAGGAGACCTACAATTTAACACCGATTCCGACCGGCAAAATTGAAATGCACTTTTTTCATGACAAATTGATACTCTTGGAAATTTTGTCAGTTCTTCGCAAGAGGCACTGCCCGTGCAAGATGAAATAAACACTTCATGGGAACGAGTAGGAGTATAACCCACGACGTTCTGCTTAGCACCCATCGCACCTTAACCCTAAGCCCGTGGCTTGGCAGGCAACCTCACTAACAAAAAACAAGACAAAACCTCGGAAACTATTTATTTAAGATTTAACCGACGACGACCTCAGCAACGGAGTGTGTGTTGTGTTAACCAGCTCACAATTCCTGAAGGATGAGATACTGCAGCCTTCCACCGGAAAGGGTACCTCGCATGCACTCTCCAGTCGCCGAAACCAAGCGGTCTGGGAGTCACTTGGTCCTTGTACCGTAGCTACGGTCTTCCTTGTCGTCTCGAACCTGCGAGCTGTGATGAGAAGACTTTCTTAGCTGGAGCGTTGTCGTCCATTCGCTCGATGTGACCGAGCCAATGTAGTCGTCTTTTCTTGGCTTTCTGGACTACATCTATATCTTGCTACAGATCGTACAGTTCGCGGTTGAACCTTCATCTCCATTAGCCATCGTCGCATGCCGGACCGAAAATCTGACGAATAATTTTTGGCTAATATCAAGTCATTTGTTCTACTTATCGTCCAACACTCAGCGCCGCTGTAGAGAAGGACTGGTAAAATCAAAGTTTTGTATTGCAGACACTTTATCTTTCGAGTTAGGAATTTTGAACCCAGTTATTTTGACAAACCGAAGCAGCAGCGGTTCGCTAGGGTAATTCTTCTTATGGGATTTATGGGATTGATGTTTGTTCCAAGGTAGGTTACGTATTGTCTGAGGCGGTGGACAGATGTTTCTTTGTTTGTTGATAGCCATACCATGTACTTTGTTTTAATCTAATTCACTTCAAGACCAACGACCTTCGCCTGTTCTTCAATCGCTATGGGAGCGACAGATGATGTCTAGGTCGTCCGCATAACCTATGAGCTGGGTTATTTTCTTAAAGATAGTGTTCTCCGTGCTCACACCTGCCTTGCGCATAATCTGCTCCAAGACTATGTTGAAGAAATCACATGACAGCGCATCGCCTTTTCTCAACCTTGCGCATGTTTAAAAAAAACTCGGATGATATATTTCCCAATTGGACACTGGACTGCTTATTGTTTAGCGTCATGAGGCACAGCTGAATCATTTGTTCGAGATCCCGAACTCAGACATCGCCATCATAAGCTCTTGGCGGTGGATGCTATCATAAGCAGCTTTGAAGTCGATGAAAAGATGGTGAGTTTTAACTTGAAATTCGTTGGTCTTTTCCAGGATCTGCCTCAGTGTGAATATTTGGTTGTATTTGTTCTGCTTGGCCTAAAGCCACTCTGGTACGTGCCGATTATTGTTTTGCAGAACGGTTTAAGAAGCTCACACAGTACGTTGGAAGGGATTTTGTATGCAACATTAAGCAGGGGTATGCCACTGTAGTTTATAGATGACATAGGATCGCCTTTTTTGTAGATGGGGCATATAGAGATTATCGACCAGTCAGTAGGCATGCATTCTTCCTCTCACACTTTGTTGATGATCTGAAGCATGCGGTTCATCAAAACACCTCCACCCACGTATGCCATCCGACCCGGCGGACTTGTTATTTTTTAGCTTTTGGATGGTTCTTTTTTCTTGTTCTGTACTGGGGGCTGGGACTGGGTCTTCATTGACTGGTCTTGCTTATCTTTCGTCATTAGCTCGCTCTACATTTTGCGCATTCAGCAGCTGTTGGAAGTGCTGCTTGAAAACATGTACAATTCTCTGTGCTTCGGTGTCAAGGTTTCCTTCACTGTTTCGAAGAGCCTGTATCCTGGTTTTGAAAGCAGAAGCTAATTGCTTAGATTTTTTAAAGAAACGTCGGGTGTTGTTCTTGGCCTGCGGATGCTTTTTTCTTCCTTCGCAGGGTCTCTTTCTTATTTCTCTTTTTTTTCGTTACTCTTCTCTCGCTGCTCTTGTTTTCCGTTGCAGCATCTGCAAACGTGCATTTTCCGTCTTTTCAATAACGCGCAATATCACGGGTTCTTTTTCGAGGATGGCTGGTAAACTATGGTGGCCTCCGGTACATTTCTAATTATTTCGCGATTATCGTGTTGACTCTCTCAACCAATGTTTAACTTCTTTTTTTGGACGAAACAATATGTGTCGCCTGTCTCTGTCTGTGCAATTATGCTCCTGGTTTCCTCTTTTGTTTTAATTTTACTCCAGGTGGTATTTTTTCCTATTTCACAGTAGGGTTCCTGTCTTTGCCAGTATATCTGCCTCCTCATTTCCCTGAACCCCTAAATGCCTAGGTACCCAATGAAGAGTCACTTTGTTATTCTTGCTTATTTCATTTAATCTGCCTATGCACTCCATAACAAGCTTAGATTAAAACGAGAAGGAGTCTAACGCTTTTAGGGGTGCCTACCTTACATAATGGCAATATCTTAGATGACTCTGAAGTCGTCAAAAATTTATATCAGGAGTTTTAAACCCAAACAGAATAACTGCTTAACTTGATTAGAATAACTTACCGATCCTAAAGTGATGGCAGTTGCTTGAGCTGCAATATTTGTTCCCTTTCTGGTGTTCTTGAATCCCTCAACGCCACATGACCGAATTAATCGCACAACACCTGTAATCACATTCCAATTTTATTTTAACAAATTGTTTTTCAAATTTACTAGTAAATAACCTTTGTAATCTGTAACAGAAATAATCGTATTGTTTTTAGACACTCTGACATTACAAACTGGGAGCTCGTTGAAGGGTATTCCATTAAACAGTTGAAGGGGTGTAGAAGCATCGGGGAAGAATTTATCTTTTCTAGAATTTTCATGCGGTGAAAAAAGAAATTTCCAGTTACAAACAAATAAAGCATTTCTTACTTGCTCATCAGTGTATCAATGTCGATGGATCGTTCGCCGATAGTACCCTCATCCCGAACAGGCATAGAGGCGAGCATTTCTTTGCGGTCTTCAACTTTGCATAGTGCAGCACTAGAATGGATTTGAATTTTTGGCGTTCTAACACAACGTGATGAAATCTTTAGTATTGATGAAAACGCTTGCCGCAAAGCCATTTTTCTTAAAATATTAATGAATTTGTTTAAATACTTTTTATCTTTTGTTTTCTTGCAGGTTATTTTTTGCAAAAACAACGACCGCGATTGTTACGTCAGAACATATGATTTTGACATTTGAGATTTACTTCAATTCAGTGTTAAAAATTCTGTGACGGCATTCAGGTTGGTACATGCATAGTTTTTCGTTTTTTTTTTTTTTAAATCTTATTATACATGCGAGCCAAGAAATGTGAATTTGAAAATTAAGGAGGTTTTTGGAAATTTTCTTCGCGAAATTTTGATTTTTTTCGATATAAAAGAGTTGTTGCACTATTCAGTTCTATTCATAGGAGTAGTGTTTATTTCCTGAATGCAACCGTCACTCGTTAGTTTTCCTCGTTACTCGTTACTTTCGGCGAACCGTCAACACTGTCAACAAAAAAATTTGAAGTTTGAAAATAACTTGACATTTCATAAACTGTCCTTTTTCACGTGTTCACTGCTGCAGCGTATATTTGTAAAAGTAATTCTCCCGTAAAAATGGCTTTAAAACGTTTAAAAAGTAAATTAAACCCCAAAATCTTGTAAAAATGTATTCTTATTAACTGTTTCATCTTTTCAGCCAAAAAGTCCAAGCGACTAACACTTGGCATGAAACACAAAATCGAAAAGAAGGTCCGCGAGCATACACGAAAACTTCGTAGAGAATCGAAAAAGAAAGCCAAAACAGGCAGTAAAAAACAGAAATTAATTCAAATTCCAAACAATTGTCCATTCAAGGAGGATATTCTGAAAGAAGTTGAAGAGATCAAGAAACGCCAAGAAGAGGAGAAACTGCGACGTCGCGAGCAAATGCGATTGGAACGCAGTCAAAACAAATTCGCTACATTAGATGCTCTGGTCGATGATGCAGACATGCGGGGCACAGTGCATACTATAATGCACGAGAATGACGTTGAAGTGGAAGGCGTACGATCCTTAACGAATTTTTTTCAAGAATGTTTTACTGAAAATTTTATTTCTCATCTGTAGAAGCAATACAAGGCTGCAGCTACCAAGGAAAACTCATTGAAGGCTTATTTCAAGGAATTTAGAAAGGTCATTGAGAACGCTGATGTTGTTCTAGAAGTCGTTGATGTCAGGTACGATTTCAAAATTCGATTTCTCTCTGAAAACAACCTCACTCATGTTTTTGCATTAACAGAGATCCGCTTGGGACTCGCTGCACTGAAGTCGAGCGAGCTGTTAAAGCAGCCCCAGGCAACAAACGTCTTGTCCTGATTCTCAACAAAGCCGACTTGGTGCCAAAGGATAACCTTAACAGCTGGATCAAGTATTTCCGTAAACGTGGTCCAGTCACTGCTTTCAAAGCCTCCACACAAGACCAGGCAACCAAACTTGGTCGCCGTAAAGTTCCACCAAACCAAGACCCAAAAAGCGATGGAAGGTTCAGTTTGTGTCGGAGCCGAACTTCTGATGTCTATGTTGGCTAACTACTGCCGCAACAAAGGCATAAAGACCTCCATCCGGGTTGGTGTTGTGGGCATTCCCAACGTCGGCAAGAGTTCGATCATTAACTCACTCACCAGAGGCAAGGCCTGCTCTGTGGGATGTACTCCTGGTGTAACCAAGTAGAAACTTCACTGTTTTAAGCAAAATCTAATATTCTGATGGATTTCATTTTCTTCATTTCCAGAGCCATGCAAGAAGTTGAACTCGATTCAAAAATCAAACTGATCGATTGTCCTGGAATCGTTTTCTCCACTGGAAGCGAGTCATCTGAAAACTTCGTACCTGCAGTACTGAAAAATGCCCAACGCGTTGGAGACGTTAAAGACCCCTTCACAATTGCTGAGAGCGTCCTGAAGCGCGCCAGTAAGGAATACTTCTGCAAGCTGTACGACGTCACCGAATATGACACCTTTGAAGAGTTCTTTGCCAAGAAAGCTGCACGAATGGGTAAGCTAACGTCTTTTCTCTTTGTAATAAGATCAACTCCAATGGGTTCTCTTTTTCTATTGTCAAGGCAAATTCCTGAAGAAAGGAGTACCAGATGTGGTTGCGGCAGCACGTAGTGTCCTGTACGATTGGAATAGTGGCAAAATCAAATATTGCACTCAGCCGCCAGAGGAGAAAGATGCTGAGTCGGCTCACATTAGCGCCGCCATTGTTCATTCCGATGCCAAAGAATTTGACATTGAGAACTTCGAAGCAATGGAAACTGAAATCCTCGACAAATTCGATGTCAAACAAGAAGATGTTATGGAAATCACATCAACCGGACCCGTTGAGTACAGACCACCGCCTGAGAACGGTGCATCGAATGCAGCAGCCATTGATGAGTCGGAACCGAAAAGCAAGAAGCCCAAATTGGACGAAAAGAATGAACGCAAGCGTAAAATTGACCCAACTATGGAATTGGAAGGTAGAGAGCTAAGCAATTTGTTTGCTGATGGATTTGGGATTTCATAAATTTGTTTACTTGTAGGAAACCAAACCATAAACAAGAAACTAAAGGAAATGCAAAAGAAGAAGAAGAAGCAAGGAATTAGGAATGATAAGAAAATTTCCAAAGTTGCCGACGTTCTGGAGAATTTCACGCTTAACACGAGTGACGAGAAATATGATTTTGACACGGACTTTGTTATAAAAGAGTAATAGGTTAAATTTTTACAAAAAAAAAATGTGATGGAGTATGTTTTTGCTGCTGTCGCAATAGTAGGTACTCCTTAGGTTTGTTTTTTTTTTTTAAGTGGATTATTCTTCTATGTACATAGATTTAAAATAAATATTTTTATTCTCTGAGTCAAGCATGTTTGTTTGCTTGGAAGAGGGCCCTGAAAGCAAACTCACTGATTAGGATTGAACGACCAGCTATATTTTTTCCAGTCGTTGCTAGACCACCATCCTGATGAATTTGTGGCTAGCGAAACCAAGCTTAACCAGAAAGATAAATCGACTCATAACAATTACAATATCGAGTTATCGACCGATCCATCTGTTTCTGTATTCAAGGAAAAGGAGTCGCTATCTTCATAAGAAAAGGCATTGATTATTAAGACTTTGTAAGGGCGAAAGCTCAAGACACGAACAGTTGCTCGTATATTTATCTTGGTTTGTGAACTTTTCGTAAAAGCAGTGCTATAGCCTGCCAATTGGGGAGCAAAATCACTTCAATCAAAATCAAATTTAACACCTTTTTGCAATGAAAATTGAACACTTTAAAGAAATAGACTCCACAAAAATGTTTTTTCATTTTATATTTGCGGACGAAGGTCATAAAAGGGAGGCTTTATTTGCCATTTAATTCATTGGGGCTATTGGCACAAGCGAAAAATAACAGAATTAACGTTTTGAATAATAATATCCCAAATCGATGCAAAAAGAGGGCAAAGTTGGGCAAAAAAAAAAAACAGTTGCTTCGTGTGCAGAGTGCCTAAGAATAAAAATTGTTTTCATGACTATGCAACTTATCGCCAACCTTCTTGCAGTAGAAAATTTAAATTTCAAGGTAAAATAAAGGGTATGCAAGCAATACAGCCTTATTACCGTACCCGATCGGAGAAAATGCCCGATCGGAAGTTTTATTTCCTTCACCGTACCCGATTCGTACATAAATTAGTGACGCGTACCGACGCACTTCTTTGACGTTTTGTGCACTGATCAGTTACAGCAAAATTGGAAACCTACGTACGTTTCACCCTCCAAAAACCTCAAAATGAATAAATAAAATATCATACACACACCCTTGCAACAAACTTGCTTTTTATTATGTAGGCAATTGTATCAATATTACATAACACGCATACTCTTGCAGCTTACTTTACCATTTTATTTTTTTTTAACTTAAAATACGCTGCAAATTGCACAAATTTCAAATTTCCGACACTTTTTTGTGTCGGAGACAATCGGACGCAAACAGTAAGTAACACATCGCGATGCATCGCATGAAATCGCGAAACGTCGTTCTCAATTTGAAATTCCAACGCAGATTTCAAATTTTTTCGTAGATGTCTACGATTGAACTGTCCGACGGTACACGGTGGTAGAAAAATCGTAGAAATTGTACGAATCGGAGAGAATTTTTGTCCGATCGGGTACGGTAATAAGGCTGATAGTCAAAATATTTTCAACTAAAAGTTCTGAAAATCATCAGCCCTATGATGGTAGCCGATCGGAAGAAAATTTTATCCGATTTGTACGAATTGTTCAATTTTCATATGCAGCCCTATGATGGTAGCCGATCGGAAGAAAATTTTATCCGATTTGTACGAATTGTTCAATTTTCATATGATTTTAACCCCTCCGACAGTAAAATCGGACAGATCTACGAAACAAAATCTTAGTTGCGTTGGAAATTTAAAATACATGCGATGCTATGCAGTGAACTGTCTAAATATTTGCGACGCGTTATGCTTTGCGTTTTTTTTTTCTTTCCGATTCTTCCCGATAGAAAATCAAACGTGAAAAATTGTCCGAAAAATATAAAATATATATTTTTGCAAACTAGTAAATGTTAAATGAGTGCGTTGTTTGACGTCAATTTTTCTTCTCAAATTCGGGTACCGTGAATACAAAAATCTTCCGATCGGAACTTTTCTCCGATCGGATATTTTTCCGATCGGCTACCATCATAGGTCTGCATGACTTGACCCTTGTTTACCATCTCAGAGCAGAAATACGAAGAAGAACTAAGGAACTACTAGAAAACGCGAAACCTACTACTATCCAAAACAAAGTAGTTGAATCAATTGATATAAATCTTGCTCGAAAAGATTTTTTGGACACACATTACAAGTCCTTCAAAAAGCGCGATCTGAAGCTTTGGGAAAAAATGATCTCCACTCAAATGATATCATCGACGTCAATATGAATATAATTGAAGCAAATCACTCACATATTTGCATTCGTTAATTTTCCACACCTTAGATATTTATCTTGGATGTACAGAGCAAATTAATCTTTGCTTTTTAACCTTTCAATGTTTAACTTATTTAGAATTACTGGATAAATAATAAAGTCAAATGGCCTCCATTGAAAGCTATGGTTAGTGATTGGCCATGGGCAAGTAAAAATGCCATTATGAGTCCTTGGAACAATTTAACTGTTGGCGTTGCGGAATATTGTTTTGACTTACGAAAACATTTATTTTAAACATGAGTTTCCTAAAAATATTATTCAATTATTTACTTGTTATCCTCATTTTATGAAGATGGTTTCACGATATCTTTCGATGCGTGCTGGCTGAAGGTCATCGAGCAAGAACCGATGCCTGCAGAAATAAACCACTCCTGTAGATTTTATAACGGCGACGACGAACAAAACACCGCCGTCAGGAGCCTTTCATCGGACACGATGATAGCCAACAATTCCGTGAACCCGACCTAGAAGAAGTGAAAACCGCAATATCACGGCTGAAATCCAACAAAGCCGCTGGAGCAGATGGACTACCTGCTGAGTTGTTCAAAGCAGCAGGCGACGAGCTAGATAGGAGCATGCACCAAATCATCTGTAAGATATGGTCAGAGGAATGCATGCCCGATGAATGGAACCTCAGCATTGTTTGCCCGATCCTGAAAAAGGGAGATCCTCTAAACTGCGCCAACTATAGAGGAATAAGTCTACTAAACATCGCCTACAAGATCCTCTCTGCCGTAATATGTGAACGTCTGAAGCCTTTCGTCAACAATCTGATTGGTCCTTATCAATGTGGCTTCAGGCCAGGAAAGTCAACCATCGACCAAATTTTCACGTTGCGGCAGATCCTGGAAAAGACGTATGAACTCCAAATCGATACCCACCACCTTTTCATCGATTTTAAGGCCGCGTATGACAGCATCTACAGAGACGAACTGTACAAAGCTATGTCTAGTTTTGGCGTCCCTGCCAAGCTCGTTCGCTTGTGCAAAATGACGATGGAGAACTCACGCTGCTCCATAAAGGTTGGCAACGAGCTTACGGAATCTTTCGACGTCAAAAAAGGATTCAGACAAGGCGATGCACTGTCATGCGATTTCTTTAACATCGTTCTTGAGAAGATAGTGCAGAACTCCAACGTCAACACCAGAGGCACTATCTTCCAAAAATCTGTTCAACTTCTCGCGTACGCCGATGATATTGATATAATGGGAAGAACACAGCGTGCTGTCAATGGCGCCTTTGTGAGAATTGAGACAGAAGCGGTAAATGAGGGAAAAACGAAGTATATGCTGTCTTCCAGGAAGGACACCCAACACCGACGGCTCGGGCAGAACGTCACAATAGACACATATAACTTCGAGGTAGAAGAGGAGTTTGTCTACCTAGGCTCCGCTATTAACACGGGCAATAACACCAGCGCCGAGATCAGACGAAGAATAACTCTTTCTAATCGCTGTTTCTTTGGGCTAAGAAAGCAATTGAGTGGAAAGGCCATCTCTCCAGCAACTAAGGTAAAACTGTACAACACCCTCATCATCCCAGTCCTGCTGTATGGTGCGGAAGCATGGACCTTGACAAAATCGGATGAAAGTGCCTTAGGCTGTTTCGAGAGGAAAGTTCTTCGGGTCATCTTTGGCCCCGTGTGCATTGAAGGGGAATGGCGAAGAAGATATAACAGCGAACTTTACGGGTTGTACAACGACATGGACCTAGCCAGAAGGGTCAAGGTCCAGAAACTCAGATGGCTCGGTCATTTAAAGCGGATGGACACCAATGCTCCGGCCCGGAAAGTCTTCGACACTATTCCCGAGGGACGTAGGAGGAGAGGAAGACCGCGACTCAGGTGGCGCAATCAAGTCGAAGAGGACCTAAATCAACTTGGAGTGCAAAACTGGAGACGACTAGCTAAGGACCGAGCTAGCTGGCAAAGACTGTTGATTGAGGCCCAAGTCCACAACGGACTGTAGGCCACCTTAAGTAAGTAAGTTCCCAGAAGCCATTTCTCTCCATCGATTCATCAGCAAAAACAATTGACAGAGAAAAAAAAAGAGTTACCAACACAATGATTTTTTTTTTTTCATTTCATTCCGAACAAAGGGAAAAGAAAAACTAGAATTTGCGTTTTATTGTTTCATTAAAAAAATTACTGTTTGTATTTAATATTAGTACAAAATGTTTACAAGAACTTTGTTTTATTAGTTTTGTTTGTTTTTTTATAGTATATTTTCGTTTGTTTTGTTTATTTTTTTTTTTGTTTTGTATCGCTTTTTGTAAAGTGAATTCAATAATATTTAATTTTTTTTATCATATTTCTATTCATACAAATTATTAAAATAGCTGATTTTTGTTTGTTTCGTAAATTTATAGTTTTTTTTTTTTTTTGTTTGTTTTAATTTTTAAACGCTCTCTTTTTGTTTTGTTATTAGTTAAGAGTTTTTTCTAGACGATAAATATTTAAAAAAGAAAAAATAAAACAATTTCAAAATTTATTTAATTGTGACACCATGATGAAACGAGAACAATCTATTATTGTTTGCAAGTTTTTTTTCTCTCTCTCTCTCTTTCTTTCGAATAACAAAATTTTGCACATTGAACTCACTATTTGTTTAAAGCTTTTTTTTCTTCGTAAAATACATGATTATTATTGTTTTATATTTTGCTATTTTTTTTTCGTTTTTTTTTTATTTTTTGTTTGTTTGTTATTATTGTTTGTTTATATATACCTACGCTTGTGTGTGTGTGTAATGTTTGCAAAAAGGAAAAAGGAAATCAAAATAAAAGGAATATAAAAATAAAGTATATTTTTATTGTATTTTATTTATTCTTTAAAAATAAAAAAAAAACTCGCATTGATTGAACAATAATAATAGTAATAATAAATTTATTTAAATTTTCTGTTTTAAAAATGCGCTGAGGAGGAGGTGGAGGGATATGTTTGTTTGGTTTGGTATTTGAAGTGGTAACTATATAACGGCTAATAAGTTCTATATGTTTCTATTGTTTAAAAATTTGTATATAAGTAAATAACTGTATTTTTACATTGGATATTATTTGGTCTATTGTTTATTTTACTATTGCAGTTTTTTTGTTTTTGGATGAGTGTGTGTGAGTATTGCTAAATATTGAACAGCGCATTGCACAGGTAAATAATAAAATTAAATTTGAAAAAAAAAAACAATCTAGTGTTTTTGTTTTTTCATATTTTTGTTTCTTAAATTGAAATTTCAAAAAATTAAAAAGAATGTGTCAAATTTTGTTTTCATAAATATTTAAATATGTATATTTCAAAAAAATAGTTAAAAGAAAATCAAAGTTGTAACTGTTTCAGTGGCAGGGGACATCTGGAGCATTTAAAAAAAAAAATATTATGTTTTCTGGTAGCATAATAAATAAGCAAGCAACATGCTACTGTAAAAAAAATACAATTAATCTTCAAATGATTAATAAAAAGAAAAAGAGTAGCCAAGTTATTACAAAAAAAAAAAAGAAAACTTATTTTTAAATACAAATGAAGAACCATTTTTGTTTTGTTTGTTAAAAAAAAAGATATTCAAATTCAGTATTTCGTTTCTTTTTTTTTGAGTGTTTTGTATGACTTCATTTATGAAACAAAAGAAAAAAAATGCTCGTTAGTAGGTTTGTTTTGTGTAAGGACACTAAGCAACAACTGCATCTCGTTTCAAACACGACTCTAAATGTCCCAACCAAAAGTACAGCCGTTCAAGAACAGCACGTAGTTCATACTATACAGTTGTTGTATCAACTGACTCAATTCGTTGCGAATTGCCATCGTTGTTTGAGTGCGATTGAAGCACCGCTTCGTCGTGTCTGGCTAATTCGGCTTTGGCGTCGAATTTCATCAATTCAGTTGTGAGGACGCATGTTTCGTTTTGTTCGCCAGCGGTAATTGATAGCTCGGATAGAGATTTCAATACACTGCTGACATCCTCGTCGTCTTCGGTGGATAGTTCAAGTTTAGGGAAGTGCAAATAGCATTTACCTAATTGACCTATTTGAATGCATACACACAGGCAACAATTAATATGTTTTCATAATCGTAGATAGCGAATAATCACTTACCCTTCCATGTGATGTAGAGCGGATTGACTTCACGCTTTCTAAGCTCGGTCTTGAGGTCCTTGACACGTATGTATTTAGGGATATTTGTTACCTTGACGCAGAAACGTTCTTTTGGCGAAACTCGTTTGCCTTGTTTTTTCGATTGACGCCGTTTGCGTGGTTGTTTATCGGTTGGTTGTTGGTCGGATTTCTTTTGTTTTTGTGGGGAGTCGTCTTTGTTGTTATCCTCAGCGCCACTAGCTTCGCTCTTGGACTAGAAGAGAAATTATAAAACATTGAATAACTGATGGAAAACAGTTTACATTTTTAATATGAGCATGTCAATGTGATAATATAAAGGTTAAACTTGTAAGGGAGATCCTCTAAACTGCGCCAATTACAGAGGCATCAGCCTACTTAACATCGCCTACAAGATCCTCTCTGCCGAAATATGTGAAAGTCTGAAGCCTTTCGTCAACAATCTGATTGGTCCTTATCAATTTGGCTTCAGTCCAGGAAAGTCAATCTCGTCGACTTCTTCGGGTCATCTTTGGCCCCGTGTGCATTGAAGGGGAATGGCGAAGAAGATATAACAGCGAACTTTACGGGTTGTACAACGACATGCACCTAGCCAGAAGAGTCAAGGTCCAAAGACTCAGATGGCTCGGTCATTAAGAGCAGATGGACACCAATGCTCCGGCCCGGAAAGCCTTCGACACTATTCCCGATTGACGTAGGAGGTGAGGAAGACCGCGGCTCAGGTGGCGCACACAAGTGGGAGAGGACCTCAATCAACCTGGAGTGCACCTCCTTAAGTAAGCAAGTAAACTTGTATGAGACTATATAAAAGGCTTTGGAGTCAATTAATTGAGTTTTGTTTGTTCGACGAAGCTATCTGAGATGGAAGATGCTGATTTTGGAATAACGATTTTGGAATGTAGTCGTCATATTCAGACCGCAGACTATTTAGGCTGACCATAACCAATGTTTTAAACCTAGTTCAAAGCAATCCAAATTGTTAGCTAGACGCAGCAATATTTTCGATGGACTTCGACAAGGGTACATGCCTCCTAATCAAACTGGCTTAAGAGAATGCATTTCTGCAAAAGAGGTAGTTTTAACCAAGTCCACCTTATTATTGGATTCTGCAGCCAACACCGACATCTTTAAATTCACCCGCATGCTCTTCAAAATCCTTATTTATCTAAGTTAAGCAGGCGGCGGCGAGTAAAAATGAAGCGAAAAATCAAGTACATACTTTTGCAGAAGAAGAATAACAAGCACGAGATCGTAGTAGTGCGATCCTTCAAATATCTTTGCTTACTAGTAGCAGCCGATAGCAATATGGAAGAAGAATTACGCGGGCGGCTTTTCTAATACAACTGAACCTAATTTAGTCTTCCAAGATTCTAAAACCATACCATAACTTCGAATTTGCTGCTTTGCTTACGTATCCGAAACTTGGGTGCTCTGGACTTTTAGCCGTGTTCGAGAGAAAGGACCGACGGATCAAAGCCGGATGCGATATAATCAATGCTCATCTGCAAGGTTTGGTCGGAGGAAAGCATGCCCGAGCAATGGAACCTCACCGCCGTCGTATGCCCGATCCTTAAGAAATGAGATCCTCTGAACTAAAGAGGTACAAGTCTCCACCGCCTACAAGATCTTGTCTGCCGTGCGTGTGAAAGTTTGAAGCATTTCGTTAACAATCTGATAAGTCCTTATGAGTGTGGTTAGCCGGAAAGCCCACCTTCGAGCAAATATTCACCCTACGGCAGATCTTGGAGAACACCAAGGAACTTCAAATCGATACATACCACCTTTTCATTGATTTCAAGGCCGCGATGACAGCGTCTATAGATACCTGTAGATATAGAGCGATGTCTAGTTTGGTATCCCAGAAAAACTCGTCCGTCTGTTTAAGAAAACTCAGACTGTCCCATAATGGTCGGTAAAAACCTCACGGATGCATTTGATGTCAAAAAAGGTTTTAGACAAGGCGATGTGCTCTCATGCGATTTCATCAACATCATTCTAAAAAAAATATGTACAAAACTTCAACGCAACACCAGAGGAAAAATCTTTAAAGTCTGTAAAGCTATTGTAAGAACACAGTGTGATGTTAGTGGAGCGTTCGTGAGCCTAAAGACGGAGGCCAGGAAGATGGGTCCAGCGGTTAACAAGAGCAAGACCAAGTAAATGCTGTCAACAAGAAAGGACACCCAACATCTACCTCTTGGAGTCAATGTCAGTTTAGACAGATTTCACTTCGAGGTAGTTAGGATCCGCTATAAACTCGGACACAGTGCTGATATCAAACGAAGAATCACTCTTTCCAATCGGTGCTTCTTTCGACTTATAAGGAAATTGAGATGTCCTCTCCTGATCTCACTTATCATCCCGGTCCTCATGTATGGTGAAGAGACATGGAGCTTTGGGCTGGATCGATTGAAAAAATTCTTCAAGTGATTTTTTGTTCCGTCTGCATGAATGGAGACGAAGATTCAATCAAGAACTGTACGAGCTGTTCAGCGACACTGACCTAACCAGAAAAGTTATGGTCCAACGACTAAGATGGTTTGGTCATGTAGAGCGAATGGGAAATAATGCTCCGGCTCGTAGTCTTCGAATCCCACCCGGAAGGAGGTCGCAGAAGAGGAAGACCGCGACTCAGGTGAAGCACACAGGTGGAAGAGGACCCAAACCAACTTGCCGTGCGAAACGGGAGACAGCTGACTACGGATCGAACTGCATGTAGAGGCTTGTTGGATAAGGCCCTAGTCCGGCCTGGACTGTAGCGGGACCATAAGTAAATAAACTTTGGTAGGTTAGATACTGGCTTGTATGACCGGAAAGTCGATTGCGGGAAAATTTATTGCGCTGGAGGATGGCGTAGACCGAGCAGTGAAGCCTTGGTATACATTAATTATAAGGCATCAACAACAATCCTGACAGATAGAAGAACTTTATATGAGAGGCCCGAGCGGATTCTGGTTGTGAAGTGACGCAGATGAAGACAAAAAATTCATCGGCCAAGACGACGATGATTTTGTCAGTTTGTGTATAAATAAGCAATGCAATTGTGTTTTACGTTGTAACTCATAAGCAATCATGGAACATTTCATGGAACTACTAGCAACATCTAGGAAAAGTGCGAAATCATATCACGGCTACTATTATTCTCTAAAAGTTCTCTTTAAATCCGAGGGTCATTGAAAGGCATTCTTGCTCGTTCGAGAATCTATAAAAAATTGTTCGCCTGGCGGTGACTTGATTCACATAGAAGCTGACCCTAGTTATTATTATTTTTTCTATTAATAACTTGGTAAAATTTTCAACAGAGCTCTTATTTACAGAATTTTAATTTGATAAACAAATAAAGCTTGGCATTTGGTTTGTTCGAAACTTACCTTTGTTGAGCGAGGTCTCCTGCCACCTGGTTGCCTCTTTCGTCGCTCTCTTGGTCGCTCGCTTTGAGTTTCCTATAAAAACAATATAATTTCAGTTCCTTCAACGAAAATATGATGTTTCTTTGATTGAAAACTTACACTCCTACGTGGCCTTGGTCGGTATGGACGGCGCCTTCGGTGATAATTTCTATTGGCACTGCTTTCAACGTCGGTATTTTCTTCCTTGAGTGTTATAATCTTTCCAGCTCTGTTCACAAAGAAAAACAAATACATTTTTATTTTGCTGATTCAAAAACAAGTGTTGTTCACTAAGAGCATACTTTTCTTCATTTTCTTTGAGTACTTGTAACACTGGAATTATCTTAAGCCGACGCTCAGACAAAATCTCCCAGAAGAGTCCAGTTGGACGAGGTAGAGGTTTTGCAACTCGAATGACTTCTGTTGGTGTAACAATTAAATCAACGGGAGTATCGTATTTTTGGAAAAGATTTGTTGGTAGATTATCTACAACCTAATTAGAAGGAGGGGTTGGAAATTCAATTAAGGGGAGGTGATGAATTAATGTGTGTGTAAAAAAAATTGCAATAAATTAATCAAATTAAACAATAAACAACATGACAATAAAGAACAATTTCAATCATGCGGATTTGTGAATCCAAGTGAAGATTTTTAACTCAACATACCTGCAAGTCATGGACAAAGGTTGCAATAATGGTCTCGGGTGTAATTGATCCGATTTCAATGAGCAAACCGATGTCGAGATCAGCAAATCCATTGCCGCGGCCAATGCGATATCCGTCGCGAGATACCAAGCATGATCCGATGACAACCATGTCGAATTTTACTTTATTTTCAAGTACTTGAATGAAAAAAAGCAAAGTTAGTCTTGAGTTCTTAGAGAGCGCAGAATGGAAAACGCTTACAAATTTCAGTTCTTGATTTTTGAATGTCCTGAACATGAATGATGGCTTTACGTTCTTCTTCGGTTGCCTCAGCAGGACACTCGACTTTGAGATAAAGAGCATTTGACTCACGTGTACCAGGTAGATAGAGTTCCTTGCTAGCAGCCAGCACTTGCAATTTAACTGAATCCAATGCTCGATCGATGTTTACTTTTATTTTATCTAAGCAAATTTAGTACACATTTTTTTTGTTTAAGGTTAAGTTGTTGTTAATTGATTTCTAAAAAAAACACTTACTGGCTTTTTTAAATTCAGGAGTTTCGGCAAGTAAGGCAGCAGCCTTATTATTGTCGACGAAATCAGGAATACGATTGAAAATTCCATTCTCAACGACTCCTGCGGACTTTTCCTGGATTTTCTTCCATGTTTGAACACGTAAAGACCGCTTAGTTACTTCAGCTGGAGCTGGGGCTGAAAATAAAACATAGAAAAATTAAATCGTTCCGGTTGAAGTGGAATAGATTTTCCCAATTGTTTGCAAACTTAAGTAAGACCAAGTAAAACCGAAGCTTGTTTCTTGCTGTCGCGAAGAGCTAAAGGTTCTTGGCACACAGCATAACGTAAGACTTTGTTGGGTTCCTGGCCACAGTGATGTGCCAAGTAACGAAAAAGCGGATGAGTCTGCAAGAGAAGGCTCTACATTAGACCCCTCTCCCATCATATAGGGAATCCCGTTATTTGAACTGAAACATAATGTCAGTAAAATCGTCCTTCATAAATCCAACATCAGATGGAATCTCATAGAAACCTGTGTTAATACCAGGAAACAATGGCCTAGATACGATAAGAAAAGATCCGACAGGATTTTAACCCTTAACTCCTTAAGATCCCTTATTGGCATAATTACAGGACACAACCTACTTGACTACCACAAGGAAAAATGGGGCTTAGTACAGATGACCTTTGTAGAGACTGTGGTGATGAGGACGAGCATGAAGATAGATACTGCTCATTTTCTCTGTCACTGTCCTTCACTCTGTCTTCCTAGGAAGAAAACTCCAGCCAACTTCTTCTTTAATGAACTAGAGGAGCTATCCGAACTGCCAGGAAAAAGCTTTTAGTTTTGTCAAGACCTCTAAATGACTAAACGAACGACATGATTCATGGGTTATTTATTTTTTCAGGAAGTTACAATACTTTTGGATACCACAATGAATCTACATTGATCTAAGTGTGACGGTAACAACACCAGCTGTCAGCCCGCTTAACCTAACCTAACCTAAGTAAAACCAAGATATCCGTGAATCATCAGAGTAAATATTTTACCAAATGAATGAAAACGGTAAAATCCAGCCCCGATTCTATTCCATTGGGATGGAGAGAAACTCAGCTTTAGCTTGAAGAGTTCGCAAGGGATCTGGTTAAATTAAGAGCTTAAAGTATGACAATGACTACGTTGTTTCTCGACCAAGGTTGACGACTGTTGTATGTGCGTTGGCTGCTACGCAGAACGCATGGGTCCGAATTCTGCTCGTACCCATAAAGATTTTATTTCATCTTTCACGGGTACTATCTGTTGCGAAGAACTGACTCCACTTTCAAGAGTATCAATCTGTCATGAAAAAGTGCTTCTTAATTTTGCCGTTCAACTGTTTAACACTGACTCACGTACCTGAATCCTGAAGAAGGGTTAAGGTGGTCTTCATTCCCAAGTTCGATAGAAGACCAATTAGTCTCTCTTCCTTTGTGCTCAAAACACTGGAAAGACTATTGGACAAACATATCAGAGCTAACCTTGTTAATAATCCTCTATCTGAATCTCAACATACCTAAAAGACAAATCCACGGACACGGCACTACACAAAGTAGTACGTACATTAGAGAGATTTCTAGTGATCAAAGAATACACCCTCGCCACCTTAATTGAGTGGAAGGAGCCTTCAATAATGTGCCCGCAGAAGCTATCAGGGTAGTACTATCTATATTTTGGAAGAGCATATTATTGACGGGATTGTCTTCATGCTCCGAACTAGAGTCATTCAAGGATTGATGGGTAACAGCCAACTCACTAGATTTTCCGAAGAGGAACACCCCAAGGCGACAAAAAGTCGTGTCGTATTCTACCCCAAACCGAGGCCGACAAAGACAAAATGTCTTGTCTTTGTCCGCTTCGGTGTTGGCTGCTCCTATACAACTGACACGTTTCCTTGTCGAATTCTGTTTGTTTGTCTTATTCGATCTGGTGTGTGTTACTTCATAAGACGGTGTATAGTTTTGGGTGTCAGCATTTTGTCCCGGACTTTTTGTCTTCTTCGGTGTGTTTTGCTCCTATACAACCCCATGTATTTAAAGCAACCGACGAGCGGACAAGACTTTTTGTCGTGTCGTGTCGAGTAGACAGGACTTTTTGTCGTATTTCATTTTCAGTGTATTTCAGTGTATGTTGCCTCATAAGAGTAATGAACACAAAGACACGATTTTTTGTCGTTTTGTCCGATTCGGTGTGTTTTTAGTCTATTATTTTTATTATGAAGCAAACGACATCTCGGAGATTTATTAGCGAAATTGTCTACCTTAATTTAGTATATTGTGGATCAACTAACCCTAGAAATTGGGTTTGATTAAAAAAGTGGATTGCACACCAGGGCTGCCAGCACGTAACTTGATACAATCGAGCATTGTTCATAGTCTGTTAACTCGGAACAAATATTTCTAGGCAGCACGTAACTTGAAACGAGTTTTAGCTAAACATTTTCATTATGAATCATTAAATCAAGCATTCATTCAATTTAAATTTGTAGGTTATTTTTCAAGTCAATACAAAAATGATAGTATTTTATTCTAAATGTGAATTTGATTCACGCTGGATGAAGAGAGTTCAATGCGAAAATAAAAAGAAGATATTTTAACGACAAAAGCAATTACTTAGAAATGAGCAAAAATGCATCTAACTTAAAAAAAAAACTTGAGTGGACGCGATGACGGAACTGATCGAACCGCTGCTACTTCGGTTTGGCAAAACAGCAGGGTTCAAAACTCCTCACTCGAAAGACAAAGTGTCTGCTATACAAAACTTTGATATTACCAGTCCTCTTCTACGGCACCGAGTGTTGGACGATAAGTAAAAAAGGGGAATTGATAATGGGAATGGAGAAGAAGGTTCAACCGGGAACTGTACGAGCTGTACCCAGATGTGGATATAAAGTCCAAAAACCCATGAAAAGACGACATCGGCTTGGCCACATCGAGCGAATGGACGACAACGCTACAGCCAAGAAATTCTTTTCATCCCAGCCCCCAGGTTCGAGACGACAAGGAAGACCGAACCAACGGTACAAAGACAAAGTGACTGTTGATGCCAGAGCGCTTGGTTTCGGCGACTGGAGAGTGCATGCATCTCAGGCTGAGATCTTTGATGGATTGTGATGGTTAAGTTCGTTGACAAGTAACATGGCAGTGCATTGGTTCGAATCCTACTCGTGTCAAACAAGTTTTTATTTTATCTTTCATGGATAGAACTGACAAAGCTTCCAAAAGCATCAAATTTCACGGAAAAATTATTCTCAACTCAGCAGTTCGGAATTGGCATAGATCCCCTCAATTCCTTACACACACTCAAGGAATTGTTGAAGGATGTAATCTAATTAGGCATTGGGTCTTCGGAGCTGTCATGCCTGCTATTATTTTTAGATATTTGTTTTCGTTACAGAATGCAAAGGTATGCAAATGGTATGCTCCTGATGTTATATCAATCTAAAGGTATGTTCAGTTACCCAGTTCAGCGCAGTTTGGAACAGTTTGGTGCTCATTGAGACATTTTCTGTTCCAAACTGTTCTGATTTGGTATTATTTGAGTCTGTTAGAACAGGATTTTCTTATCCATCTTTTAAGGTAGAACACTTAAGTGTTCTAAACTGTTCCGAACTGTTCTCATTTCTTATGAAGCTGTGTAGTCTTTTTTCTCGCTGAACAAAGCTTCAACTAACCACTTTTTGACAAAGAATGGGTTTCCCGAAAGGGACTTCGCAACTTTCAATTTAACTAGTGAACACACCCACTTACTATTCAATTCACTGAATCATTTTATGACAGTAAACGCATGATGGTAATGCACACGAATTAGCAACGTCTGCAAACTATAAAAATCTTCTATTGAAATTAGGAGTCGGTGACATCAACTCTAAGAGGGTTAATCTCAATTTTTGGTCCCAATTCTCGCCCTAGTAAGTATCTTTGTGCAATGTTGCTTTGTCAGTGAGAAAATGGGTTGGTCGAACTGCCCAAAATATCGCTGCTTTTCAGACGTCCATATCAGCGATCTCAAGGCCAGCGTAATCGCGCCATGATAACCAATTATTTTTGGCCCGAATTTTAAGATGTGGACTTGGACGACAAGTGGTGTCAACAGGGTGCTGCCACAAACCACAAGCCACACAGCACACTTACAATCAAATTATTGAAGAGTTGAGCATGTTACCTCATGAAATGGGAAAGTCGATTAGCCGGGGTCTACGTTGTCATTGATTTATGCCAAAAAGCAGATGATGACCGCGACGTTGGAAGAGCTCAGAGCGAACTTTGAACGTGAAATAGCAGCCGTTTCGGTACAACGAATCGACTGTCGTATTAATGCTCGGGGTAGCCAAATGAAAGAACCCAATTTGAATTTATAAATGTTTTGATTGTGCTTCAAACCTATAATAAAGTTTTTAATCTCAAATGATTTGCGATTTCTTTAAAGCTGTCCAGCCCTATCGCCAATTTTATGGGAACTTTTTTTTCCAGGGAAACAACAATTACCCAAGAATAGAAGTTTCCCATCGAGAATCTCCCAGAACTTTTATTTCCCAGGGAAAAAAGTATACCAACCTTAAAATACTGAATTGATTTTCGAAGTTATTTTGAAGGCTTCAAATTTTAATAAAATACTTTGTTTGTGTCAAAAAAAAGAAATCGATCTCGATAAATTTTACCTACGTAATTGATTGTTCTTATTATCCAGAGCTTATTTCTGAAAGCCAAGCCCTATTCCTAGTTTTGGTTGCCGAGGTATTTGCATCAGAAAATATACATACGGAAAGAAGAAGATAAGAACTGAAACCAGGAAATGGATCTCGCAAATTGTTTTGGTTTTTAGTGACTTATAGAGGGCTTATTGATCTTTGATCGTGGTGTTTCCCTTACGGGACATAGGTCCACTTCTATTACGCGTCATCGTCGTTCTGATTCCTGTTTGACTGTTCATCACTAAGCTACCTAATTGTCTGCCGCTCCACTTGTCGGCTTTCTTGTGTGAACCGAGTTCCACTGTATAGCAGTCGCCATTTCGAAGCGTGTGGCCAATTCACTGCTACTTTCGTCTTCGTATAGTAGAGTGAGTTTAATGGGTTCCTAACCAGTTCTTGCATGAACTTCTATTAACGAAGCTTGAAGTTTTCTTGTGACAGTGTCTGTGACTTTCCAAGTGCTGCACCCATAAAGCACAATGGATTCAACATTGGAGCGGAACAGTCGAGGCTTGGTTTGTAAGCTAAAAGAGTTTTCCAGAAATATTTACTTGGATTGATGGTTAAGTTCCAAGGCTGATTCTTTAAGTTTTTCTGAGTTGATCCTTAGCCCCACGACTCCTGCCCCTCTCTCCACTTCATGGTTAAGCACAGTAAGTTTTTCCCTTAAAACTTACTTGGGGAAAATTCTGTTCCAAGTAAAGAAAAAGTTCCCTGGAATTTTTCAGCATGAGAAGCGCCCGATCTAGGAGATAGAGGGATGTCACAACAGGAACGAGGTACGAAAATTCTACAAAAAGGTGAAACAAACCTCCAGGGCTTATACACCCCGAACTGAAGTCTGTTGAGACCATCATGGGAACATCGTAGTAGAACCGCAGTCAGTGCTGAGGTTATGGAAAGACCACTTTTCCAAGCTGTATAATGGCGATGACGAGCAAAACTGCGTCAGCAATACAGAACCATTCAATTTTGGTGCAGAAGGCCAACAATTCCACCCACCCGACATGGACGAAGTGAATATAGCGATATCTAAACTAAAGTCGAACAAAGCCGCTGGAGCAGACGGGCTAGCCGCCGAACTGTACAAAGCAGCTGGAGATGATTTGGTTAGGAGCATGCACCAGCTCATCTGCAAGATTTGGTCGGAGGAAAGCATGCCCGGTGAATGGAACCTGAGCATCGTATGCCCGATCCTCAAAAATGGAGATCCCCTGAACTGCACCAACTACAGAGTTATAAGTCTCCTTAACATCGCCTATAAGATCTTGTCTGCCGTGCTGTGTGAACGTCTGAAGCCCTTCGTCAACAACCTGATAGGTCCTTATCAGTGTGGCTTCAGACCCGGAAAGTCCACCATCGATCAAATATTCACCCTACGGCAGATCTTGGAGAAGATCCAGGAACTTCAAATCGATACCTACCACCTTTTCATCGATTTCAAGGCCGCGTATGACAGCGTCTATAGAGACCAACTGTATAGAGCAATGTCTAGTTTTGGCATCCCAGAAAAACTAATCCGTCTGTGTAAGATGACAATGGAAAATTCACGCTGTTCCATCATGGTCGGATAAAACCTTTTTTGATGTCAAAAAAGGTTTTAGACAAGGCGATGCGTTGTCATGCGATTTCTTCAACATCATTCTTGAAAAGATTGTGCAAAGCTCCAATGTCAACACCAGAGGCACAATCTTTCAAAAGTCCGTCCAGCTACTAGGATACGCAGACGTGGAGCGTTTGTGAGCCTTGAGACGGAGGCCAGGAAGATGGGTCTAGCGGTTAACGAGGGAAAGACCAAGTTAATGCTGTCGACAAGAAAGGACTACCAACATCGACGTCTTGGACCAAACGTCAAAATAGACAGATTTAACTTCGAGGTAGTTAAGGACTTTGTCTACCTGGGCTCTGCTATCAACTCAGACAACAACACCAGCGCTGAAATCAAACGAAGAATCACTCTTGCCAATCGCTGCTTCTTTGGACTTAGAAGGCAATTGAGTAGTAAAGCCCTCTCCCGAGCAACTAAAGTGACACTCTACAAAATCCTCATCATCCCGGTCCTCATGTATTGTGCAGAGACATGGACTATGACAACATCTGATGAAAACCCTTTGGGCTGCTCTGAGAGAAAAATTCTTCGAGTGATTTTTGGTCCTGTCTGCGTTAATGGAGAATGGAGACGAAAATTCAACCAAGAACTGTACGAGCTGTACAGCGACACTGACCTAGCCAGAAAAGTTAAGGTCCAACGACTTAGATGGTTGGGTCATGTTGAGCGAATGGAAAATAATGCTCCGGCTCGTAGAGTCTTCGAATCCAATCCGGAAGGACGTCGCAGAAGAGGAAGACCGCGACTCAGGTGGAGCACACAAGTGGTAGAGGTACCTGAAGCAACTTGGAGTGCAAAACTGGAGACAGTTAGCCAGGGACCGAGCTGGCTGAAGAAGTTTGTTGGGTGAGGCCCTAGTCCGACCTGGACTGTAGCGCCACCATAAGTAAGTAAGTAAGATACGAATTTTTCGTAATTAAGCTTTTTTTCCCATTCTCGAAAATTATTCATGATAGCAAAGCTCCCAAATTGGGAAAAATCTCCGGGAAAAATTATTCGTGATAAGGCTGAATATTTTTTGAAGCATGTTCCTTTTCCAAACTCTTCCTCTTCCCTCAGGTTCGGAGAATTTAACCTATTAAATGCTTGTGAACTAGGTTTCTTGGTTTTTGCTTGTTGCAAGCAAACAAAAACTGTTGAAATGAAATCTGTTCGAATTTATTCTTAAAGAAAATTTAAGTATGGTCAAACAACATCTTCCCCCTTCTTGGTTCATTCCCTTTCACACATGATTTTCATAAGAAAAAAAAAAAAAAAAACAACAACAACAACGACCTCGACCGGCATTTGCCCAAAGTCAATGAGCAATGCTATTGCTATGTGGCTTTTCTAAACGTGCATCGCGCATAGTTCAATTGGTGGTTAACTGCAACACTAGACACTGGTAGTAGTAATTTGTACCATGTTTATGCAATCGAGAGCGTTGCATCTACCTCTATAACAGTTTGCAAACAATATTTTCATCTGTTTCTCAGTAGACACAAATGTATACATGTTCCCACCTTAGAAATCGAGTACAAAAAAAAAAAAAAAACATGACGTCATATCTTCACCACCAACCAACCAAACCAACTAATGCAATAGCGAAACAAAACAAACGAACAAACACCACGAAAACTAGAATCACGAAGAAGAAAAAAAAATACAGAAAAATAAAAATGTTTGATCATCATACGTTAATATTTTATTTTAGATGAAAAAAAAGGAAACACAAAATATGAGTATTCAAATAGGCAAGTATCTGTCGAGTATTCTATATTGAGAATTGAATTTTCCAAGCAACATGAATGAAAAAATGAATGTGTGCTAGAAGAGGAAGTAATTAAGGAAATTAAAATGGTTCCCATTGGCCAGTTCCTAAATTCCAGACCGTGCTAAACCTCGCCAAAACGTTTAAAGGGGTTAAATTAAAAATGATATTAATCTTGAATAAAAAGAAGAAAAAAAAACTGATAGGTCACCACAACTCTGCTATCTGTTGAAGCATTCGAGAGCTATTTCATATAATGTAGAAATTTTGTGAAATTACCGCAAGCAGTGGAGATGGAAAAACATTACAATCTATTTTGTATGCAGCACGGGGTGATTAGATTAAAGGCATTGCCTCTCTTCTCCATTGACCACAAAAGGTAACAGTTTCGCTTATCGCAATGGAATGGAATTGGAAGTACAAGGTAATCAATCTATCTACAGGTACCGTTTGTTTTTTTTTTTCAGGGACGACAAGCAAGCAGTTAGTTGGGTCGTACGATTTTTAAGCCCCAAAATTAATCGAATACAAAACCTAATCCAATTTATTGTGCAAGAAAATGAATTATTAGTAAATTCCATTCCAATTATTATTTGCTTTGCTCATTTCAATGATTCATAACATTTGGAGAGATTTGGCTGTGATGTCGGTGTGTTCTATTCTAAATTTTCCTCCGCCCAAAAAAATAAAATGTGTGTTAGAAGAGAACCACCACCGAAACGCCAGCTATTTGTCTACACACTTGGATCGGTTTGATGGTCTAGATTCTCAAGCTGGTGCTGGCTAGTTTTGCCAGCGAGAACATAACTAGCCTCAAAAACTGGAAGCCACACTTATACCTTCCTCATCCTAATCGCCCTAGAGGAGTCCTTCGAAATACAATCACGTCTTTGGAATCCGGTCGATTATCCACAGCTTGGATTTTTGCTTTTTCTTTTGTAATTTTTGTTTTTTCCCTAGCAATGAAAAATATTCTTGGATACTTACTCGTCGAAGTAACTTCCTCAGTTGGGGCTGGAACTGGGTTATTAGTGTCATTTTGGGTAGGATTTTGTTCCTCCATTTGGTCGCTTTTTTTTCTTATCTTTTTTGTGTCGTCCGTCAAGAAACCACGTTTTCTTCTGCTTTTTTTTCTACTTTTCAATGTTCTCCTTCCTCACTCTTGATGCAACGCGTTCAGCTTCTTTTCTGATGTTCGACTTCGCTTTTTCGCCTTTCAAACCTCTAAAAAAAATTAACAAAAAAAAAATATGAGTCTTCTATGTGTTTGTGCGCCGATTGAAATTATTTTTTTTTCTATTTGGTTTTGAAATTTTGTGGAGTGGCAGGGTGACGATTAGGCATAGCGAAACCAAAACAATCCACACAATCTATTTTATCTCTATTCAAGTCGATCAATTGAAATGTTATTTAATTGTTTTGTGTATTTATTTTCTGTTTAGATTGGGAATAATTACAAAAAATATTTTAGAAAAACTCACTGTGGCTTTTTTTGCACGCCTCAAAAAAATCAAATATCAAATCGCCTACTTTTGATTTTTTTTTCAGTTTTGTGTTGTTTTATGTTATCGATTTTTTTTTATTTGGCATGATTTAGAAAAAGATTTCCAATTTAATACAGTAATCCTGCTAATGATGTAGATAGAGAGAGAAGATTTCGATAACATAACACGGCGAATATCAGAAATGTTATCGATTAGACTGCATTTGCTATATTTAAGGGTGTTGTTTCACTGTCTTTATTTCGTAGCTTTTTTTTATGTTTTGAATCGAAACAAAATAAGTCAATTATTTTTTTGACAATATATCAATCAAGCATATTACTTGAACGTGTTCTGTTTGGTGTTGTCCTTCCTCCTTGGTCAATATATTCTATTTGGTAAGATTTAATAACTGTGAACCAATTCTTGTGCAAAATGTTAAATTGTGCTCACAAGTTTGCTTCAATGACAAATGTCATGAGTGTGTCGCCTATTTGGATTGCAATAATAGGCGTTTTCGAATATTCGTAACGCCAATTTCAGCTATTTAATGGTTGAAACACAAACACACTTTAGCTTCGCCTTCGTCTGCATTACGATGTTTCCACTTCGACTTTGCTTTGAATGACATTTGGAGTCACATTACGTACGTAAGAAACGTGAGGTCGAAGCTGCATTGCGCTAGTATTCATTGAATTCCTATGGCTGAACTCGTAAAACTAGTGAAGCCAAAGCTTAAGCTATGCCAATAGTTTTTTTCGAAAACTTTAATTCCAATTTGGACAATGAAGAAATCTAAAACAGTTTCGCGGGTAATGGTGAATTGGCATGCATCTGCAACATTTTGGTCTTGATTAAAAGAATATTCCGTCCTATGAAGATTCCTCCATTTCTACTCCGTTTACAAAATAAATGTCAGCAGTAACTTCCTTGTTACTTTTCGCATTTTTAAGACCTTTTGCTTCAGATCGGCAAAATTGATACTTTTTGTTGATTTTTGTACCTTCAAGTGAGAATAAGAGATTCAATGCTGACCTGAACTATACATGTTATAGGAACTTTTAAATGCAAGCTTGATTTATCAAAAGGTTTTGCATTTTGTTTTCCCCTCTTTTTTGAACGAGCATGATTGAAATATGTTGCATCACTGGCGCAAATTTATAGTCAGATAAAGTAGGCTTTAAAATTATTTTAGTCGATACTAAGCAGATACTATAGTTTTTGACAATTATAGTCGAAATAAAACCAACTTTAAAGTTAGTAGCTGGTGCTAAAGTTAATACCGAGGAAAGTACCTTTTAACTTTTAATATCGACTTCAAGGTTCTGTTCTGTGGTGTAGCATAAAATTATAAAACGATTTCAGATAGTTTTTTCGAAGATTTCAATATTTTTAATGATTATGAGCTTAATCGAAACCCGAAAGTGTATAAGAACCGGGCAAATCCTTTTGATGACCTCGACAAAGACGAATTTTACTCTCGATGTAGGTTTTAAGATGAGACTTCATATTGAAGAAGAAGAACCTTTGACATATCGTGGGCTTCCTACACTTGCATCCTTACAATTCTATGGAATATCCCAAAAGGATTAATTTCGCATTGCTGCCCTTGTTCTAGGTAGTGAAAGTTGCTTTTTGACCAATTGCCTTAACATTCCCTATTCATCATGGCTCATGGCTCCAATTAGACTCCCTTTCATGCTTTAAAAAAATATATTTATGAATATTTCCTATGTTATTTTTTTAATAAAAAACTTTCCCAAATTAATTTTTTTAATAACACAGAATTTTCACGGTTTCAATTCTGATTGCTCCTACAAAATTGTCTAAACTGTGTAAAACAATCGCTCTTAAACTGTGTTTGATTTCCCAAACTGTAATATTTTGGGTTTGTTCGACTAAAATGTATTGTGGGTGCGACCTAAGGCTTATACTAGTTACAAGCAGGTTACAAAATGTCTATAAGTTGAAATAAAATTAGTAGCTGGTTTTAAATTTAAAATGGTTTTAACTAGTATCTGCTAAAGTAACTTAATATGAGCTGACTATAAATTTGCGCCACTGTGTTTGAAAGTAATAATTGAAAGTGTTGAATAAATAACTGTGAGTGATTTCAATAAAGTGAATTTGTGTTTTATTTGAAAAGTGAATAAGTTTTAACTGTCGGACCAAGCCGAATATTATGGGATTTTACATTGGGCCAAGAAATTGATTTTCACGGATCTGTGGCAATTTTTTTCCCCTTAAATGAATTACATTGGAAAAAGTATTGAATTTTTTACTTGAAGAATTGATTTCTCTAAAATCTCTTTTTGGAGACAGATTTACACATATTCTCACACGTATTTTAACACATACAACGAGATATTTTTTAATATTCAAAACGAATGGAGTTTGTTGCAAGATTTGTATAAAAAATTATTTTGCCGAATATAAATTTACGAATTGTGTTTAAATTCAATTTATTAAACATTTTAAATTGAAGAATATTCAATCATAAATCTGTTTTGATACCTTTCACCCACACATTCAAAAAAGAGATTGCTACTTTTGGCTTAACAAATTACATTGAACCCAAAAAACATTGGCGCAAAATTATAGTCCGCTAATGAACAACTTTAGTGTGATACTAGCTTAAAATGACGTTTGAGTCATTACTTAAACGTCATTTTAACCTAGTATCACACTAAAGTTGTTCATTAGCGGACTATAATTTTGCGCCATTGAATTTTAGTAGCGATTCGTGGTGGTTGAATGTAAAATCCCATACATTATGTTTTCGGTGGGTATTAAGTATACCCACTTAGATGGTAGTTTGTTTTCAATAGTAAACATCTCCATCAAATTTGTGCTACACAATAATCGGCAAATATTCCAGTGTGGCTTAAGGCCGAGCAGAACAACGATAGACCAAGTATTCACACTGATGCAAATCCTGGAAAAGACCAACAAATTTCAAGTTGAAACCCATTACCATTTCATAGACTTCAAAGCTGCTATGAAAGCACCCACCATCAAGAGCTTATGGTTGCGATGTCTTAGGGATCCCGAACACACAGTACGTGTGCAAATGGATAGCAGCTCATTTGAGTTGACTCAAACATGCGTATGACTTAGACAAGGAGATGCGCCGTCATGTGATTTCTTCAACATAGTCATGGAGCAGATAGTGCGCAAGGCAGGTGTGAGCCACACACTATCTTCAAGAAATTCAACCAGCTCCTAGGCTATGCAGATGAAATAAACATTATCGGTCGTTCCCAAAGAGCTGTGCTTGAAGCCTTCACAGGACGAAATGTCACTGTTGCTAGCAGCATTTTCGAGGTTTTAAAAGAGTTCACCTAACTTGGAACAAACATCAATCCCACAAACGACACGACGAAGAATTAACCTAGCGAACCGCAGCTACTTCGGTTCGGCAAAACAACTGGGTTCGAACTCCTCACTCGAAAGACAAAGTGTCTGCTATACAAAACTTTGCTTTTACCAGAACTATCTACCGCGCCGAATGTTGAACGATAAGTAAAAAAGGGGAATTGATACTGGGCACTTTCGGAAAAAAAAAAATTAGACGGATTTTCAGTCCCCCATGCAACGATGTTGAATGAAGAAGAAGATTCAAACGAGGACTGTACGAGCTGTACCAAGATGTGGATGTAGTCCAGAATGCCAAGAATAGACGACTACATTGGCTGGGCTACATCGAGCAAATGGAAGACAACGCTTCAGCCAAGAAAATCTTCCCTTCGTGGCAGGTTCAAGACGAAAAGGAAGGCCGAACTAATGGTATAAGGACCAAGTGACTGCGGATTCCAGAGCGCTTGGTTTTGGCGACTGGAGAGTGCATGCGAGGGACATTTCCCATTGACAAAATGATTTTTCTCAGGCTGAGATCCCACATGTATTGGGAGGCGGATAAGCAAGTATCCAAGAAAGTCTTTTATGCGGATCTTGGTTAAACCATCCGGAATGTCAAAGGTTTTAAGGGCGTGCGTGAGAGAAGAGCTATGTGCATATAGGACGAAGTAGCAGCTAACCGATATTGTGAAAGTACCGTTAGATTTGTAAGCAAAATTCTAAAATCAAATACAAGGTTTAACTGGTTTCTCATTTATTAGGTTTTTTTTTGTTTTATGATAAATATTTAAATGCATTAAAAGTAAAAACTTACATAACAAATTAAAACAAAAATTAAACTAAACATTATTTTAATTAGGATAAAATTAAAAACAACAGAGGCATGAAAACCTACGCCCAAGAAAAAAAAATTAAGTAAACTAAGAAAAATCATGCGATTTTTAAGAACCAAAATGCGGACAAACGAACTAAGGACGGGTTATAATCATTGAAAATAGGACAATAATCTGGAATCACAGGTGATGTGCAGCAATAGTGTAACAGTATGTAGCAGTCTCTCTCGCCAACATGTATGCTTTTGTTTTAATGTAATTGATTGTATTGATTTGAAATTGTTTTCAACGAATTGCCTGGGCCATATGCAGTGGAGTGACCATTAGCTCCAATTCGGCATCCTTAAGGTTGGCGCCTCGCAAATTGGCCTCTTGCAGGTCGCTGCCGGATAAATTGCAGCGTTCCAAATCGGCGCCCGCCAGCACAGCAGCACGCAAATTACAATTCTTCATGTTGGCGTTTTTAAGATTTGCAACGCGTAAATTTACTCCGGCCATATTACTACCTTCTAGGCAGGCACCTTTTAAGTTAACGCCTTCCAGGTTGGTGCGAACGCCCGTGGGATCTTCGAAATTACAACCACGGAGATTCGCACCTTCCATATTGGCGCACAAACCTCTTACGGACACCAATTGGGAGCACTCCAAATTTGCATAGGCCAAGTCAGTTCGTTCGAGGCAGCAATATGTGAGATTGGCATGGGATAGATTGCATCTTTGCAGGCACGCGTACTGAAAATACACAAATGTGAAACTGATAAAATAGTGCAGTGAATTTGTTACCTTAAAATTGATGTTTCTAAAATCCAGCTTGCGCAAGTCAGCTCCTGCTAGATTCACACCTTGAAAACGAATTTCCGAGATGTGCGAAGTCTGAATGAGTGCTTTGATGACATCCCTCCTCGTTAATGGAACATCGTCCAATGATTCATTTGCCGCATTGAGTTGTGCTTCCAGCTGTGGTATAAGTGAATAGACCCCAAAGAATCTCGCTTCTTCTAAAATACCTTCAATATTTAGATTCGAGTCGTAGATCAATTGGCCATGGCGTAGATAATTCATAATAGGTTCAAAGTAATGTGGACTACGGTCTATGAGATAAGCACCGTGTTCATCAAGGTCACTGGGGTTCATGGCACCATCTTGGGAAAACATTCGTGATAACATCGATTCGGGTTCCTTGTTGACCAGTGTACTAAGTGTTGTTATGAATGTCTTGCCGCCCACATTTAATTTGACCCATTTTGATGAGGGAAACGGACGAGTTGTGTTTGTGGCTATAATGTCCTTTGGATTGGAGGAGTGTTGTTGGTTTCGGGATATTGAATGATTTGATTGATGGCACAAGGCACTGATATTATTTGATTCACATCGGGTGGAGTTCGAATTGGTTTCATCCATTTTAAGTATGTTTTTATATTATCATCGCTTGTCGAAAGTCTGGAATATAATGGCACAGTGTTTTTAAGTTGTTATTGAATTTTGTTGCAAGATTGTGGCTAATCTTTGTTTTTTTCGTTATTTCAATTAAGAAACAGCAGAGTATACTTTTTTGTGAAAATAGAAGAAAAACATATTTGTTTCTTTTGACGTATTGACATCTGCGGGTGTGACGCAAATGAGGTGATGCCAAATTTACAGTTTTTGTGGAACGTAGAATCAAATGGCGTTTTTCTTTTTCACTATTCACATGAACACGAGCAACAACTAACGAATGAACGAAAATTCGTCGATTTTGACATTTCTTTCACATGAGAGTTTTTAATTCGTCTCGAATGAACAACCAAAACACAAGGCAGGAATGATTTTTGGGGTTATACGCGCGTGAACATTTTGTTCGTTGGGAGTATGGATGATATGGAACGCGAATAGAGTTTGGCAGTTCGTATCTATCAACTACAATACTTTTCGCGACGAATAAATTTGTTTTCTCGAATTTATTAACATTTGAAATTAAAAATGTAATTTATGCATCACAAATCAAACATTAATTTCACTTTTATCGTTTTGTTGACTGTTTGTAAAGAAATACGGCTCCAAACGTATCTAAAATCATTTTTCTTTTCGTTGGTCGTGCTCATGTGAACAGTCCTTAACTATGTGTCAAATGAAATTATCGCGAATAACTGACTACCAATTTGATAATCAGCAAACATAGAGCAAACTCTGGGTTTGATTATTAACTATCGCTTATCGCGTTACGTGATTTCAGCCCTGTCCCCAAAGAGAGATTTCAGATAAATCAATTCTTCCAGTTAAAATATCAATACTTTTTCCAATGTAATTCAATGTAATCTCTATCTGGTACAGCACAGTTCTCTTTTATGGGCCTTTACTGTATAAGTCAAAATGTCAACTTCAAAATGAAACGAACCCAACTGCACTCATTTGATTTTCGCGCCAAACAAAAATCAAAATTCGTAAACTTGCGTTTTGTTTGCTTTACAAAAAACACAAATTTCCTTTTTATTTATTTAAATTCTGCATTTATTCCTTAACATTTGTGCTCCATTTGTTAAATTGACATAAAACATCATGACTGATGCCGAACAATTCATACGCGATATTCAACGCGAATATTTGGACTTCCTCGACGATGAGGTTAGTATTTGGCGATTCTTGAAAACCATTCAAATTTGATTTTCAATTATGGATTGTATGAATTCCCATTAACAGGAAGACCAAGGAGCCTACACAGGTCACGTGAAAGAGATGATAGCCGAAAAGAAAAAGCGTCTAATAGTCAACATTAACGATCTGAAACGCAAGAATCCAGACCGTGCACTCGGAATTTTAAAGAACGCCTCCGATGAGTTGTTGGCATTTGGGCGGGCTGTCAAAGAATTCGTTGCTTCAATTGACCCAACCTATGCAAAAAGTTACGAGGATTTCTTCGTCGGCTTTGAGGGTTGCTTTGGAAACAACCACTTCACACCGAGAGGTCTCACTTCTGCGTAGGTTTTATTGTGATCTTTCTTTCCCTCAAATATTCCTCATTATGTGCGTTCTCGTTCAAGCTATCTTGGTAATCTGGTGTGTGTCGAAGGAATTGTGACCAAAGTGTCACTCATCCGTCCAAAGGTCGTCCGGAGTGTGCACTATTGCCCGACAACGAAGAAAGTCATGGAGCGGAAGTACACAGATCTGACATCCTATGAAGCGGTACCTTCCAGTGCTGTCTATCCAACTAAAGACGATGATGGCAATTTACTTGAGACCGAATTCGGCTTGTCGGTCTATAAGGACCATCAGAGTCTGACCATTCAGGAAATGCCAGAAAAAGCTCCTGCTGGCCAGTTGCCACGCTCAATAGATGTCATTTGTGATGACGATTTGGTGGACAAATGCAAACCAGGCGATCGAGTGCAGTTTACGGGAAATTATCGCTGTCTGCCAGGGAAACAGGGTGGTTATACATCGGGGACTTTTAAGACTGTACTTCTGGCCAATAATGTATCGCATTTGAAAAAGGACAATGATCTGGGAATCACTCGCAAGGATTATTTGACATTCAAAAAGATTTCCAAAGATCCCGAAGTTTTTGAGTTGCTCTCCAAGAGCTTAGCTCCTTCGATTCATGGACATGAATATGTGAAGAAGGCAATTCTGTGTCTGTTGCTTGGTGGAGTAGAGAAAAACCTTCCCAACGGCACACGTCTGAGAGGTGACATCAATGTTCTCCTAATTGGAGATCCCAGTGTGGCCAAGTCACAGCTGTTGAGATATGTTTTGAACACAGCACCGCGAGCGATTCCAACAACTGGAAGAGGTTCGACTGGTGTCGGTTTGACAGCGGCTGTGACTACAGATCAGGAGACTGGCGAGCGCCGGCTGGAGGCTGGTGCTATGGTCTTGGCCGATCGAGGTGTTGTTTGCATTGATGAATTCGACAAAATGAGCGACATCGATCGGACGGCCATTCACGAAGTCATGGAACAGGGTAGGGTGACCATTTCGAAGGCCGGAATTCATGCATCCTTGAATGCTCGGTGTTCAGTGTTGGCCGCAGCCAATCCTGTCTACGGAAGGGTAAGGAGGATCGAATTGTTTAAAAAAAAATTTTTTTTTCATCTTCTTCCTTGTAGTATGATCAATACAAGACTCCAATGGAGAACATCGGATTGCAGGACTCGCTGTTGTCCCGTTTTGACTTGCTGTTCGTTATGCTGGATGTCATTAATCCCGAAACGGATAACATGATCGCCGACCATGTGGTCCGGATGCATCGTTACAGGTAAAAGTTGTCTGTTCGAAATGGTCTGAGACATTTTTCATTCTGTATTTGCTGTTTAGAGATCCAAAAGAGGCCGATGGTGAAGTCCTCTCGATGGGAAGTAGCTACGCCGATTCCCTAGCATTTGTCAGCAACAACAAAGACGAGGTGCGACTTATTTAAATCTCCATGAACTTCCTATTTCATTGATTTCTTTCTTGCAGAATAAAAAAGAAACGGAGCTTTATGAGAAATACGATGCCTTGCTCCACGGAAAGTCTCGCAAGCGGCACGACAAAATTCTCTCCGTTGACTTTATGCGGAAATATATCCAAGCCGCCAAATGCATGAAACCTAAACTATCAGAACAGGCTTGTGAAGCCATAGCAAATGAATACTCCCGTCTCCGTTCGCAGGACAATGTCGAATCTGATGTCGCCCGCACTCAGCCCGTCACAGCGCGTAGTTTGGAAACATTGATTCGTCTCTCAACAGCACATGCTAGAGCCCGAATGTCCGCAACAGTCACAGTCGATGATGCCCAGGCAGCAATTGAACTTGTCCAATTTGCCTACTTCAAGAAAGTCCTCGAAAAAGAGAAGAAGAAACGTCGTCGTGACGGTGACGGTGAATCCGATGATGAGGAGGAAGTCGAAAATGGCACACAAGAATCGCGCCGCTCCAAACGTGCCCGAGCCGAAACCCAATCGGAACCAATCGAAGCCGATGACGACGACGGTTTTGTGCAGCCTCAACCCGACGCTGGCGATTTGACTCTACGCGAAACACGACGACGTTCACAAGCGTCATCGGGCACAAATGGGAATTCGGAATCAACAGTTGTTGCAACACCGGCTTTCATATCCGAACAGCGATTGGGTGTCTTCAAGAATAGCTTGCAGAAAATGTTCCGCGAGGCCAGGGAACAGAGTTTGCCATTGGCTCGGATAACAGCGGCCATCAATAAGAACAACGATGAGGCGTTTACGTCGAGTGAAATTGAAGCTGCTGTCAGCAAGATGACCGACGACAATCAGATCATGCTTGCTGATGATATTGTTTTTCTTATTTAATTTTGAATGTTTTATGGTTTTTCTTTGTTTTTAAGTTTTTCTTACAATTTTTAGAAGATTAGAGCAGTTTTGATGCATAAAGTTTTGAAAGTACAATTAAATAAAAGTATTCGTTAACAGTTCCACAGTTTTCTTGAAGATCTTCATCTCGCAGACTTGGGTTCACCAAAAACTGTCTTAACCTTGAGGTCATAAAGGACCTAGGGTCTGCTAATAACAGATGACCAGAGCTTTAATCAAACTAAGCATTTACAATTAGCTGAGTTCTCTCGGGCACTAAGGTGTGAATTTGAAAAAGCATTAAATGGAAAACCACGACACTAATGGCACTAAGGCGGTTACTTACTAACTTAGGGTGGCGATAGAGGCCGTCGTAAAACTTAGGCCTTAACCAACAGTTTACGGCAGCCGTTCGGTCCTAAGCTAACTGTCCGGTTTTGTACTCCAAATAGCTATATGCAACAGTTATTCTTCATCTGTACACGAACTTCTCTACAACCTCGAACTCATGTGCTTCCTCGTATGTTTACCCATTTTCCGCTTCTATTTCAATTCTCACAAAGGCAACATTGAACAACATGAACATCAACATGAATATCACTCTATGTCTATGTTCTTCCCATTATGGGAATATGTTCGGCGTACGCGAGACGAGAAGTTGAACAGACTTTTGGAAGATAGTGCATTTGGTTTTGGCGGTTGAGTTTTGAATCTTCTCAAGTATCCCAAGGACGATGTTAAAGAAATTACATGACTGTACATCGCCTAGTCTGAATCCTTTTTTGACATCAAAAGGCTTCATAATCTCGTTGCCTTGGCTGGGATGAAGTCCAGTTGACCCCTCAAATTTTGAGAAAGAAGATATTAAAGGACTCCCTTTCTCTCACTGAGCTCTTATGTAAAAAAAATAAATAGAGTGGCGCGACAGCTCTTGAAGAGCCAAGGCCTAAGTGGCTTACTCTCATCAACAATTCTCTAGGTGCGTGTGAAGAATTGAGGGGACCTACAATTTTACGCCGATTCCGAACGGCAAAGTTGAGAAGCACTTTTTTCATGACAGATGATACTCTTGGAAGTTTTGTCAGTTCTTCGCAAGAGGCAATGTCCGTGAAAGATGAAATAAAAACTTTGGGCCCGAGTAGGATTCGAACCCACGACGTTCTGCTTAGCAGCCAACGCACCTAACCACTAAGCTACGGACACTATTCTTATGTAAGACAACAACAATTTTGATTTTAATGTTTCTTTTACTTTTTTTGTTTACTCTATCCTTTCCACCTTACAGCCAATCAGCGACAAGCTCAGAAAGAGAAAGAGAGTCCTTGAGTCGTTGAGATGGTCGAGTTTGCTCTGACCCTCTGCTGTGACTTCAATTTTTGAAAATTTTCTCAATTTTACTCGATGTCTTGGATGGAAAACCTGTGTGAGCTCGAGATCAGATAAGGATCATCTTTTTAGCTGTTTGAAAAACAACAAACAAGACTACTAATCGGAGTAGTTTGTCGTTTTCCATTGGACGTCCAGACGCATTCCAGAATAGTTGAATTCATCTGAAACCATTCCATTGGACTGATTTTGACAGACGGAATGCTTCTCAGAAGAGCGGGACTTTTCTGTTTTAAAAACAGAAAGAAAACCGTCCGAAGAATGACACATTAGAGATGCTTTATTGAACGTGCCCATATTGAAATGCGGAATATGTCAACCAACTGTCAAGTAATTTCAAATAAAAAATTTGTAAATAAACAAATAGGCAGCAAAAATAACAAAATTATTTAACAAGAAAGAAATACCACAAAATGTTTATGTTCCCGAGTGTTTATTTATTCTTAAGTAGTTCCGATGAAAGCGATTGCGATGAAAAAATGGAAAGAAAATTTCTCCGAGACAAAAGTGATCCATACTCACTGCCGGATGAAATGTTAGCTAGGGAGTACCTTCTAAAACAAACAAAAACTAAATCATTCAATTCTAGGTTCATTGAAAAATTTCGTCTCAATAAGGAAGCTTTTAGATATGTCCTCGAAAAACTCAATATACGCCACAAATCATCGAATGCCGTTCCCCCAATACTCCAGCTGGCATGTACCCTCTCGCTGCTAAGCAGCGGTAGATACCTTCAAAAAATTCGGCAACGATTATTTGTTTCCCTTAGCCCAAAGCACAATGTCCAAGGCAACATCGGCAACTTTGGAAAAAATGGAAGAAGTTTTGTGCTTTGAACACATCAATTTTGATATTGAGAATAACTTCGAAGCTACCAAAAAATACTTTAAAGACAAATATGGACTTCCTGGAGGTAAGTGGGATACATGCTTTTGTAAAATATTAATTTGTACTTACTAATTTCTAGTCATTGGTTGCATGGATTCGGCGCACATTTTAATGCAAAAACCTCTTAAGGACGACCAAATGTATTTGAACAAAAACGGCGTTCATAGCTTGAATACTTTGATCGTAAGTCAGACTTTAACCAAAATATCCTACCACCAACCGCCGATTTGATCTATTCACAGATCTGTGATCATGAATACAAAATCAACGCAATCAACTGTCGATACGGAGGGTCTATGACTGATGCAGCAATTTGGCAGCTTTCCGATGAGTACGAATATCTAGAAGAACAATTTGCCTTGAGTGAGGACAAAGATCGAGAATGTTGGCTTTTCGGTAGAATTAAAATATCAATTCGAGCTTGAGATCGATTTACCAATTAAATATTTCCAGGCGATGCTGCTTATCCGCTGACACCATGGTGTATTACACCTTATGGGAGTACAGAGTCTGGTTCGCCTGAAGAACGCTTCAACCAAGTCCATTCCCACGTTCTGTCTATGGCTAAGAAGACAATAGCCATGCTGAAATACCGATGGCGTGTTCTTCTTGGACAGCATAAGAAGCTGTCAAGGTATAATCCAGAACGAATGGCGAGGTTCATCAATATTTGCGCCGCCTTGCACAATATTTGTGTAATGTTCAAGGTTCCATTTCCAAGCGACAGAATAACGGACGACATGAGAATAAAAACAGAAATTGCAGCTGAACAAAATTCAAATTATTATGAATTGGCAAAGGGGGTACGAGATAAAATTTGTTCGGCATTGAAGTAGGAAGTGGAATGTTGTTTTCATAAATTTGTTTACAAGAATCAATAAATTCGTTTTACATTTGCACTCTCACACCCACCAACTTATTACTGATTTTAAGGCCGCCCATGACACGAACTGTTTTCTAGCCGTAGTGTGCACGGTTGCTTTGAATAGTTCTTCCATCGTGTTTCGAAACGTTTTTATTTGTTGGTTGTATTACAATAGGCATAATAAACGTGATTAATTACGGATGAAAAATCAAGAAAATGTACTTGAAAATAAAAAAATTAATCATTAAAAACCGTGCAGTGCACCTTTAGTGTTAAAACACCATGCTTCCTAAAAAAAGAATTGAGATTGAAAAAAAAGTTGAAGCAAAATTGATTAAATCTTGATATAATCAAATTTTAATTGGCGCCCCTGAGATTAACTATTCAACTGCAGACCAGCCCTGTTGTAATGCGTTTGTGTTTGTGAAACTCACACTACTTAGAAAAAAGCTCCAATTCTTGTTCATAAGACCCCTTCCTGTACTTCTTATTCAATGGTGCACAATGACGATGGAGAACTCACGCTGCTCCATCAAGGTTGACAACGAGCTTTCGAATCTTTCGACGTCAAAAAAGGATTCAGACAAGGCGATGCCAAAGACCATATATATGGTCTTTGGCGATACACTGTCATGCGATTTATTTAACATCATTCTTGAGAATGGCGCTTTTGTGAGAATTAAGACAGAAGAACATCACAATAGAAGCTTCGAATAACTTCGAGGTAATAGAGGAGTTGGTCTACCTAGGCTCCGCTATAAACACGAGCAATAACACCAGCGCCGAGATTCAGACGAAGAATAACTCTTGTTAATCGCTGTTTCCTTGGGCTAAGAAAGCAATTGAGTGGAAAAGCCCTCTCTCGAGCAACTAAGGTAGAACTGTACAACACACTCGTCATCCCAGTCCTGCTGTATGGTGCAGAAGCATGGACCCTGACAAAATCGGATGAAAGTGCCTTAGGCTGTTTCGAGAGGAAAGTTCTTCGGGTCATCTTTGGCCCCGTGTGCATTGAAGGGGAATGGCGACGAAGATATAAAAGCGAACTTTACGGATTGTACAACGACATGGACCTAGCCAGAAGGTTCAAGGTCCAGAGACTCAGATGGTTCGGTCATTTAGAGCGGATGGACACCAATGCACCGGCCCGGAAAGCCTTCGACACTATTCCCGAGGGACGTAGGAGGAGAGGAAGACCGCGACTCAGGTGGCGCACTCAAGTGGAAGAGGACCTAAATCAACTTGGAGTGTAAAACTGGAGACGACTATCTAAGGACCGAGCTGACTGGCGGAGACTGTTGATTGAGGCCCAAGTCCACAACGGACTGTAGCGCCACCTTAAGTAAGTAAGAGCTTTCGAAGAAAGCCTATTTAGAATCTTGTGGTACCACAAGTGACCTTCAATTCGTCTAAGCGTGTCTTTTACGATCCATGACAGCCACTTTAACCTAACCTGGCCTTAGCTGTTTAGACAGTAAAGTTCTTTGTATTATCTATGGCCCCGTATTCATTGATGGAGAATTGAGGAGATTCAACAGCGAACTTTACGGGTTGTCAAGCGACTCAGATGGCTCAGTTTTATAGAGAGGAAGAACACAAATTTTCCTTGGACATCGTTCACGAGGGACGAAGAAGGTAAGAAACACGGCGACTAAGGTGGGGCACCCAAGAGGTAAAGGACTTCAATCAACTTGGAGTGCAAACCTGGAGACAGCTAGATAGCCACCAAGACCGAGCTGGCTGATGGAGTCTTATGTCGTTTTCCATTGGTCTTTTTTTGACGATTCTTCTTCTAACTCTAATGGAACGGGTTATGATGAAGGCGTAATTCTTCGAACGCGTTTTCAAACAGAAGAGTTCTGCTCTTCTCAGAAGCATTCCGTCTGTCAAAGTCAGTCCAATAGAATGGTTTCAGAAGGCTTCTGGATTCTTCCGAATGCTTCTGGACTGCCAATGGAAAACGACATTTTCTTATGAAAAAGAAGAGAAGCATTTTTCAAAGTAGTGAAAGGTTCACAAACACAAATGCGTTACAACAGGGCTGGTCTGCAGTTGAATGATTGATATCAGGCGCGCCGAGCGAAATTTGATTAAATCACTATTGTTAAAGAAGAAACGACCGACTTCTTTTGATGTTCTTAAAAGACTCCCCTTGTCGTGTCATTTAGGTTATCGCGAGCCCAAACATTCGCAGTGGATAATCGACGGCACGTTTAAAGAGTCAGCACAATTCAACTACTGTATGATTGCACTTTGATTGACCGAAAACAATATCCGTAATATGATATCGAATTGACAATCAAAGAGTACAACACAATTGGAGTGTGCTGAGTTCAACGCACGACGATTTCCTCTGGTAGGTATTGGCGAAGATACAACACTATTATATCGATTGTGCATTAAGGATGCATGGTGTTTAAACAATCAAGGTAACACGCACTATTTTTTTGTTTTTACTGTTCTGTTAAAACAGTTATGATATATTTATCTGTAGTGTTTGTAAAAGCTTATTATAAGTTTGTAAGAAAATAAATGAAATTAAAGTCTTATATTAAGTCAATTCCTTACATTTAATTAATTACATGAGTTCTTAGATTTTAAATTTGAAATTGTCTCATTGAGGGAGGCAATTTTCTTCGTCTTTCTTCGTAAAGTTTGATTCAAAGTTTTTAATTTTAATTTATATTTGGCGACTGATTTTCTTAAAGTTTTAACTTTTAACTTCAATCTTTGTTTCTGTGGTGAAAAGTTTGATGAAGAAGTGTCATCTGCAGAGAGGTCATCTGAAGAGCCGTCATCTGAAGAGCACAGTGCCTTTTTTAATGACATTTTTCCATTCTACAAAAAATCAAATGGTTAACCGACATTTTAAAATGAAAATAAACTTACTTTTTTCTTCGAAATGCCTGAATCAATTTCAGCTCTGTCAATTCTTGATGCTAACGGTAGTACCTTATCAATTTCTAAAATCTGATATTGGTGAGGATGCAAACTGGTTTCTTCCGATGAAGGTTCTATTGGCGGCAAGTCACCATGATCAATATTTTGTTTGACAGATTTGCTACAAATGGGTTCCTCATACAAAAATTCATCTTCATCATTTACTATAGCTCTTTCAACACTTTGTGCTCTTAATGAATTTGGACTTTGAATATCAGCCTCTTCATATTCTTCGATTAATACTTCCTCTATTGGGTTCACAACGTTAGCTTTCATATTCCTAGCATATGAACAATTTATAGTTTCCATAGGGTTAAGGTATAAAATTAAATAGTAGAACCGAACGCAACGGTCCATTCCGAATTGTCAAGTGAACAAGTTACCCATCCCATAATGGACGGATCTGTACAGAGCAGGTTTGTTCGATGTAACCAGCCCCAGGGCGCTCTGGTGCTTGTCTCACTGTGAACGGAGCTGTCAAAAAACTGAACGCGTTAGTGGTGCTCTGTTTTTGTTTTCTCTTTGCTGTATAGCAACAGCTGATTCGAACAGCTCCGAAGTTCTCACCCGAAAAAATTTTTGGGGCGATTCAGATTTCAGAGCGCTCCCGGTGCGAGCACTGAATACACATCGAACACGGTGGAAATGCACCGGGGCGAAAAAGGAGCGACATTGAACAGCTCAGTGCGAAATCAGAGCGCCACAGAGCGACCCAGAGCGCACATCGAACAACCTAGTATCTTTCAGAATGAAACATCTGTTTTTCGTTTTCAATAGTTTGCAAATTTGTTGAGCATACAACGGATAAACAATAACAAGAAATAATTTCTGAAAATCGACGACAAATCGACTTTCTCTTGGGAAAAAATAAATAAACCCAGTCAGCTGTCAAATTTTCGTTCATAAGGCCGTGTCCGAATTCGATGAATTGTGGTTAAAAATGGATGAATTTTTAACCACTACTGTCATATTTTAACCTGCTCCACAGCTAGTCTTAATTTTTTAACACATTTCATTCAATGCGAAATGTCAAAATTTAACCAAACGTCAAGTTTTAACCACTTTTTAACCCAATTCGGACACGGCCTAAAAAGCAAAAGATTTGATCGAAAATTGACGAAACAGAGCAATCCGCCATTTAGGTTATGAATTTCATGTTCTTACTCAGTTACTTACGCGCCTTATGTTATATTTAAAAACTAAAAACATAATTACTTACAAACATGGCATTGCGGAAGGAAATAACCTTTTTTTATTTTTAGGTCCATCAGTTATAAAATCAGATTCATGAAAGTGTTTTGAACAAACAATGGCCGAAGGCTTTATTCCATCCAATTGAAGAATTTCCATCCACTTTTCTCTTTTCCATTCAGCTGTCGGAAATCTGCAAAATTGTCAAAGAATGTACAAATGAGCAATCAAATTCTTGAAAATATTGTAATCAACAAATAAAATGAAATGATCGAAGAACTATTCATGACAACCAAGAAGCGCCTTAGAATCACCAACAAAAGTAAATGCGCCACTGAACTTGATTTTTCTTTTTTTGACAGATAGAACTCCAGAAAAAATAAATTCTATGGCGCAGGATTTTTATTTTTAGGAAATCTATTATTTGGGTTGCTAAATACTGTGACAAATACATTTTAAATGTTCTACGATATTTGAATTAAATAAATAACTTCACTTCACCTGCATGTGTATTGAAAATAAGACATATTTTACCTGTGAAAAGAAATTTTCTTTGACTTCGTATGATTATCGTTTCTACACTTTTTCACACAGCACTTCATTTGGTGTTATTATTCAGAATGGTAAATAGTTTATTTTAATCAATTAAAACTTCACTATTTAACTTTGTTTAACAGATTTGTTTAATAAATTTAACAACGAAAATTCGAAGAAGCACTTTTTACAGCTTGGCAAAATGACACAATGGGAGAAAATTTGACAGGGCGGGAGAAACTTTGACAGAACGTGAGATAAATTTGACTATCAGATATGTTTGGTGCTTCACTCACGTACACTGTACATGTAGCTAGCACCGCTTCCTGTATCCTGTTTCCTGTACTCCTTACTAATCTGATGAGTAAAATAACGGGTTCCAAAAGGATAAATGAAGCTTTATGTCGTTTTCCATTGGTCGTCCAGAAGCATTCGGAAGAGTCCAGAAGTCTTCTGAAACCATTCCATTGAACTGATTTTGACAGACGGAATGCTTCTGAGAAGAGCAGAACTTTTCTGTTTTAAAACGTGGATCTGGGCCCTCAATCAACAGTCTCCGGCCAAGCCAGCTCGATGTCCTTAGCTAACTATTTCTAGTTTTGCACTCCTAGTTGATTGAGGTCCTCTTCCACTTGAGTGCGCCACCTTAGTCGTGGTCTTCTTCTCCTCCTACGTATCTCGGGAATATTGTCGAAGGCATTCCGGGCCGGAGCCTTCTAGCTAGATCCATGTCGTTGTACAACCCGTAAAGTTCGCTGTTATATGTTCTTCGCCATTTCCCTTCAATGCACACGGGGCCAAAGATGACCCGAAGAACTTTCCTCTCGGAACAGCTTACATCCGATTTTGTCAAAGTCCATGCTTCCGCACCATACAGCAGGACTGGGATGACGAGTGTGTTGTATAGTCTTACCTTAGTTGCTCGAGAGAGGGCTTTCCCACTCAATTGCTTTCTTAGCCCAAGGGAACAGCGATTAACAAGTTATTCTTCGTCTGATCTCGGCGCCGGTGTTATTGCCCGTGTTTATAGCGGAGCCTAGGTAGACAAACTCCTCTACTACCTCGAAGTTATATGCGTCTCTTGACGTTCTGTCCAAGCCGTCGTCGGTGTTGGGTGTCCTTCCTCGAACACAGCATATACTTCGTTTTTCCCTCATTTACCGCTAAACCCATTTTTGCCGCTTCTGCCTCAATTCTAACAAAGGCGCCATTGACATCACGCTGTGTTCTTCCCATTATATTAATATCATCGGCGTACACGAAGAGTTGAACAGGTTTTTGCAAGATAGTGCCTCTGGTGTTGACGTTGGAGTTCTGCACTATCTTCTCAAGGACGATGTTAAAGAAATCGCATGACAGTGCATCGCCTTGTCTGAATCCTTTTTTGACGTCGAAATATTCCGTAAGATCGTTGCCAACCTTGATGGAGGAGCGTGAGTTCTCCATCGTCATTTTGCACAAGCGAACGAGCTTGGCAGGGATGAAAAGGTGGTGGGTATCGATTTGGAGTTCATGGTCTTTTCCAGGATCTATCGCAACGTGAACATTTGTTCGATGGTTGACTTTCCTGGCCTGAGCCCACATTGATAAGGACCAATCAGATTATTGACGAATGGCTCAGACCGTTCACATATTACGGTAGAGAGGACTTGTAATCGATGTTTAATTAGACTGCTTCCTCTGTAGTTGGCGCAGTTAAGGGGATCTCCCTTATTCACGATCGAGTTAAGATACCAAAAATTGCGAAGATCTTAAAGAATTGAAGTAAAGGGTCAGAGCAAACTCACTTATCTCAACGACATTGTAGCCGAGTGGTTAAATAACTGCCGGAAAACCATTAGGTCTGTTCGCTGAACTCAGATCTCAGCCGTAGGTCGCTTTGGTCTATCTCCTTTCAAAGCACTAAAAACAAAAGTCAAATTTGGGGCACTTGAATGGGAACCTTACAAGCTGACGGAAAGTAAAGTCCAACGATGAAGATTCGGCTCACGTTTAGCGAAACAGGACAACCAGCAATAATAATAAACTCGACTGATGCCAGGTGTTGGAAAAGACCCAGGATCCACGAACAACAAAGCTACAATGACTTAGCCAGAAATGTTAAGGTCCAACGAGTTAGATGTTTGGGTCAAGTAGAACGAATGGAAAATAATGCTCCGGCCCGGTTTTCGAATCTAGCCCGGAAATATGTTGCAGAAGAGGAAGATCGCGACTAAGGTGGAGCACACAGATGGGATCGAGCTGGCTGCCGACGCTTATTGGATGAGACCCTAACCTGGACTGTATCGCCACCCCAGAAGAAAACAAACCGGAGCGCCACGGTTACTTCGATGACGGTCAATGAAATAACCATAGTTTTTCATTCATGTTATTGAATTTTAATTTAAAAATATCACATATAAAAAGAAATAATAATAATCGGAAAATGCTAAATTAAATAATTTTCGAATACCAATGTTATAAGTGCACAAGTGTTCCGTACTGTCTAAATGATATGGATGCACAGCTAAACACGAACTGAGAATAATTCGCTACAAATGAACAAATCATAAAAATGTACATAAATTTATAACTTAATGTGTCTATAGTTTTTAGTAAAGATATTTTGATTTGAGTACAGAACTCCCTTCACTGTGCAGCCTCAATCGGAGGTGTGGATCGTCCATCTCTCTGACTATTCACATTCATTGCGTCTTCGTTGACGAGGCGCTGTCGTTCCAAATACATTGAAACCTTAATGTTACGTATTTGGTGATTGTTGATGAGCTTGAGAAGGGCAATCACAGCTATTCCAACTGAAATAGCAAAGCATCCCCAGGCACCAAACTAAAACAAACACTTATAGTGTTAAAGTGAAAGTTAAGTGAAAAGAACTCACCTGGGCTGTACCCATTTCAATGTAGAACCCTGATGTATCGATTTTTTCAGTTCCAGGTATGATATTCTGTCCGGCGGCAATTTCACACGACGGGAAACGTTCAGTCATCTCGGAACACCAGACAATGAAACCGAGAGTGATAATGATGGCGGAAAGTATCGACATAGCCAGCATTTGAATGCCAAGAACGACATCGATGAAAAGAGCCAGGAATGAGCTTTCTTTCGAAGACGTGCAAACCTTGATTTTTAATGATTCAATGGGTTATTTGCAACCATTTGACTATGTGTTTATTCCCAAGTTACCTGTAAATTTGAATGCTCGAAATGAAAAATAATACTATCCCGGTAGCAAGTGGGAATCTACAAAATCCAGCGGATGCCCACTCAACGTTAAATAAACCATCTTCCTCACGCCATTTGCCAGATGCAAACAAAAGACAATTTCCACTAGCAGGAACAAACCAAATGAATTTTGTCATCATTTGTTGATAGAATTATCGAATTATGGATAAAATACTTACTCAAATTCATTGAGATTCATGCTCAAAGGGAAAATCATACAAAGAGAAAGGATAAAAAGAATAACATGGCCAGCAATTTGGCTTAGGACGAGAACATTTGCTAAAGCCATTTCGTATTAAGCTGTTGACCTTAGTATTTTTTGATTTTATAAATTGGGTTTCGTGCTTTATTTTTAATTTGTTTTCAATTTTATAAATTACTTTGTTTAGGCGATAAGTTAATTTATTATAAGGATTTGTCATTGAATAAACTGACATGTAAATGTCAAAGTTTTCTCGCTACTCGTTATTCGGTACTTTGGATAAACAAACTTTAAAGCAACTATTCACATGAGCACGGACGACGACCAAACGAATGAACGAAATTCGTCGATTTTGACATTTCTTTCACATGAGAGTTTTTAATTCGTCGCGAATGAACAACCAAAACCACAAGGCAAGAATGATTTTTGAGGTTAGACGCGCGCGAACATTTTGTTCGTTGGAGTGTGGATGAGTGGAACGCGAATAGAGTTTGGCAATCGTATCAACTACAATTCTTTTCGCGACGAATAAATTTGTTTTCTCAAATTATTAACATTTGAGATTTAAAAATTTAATTTATGCATCACAAGTCAAACATTAACTTCACTTTTATCGTTTTGTTGACAATTTGTAAAGAAATACGGCTCCAAACGTATCTAAAATCACTTTTCTTCATTCATTCGTCGTTCGTTGGTCTGTGCTCATGTGAATAGTGCTTAAGAGGGTGAACAGAATGCGTCGCCAGTCGCCCGGCGACTAAAATAACAGCTGTCAGAAATGTGAAATTTGTATGGATGTCGTCCATTAGCAACACAATGCGACGTTCGTCGCCAGACTAGTTGCTCAAAAGTTGAACTTTTTTCAACTTATGTGGCTTTTCTTACAACCAAGAAGAATTGCTACTAACAATCAATGTTTTTTGGCGTGTAAGAAATTTGCAAAAAACGAATTAATAACTTTTTTGAATGTCTGTCAGGGCTGCCGTTTCAAATTTTCACAGAGGACATTTCAAGTTCTAGAGGGGAGTATTTTGCTATTGAAGGGAGTACACAAACAAACATTTTTTAACAGGAACACTTTTTGATTAGGTAGATGAAAACAAAATCGAGTTTTGACAGCTTTGAATTAACCTCGTGAATGCACATTTTCACTAATAAATCACAATCCATTTTCATCATGAAAATTCTCCAACGGCTTTCTGTCGAAATGCGGAGTCGATGACCACAAATTCATTCGTACTTCTCACCCTAGTAGTTGCCAGTCAAATTCAGGAAAAATCCGGCAATAACAAGTCGAGTCCAAAAATTTGAGTCAGTATATTCGTTCTGTAATGTTACCTTTCGAAGTGCCGAAAATATTGCTGCCGTTCAGGCGTCCGTAGCAAATGATCGAAATCAGTCAATTCCATGGCATTCTGAATGGCCAGCGTTATCGCATCATGATTACCGATTATTTTTGGCTCGCATTTGAATATATATGGACTTTGGCCACAAGTAGTTTCAACAAGCCACAAAGCACACCTCACAATCCCATTATTGAAGCGTAGGTTTGATGGACGAGTTATCTCAAGAAATGGGAGTCTATTGCCCGCCTTGTTCGTGTGATTTAACACCGCTAGACTAGTTGTGGTAATTAATATAATATAATGTTCCTTTAAGTCTTCTAAGCGTCTGTATCAGAATGTAAAAGTAAAGTTCTGATTAGTTAACCAGCACTTAAATTATCTGCCAGTTAAATCCTCCTGTCAATGAGTTTTACGTTTCACATTCATCCTTCTAATAAATTTGTGTTTTGGGTAACTAATTGCCAGTTAATCCAACAACGTCAACGAAAAAATAAACAAAAATCAAAAGGATATTTGTTGTTGTTTCGGAAATTACTTCGGATAATTCCCTGTAGATTTTGCTCTCAACATAATAGAGGTCAGAACAGAACCACTATTAACTTTTGAGGGCGTTCGGAAATGACCTAATAGCGTTCAATGAATAAATACCAGCCTTTGAAAGTTATAATTCTTTGTTTGACTTGTGATTGTTGGCCATATCTTTAATCAATCAATACACAGGATGATTATCAATCGAATCATATTTCGTATTGCGGAATGTTATCGATCGAACCATGCACTATTTTGAATAAACCCGAAAATATTGCGAATATTTCTAATTTGGGAATTCTATGTTGTCCAAGATTCCATGATAAGCGTTCTACTCGGAAAACGCGGTTTCGTGGTAACTCCACAACGCGGAAAAAAACTCATAAACTCATCGTGTCGAGAAGAATATCCATTTTATTGGAAAAATTAAAATTATTTACGAATCCTTGCTTTTGAGAAATTTAATTCTATTATAATTGAAAAAAAGACAAATCTTGTTTTTTTTTCAGACTTTTAATTCTGTTAACTGCCAGTTAATTACTTTATAGGGCACTTCATCCTCCCTATAAAGTACTTGACACTTTAACTACTAGTTAGCTCTACTCAGTTGTTGTGAAACGCTATTTTGAATTTTAACTGCTAGTTAGCTTTAGCTTCCAAGTAGCTTAGCTGTAACTTTACTTGTATATTGTGCAACAGGCGCTAAGGGGAGTATTTTCGAGTATAGCGGAGTATGGGAGTACACTGAACGCAAAGGGAGTACAAATACTCCTATGTAGTAGTTCCGGCAGCGCTGATGTCTGTGTTGTCTGGTCAGCTTTATGGGCTAAATCACAAAGACGCTTCAGCTTCGGCTTCGTCTGCGTTACGATCAGTGTTACCACATGGCCTCTTTAGAGTCAAAATGGACTCGTTTTTTCTTCCTTGACTCCGATACTCGTTTTTATAACGTTTGCCTCGTTTATTTTTGCAGGCACAAATAGGTACAATTACTAAGAATTTTATATCTAAAAAAAAAAGTAATCACATGTTTAAATCGTCTATTTCTTGTCCTAAACGCTTGTATTTCGATGACTCGTTTTTCAAGATTCTGGGACTCGAAAATATTTTCCCTGCGGTAACACTGGTTACGATGCACCCGCTTTGCGTTTGCTTTGAATGACAGTTCTCCCTCCATCACGTCATCATCCCTCCAGAACAGCTTTGCCACTTTACTTCTTTTTGATTTTTGAAAAACTTTGAAAATCTATTACCTACTACGCACCATCAAGAATTTCTTAAAAATCTACTTCAATTTTAGAAAAAAAATGTATCTAATTCGATTTTATGTACTTGTATTTCTAAAACCCTCTTCGATTAACTCATTAAGTACCTAATTTTATGCCTGCAGGTTATAATGAAAAATGGCAAGCGTAAATGTATCCAAGGCCAATATAATATACACTTCATATTTTAAAATCTACTTCGCTTTTTCTCAATCTTCTTCGCTTTATTCCCATATCTACTTCGATTTCTTTTTTTTTCAAGTGGTAATGCTGTTCCAAAATCAAATGAATTATGTGTGTGACACCTGTTGAGCTTTCTGACAAAGCAAAAGTTCAGCATATTTGAACTAGAGCTTCCGTTTGGAGTCACGTTACGTACGAAACGTGAGGTTGAAGCGTCATTGTGATAGCAAGCATTGAATTCCTATAGCTGAACTCGTAAACGTCAAGCGAAGCTCAAGCTGAAGCGTCTTTGTGATTCAGCTTATAGACATTAGATGACATTTGTCATTTCGTTATATCAGTTGCTAAATTTCACAAAAACCACCTCTTACTATACACCACTGTCAACGTTCACAAAAAATAATAATCTAAACGGACTTCGCTTCCTCAAAAGAGTTCCAAAGTTCCTAAGCGCTTTCCAATTTGTTTTTTTTCCAGAGTTTGCGTCTTTCGATGTTAAGTTCGCAGTCTATCATGAAAATTAGAAAGTTATTGAAAATGAACATCGAATAAAAGAACACAAATTTTGAATTCTAGCTAACCAAACGGAAGACTGAGCATTTGTTCTAGTATACAAAAATGTGGAGGCAAGATTATTGAGAATATTTATGCGAATTGTACTTGGTTTGAGTTGGATTTGAATGACATGTTTTTTTGGAGAGGCTAGCAAATATTTCCATGTTCTAAGGGAAAGATAAATTACTTATTCGCAAAATCTTTATCAATATTTAAGTGTTCTCTGTTTCTTAAATGAACCAAATTTTGCACAAATAATTTCTTTTTTTGTGGAATCGCATAGCAAACGCTTCAATTTAATTTTTGTTGGTTACCTTAAAGTACTTTTAAAATGGGTCACCAGGGCGTATGATGAACATTTTTTTTTAAATTTTTGTTGTCATAATTATGTGAAGAAATTGTAGTGTCCTTGGATTTAGTGGTAAGATACTTCATCACTTCTACCTGATTACGCACTGGCGATTCGAGAACCGTGGTTTTACCCGGTTTGAAGACAACTTCATAGCAAACGCCGACCGAACGGGCCCAGTCCCTTGCTCATCACGAAGGTAGAAAACCAGCTTATTTTCGATTCAATAAAGATAAGAAGTCAGCAGGTGTCGATGGTACGATTGAGGCAGTAGACATCTACACCACCTGTTCAACAATGCGCCTGAATAATGCATATTATCCAGTGCGTTGGAAGACAGCTGTTGTTCATCCTCTCCCGAAAAAGTGAAAGGACAACTCCAATCCGTCAATCTTCGGTCAAGTCTTCTTCCAAGTATTAGTAAGGTATTCGAAATGATCATCAATAGAGCTCTGATTAAGTGGGCTGCGGACAACACAATAATTCCGGATAACCAGTTCGGGTTCAAGGCGGACCATGACACTATTCATACCACGTCTAAGCTCGTTTCTGATATTCATGCACGGGTGCTGTTCTGGTGGATTTAGAGAAGGCCTTCGACATGCTACCAACAAACAAAGCAATATCTGTCCAACGCCTAGGACAAAACGTCACTGTTGGTAGCGCAATTTCGAGTAGTAAGGAGTTCACCTACCTTGGAAAAAACATCAATCCCACAAAAGACATCTAAGTGGAGATCCGAAGAAGAATTACCCTAGCGAACCGCTGCTGCTTCGGTTTGGCAAAACAACTGGGTTCAAAACTCCTCACTCGAAAACAAAGTGTCTGCTATACAAGACTTTGATTTTAACAGTCCTACTCTTCGGCGCCGCACGAGTGCTGGACGATAAGTAAAAAAGGGAATTGATACTGGGCACTTTCGAAAGAAAAATTCTTCGATGGATTTTCGGTCCGTATTGCGACGATGGCGAATGGAGAAGAAGGTTCAACCGAGAACTGTACAAGCTGTACCAAGATGTGGATGTAGTCCAGAAGGCCAAGAAAAGACGACTACATTGGCTCGGCCACATCAAGCGAATGGACGACAAGACGTCAGCCAAGAAAGTCTTCTATCCCAGCCCCAGGTACGAGATGACATGGACCAGTGACTTTGTATGCCAGAGCGTATTGGTTTCGGCAATGGAGTGTGCATGCGAGGTACGTTCAAGATGGAAGGCTGCAGTATCTCAGGCTGAGATACTTCTGGATGTGAGCTCAGATAGAGTAAGTTAGTAGTTAACCACATATGGTTAGAAAGGTTGTACTCTAAAACCTCCACCCAGACTAGGCATCAATACACTATTATTTGTATATGTTCTGATATGATGCTCAACGGTAGAAAGTATTGTTTTCAAAGTGGAAGGAGTAACTTCTACTACAACTTTTAAAGCTGGTCTTTAACAGGGAGCGGTGAATCGCGAACTCTTAGCAATTACAACAGCGACAATGAGAGGTAGTTTAACAAACGCAAATGCGTATGCCGACGATGATTTCGTCGTAAGCACGGTAAACGGTTGAAGTTATTAAATATTTTTGAAATTAACTTCGAGAAGATTCAGCCGAACTTGCGATGACGTGGAAATGAAACTAAATGTAAAAATTCGAAAACAATTCTGTCTGGACTCGTTGGTGGGCCACAAGGGGTAGTCGCCCCCAATGGCCGCAAGATTGTAGCAAGAAATTAGTATTCCTTTTATGGAGATTGTTTCTTTATCTCCAAATTACAAACAGCAGCAGGTCATCTTTTCGGAAATGGAAATC
>CAKKXW010000003.1:23710135-23889874 GCA_920937365.1 Sphaerophoria rueppellii | reverse complement strand
TAGTAATTGTTTTTTTCATTTAAAAATTAAATTAATTAATTGTAAATTAATAAAAGTTACTTTTTGATACAACTTGTAACACATTCAGTTATATATTTCATCGATTTGAATTAAAATTCATATAATTATATTGGGTTTTCTTCGCGGTTGTAACATAACCTCAACTCTCTACTTTTTCCTTTATGGAAAGTAAAGTAAACTATAAACGAGTACACCAAGAAACTTCTCCGGAGCAGACCACGCAACAAGAGCAAAAGAAATACATTTCATCGCTGTCTGGGCAAGGGAAACCAAATAATACCTTAGCAATGGGTGGCGACACATTTTCATGGGAACTATTCGAGTCAAAAATGAAATCAATGCTCCTGGACGTTGCACGCAAGGAAGATATCAAGGTTCTAAATGAAGAAGTTAAAAGTCTCAAAAACGAAAATATACAACTACAAAAAGAATTGGCCTCCGTCAAAATTAAACTTAATCAACTAGATCAAAAATCACGCCGAAGTAATATCGTTGTCTGTGGATTAAAAGCATCAACTTCCCAAGAAGCAAAGCGTAGCATGCTGGATACGTGTTCATCAGTTCTTGATATCAATGCAAGCATTGCGAGAGTCATCGAAATTAAACCTGGCTTAGAATATTTATTCGAGCTCGACTCTGCAAGCCAAGTAAACAGCCTATTGTACAGCAGCGCCAAACTGAAAGGCACAGGAATATATTTTCAACGTGACTACACTGAAATCGAAAGGAATCAACGATTCAATCTGCGACAAATAAAAAAAATAATTAAAAAAGACAATGCACGAGTCAAATGTATGTTCAAAGACACTACATTATATGTCGATAACACCTTCTTAAAATGGACTGATTCTGCAATCATTGCAAGCACTGAAGAAGGCAAACAACAACTCGATAACCTGTTCCGGAAAACCAATAACAACTACACTGTGCTTGTAAAAAAATCTCGGCAAGAGCAGCAGCAGCAGCATCAGCGTCAGCATCAACATCAAAGAAACTCATTCCAACAATAACAAATAGATGTCTGTCAGATTATTTCTTATAACGTAGCTAATTTAGGGAATAAAGGAGCTTATGGTAATTTTTATAGTTTTATTAATGAATTCGATATTATATTTTTATTTGAAACTCATTTGTTGCATGATAAACGTAGTAGTTTTGCCATTTATTTTAAAGATTATGTTGTAAAGTGGATAGATGCAATTAAAACTTCTAACTATGGCCGAGCTAAGGGTGGATGTATTTTTGGTTACAAGAAATGTATTGAAAGTAAATTCCAGTTGAATTTTGTTACTTTAAATGAAAATATTATACTTAAAGGTTTATTTGATAGTAAAAGTGTATTTTTTATTCCAAGGTATCTAAACTGCACGAGTTGGTTATCTGACTTTAATGAATTAAGGAATGTTATGGTTGATGTTAATACAAAGAATGTTGACTTTTGTATTTTAGGTGATTTGAATGCCAGAACTGGGGTATTGCAAGTTTTGGATAAAGAAATTTTGAAGAATTGTCCTAATATTGCGACGACGCGTAGTTCTTGTGATAAATGTGTGGATTGTAATGGGAAAAAACTTCTCGAATTGCTTGATGACTGCGGTGGAGTGATTTTAAACGGTAGAACGGTGGGAGATGAAAATGGTGAATTAACCTTTTTGGGTTCTATGGGTAAGTCAGTTAATGATTATTGTTGTTGTTCGGTGGATTTTCTAAATTGTATAAAAAAGTTCTCTGTTTTGCCCAAACCATACTCTGATCATATGCCGCTACGCATTGAAATCTCCGTAGAAAATACGAGCATTGCAAAAAATATAATTTTACCAAAAAAGCTTATCTGGCATCCAAGTATGTTTCATGAGTACCAAATTAAACTGGACCAGCTTGTTAATTTGAATGAATATAACAGTCTTACAAATATTAACATTCAAACCGACAATTTAAAACATAAAATTTTGAGTTCTAGTAATTTTAGAAATGTATCTTACCGATATGATCCCAAAAATGAATGGTTTGACGCTCAGTGCTCAAACGCTAGGCGGAGAATGTTTAGTTGCTTAAGAGTGTATCAGAAATACAAAATCGAATCGTTGAGGGTAAGATATAATGAAAGTGCCAAACATTTTAAGAGAATTTGTAGGGAAAAAAAACTTGATTATAAAAACGCTCTGCTTAATAAGCTTAGTTATATAAGAAACTCTAAGGATTGGTGGGCCTTAGCTAATTCTCTTAAAAAGAAAAAAATTATTGTTGGCTCTAACTTATCCGTAGACTGTTTCAAAGATTATTTTTATAGTCTTTTGTCATCGGAAAACAATGCAGATTTGCAAATTCAACAACTTCCGAGCGTGATAAATGCAGCTCTTGATTCAAAGTTTTCATTAACAGAATTGTGTTTTGTGTTATCCGATTTAAAAGACAATAAATCTCCAGGTTTAGACCGAATTCCTTTTGAATTTTATAAAAACGCACCCCTTAGTTTCGTTAATGAGATTTTGGTACTTTTTAATAATATCTTTGAAACTGAACAGATGCCAACTTCGTTTCGTCAGTCGGTAATTGTTCCAATTTTTAAAAAAGGCGACCTAAATGAAGTTGTAAACTATCGTGGTTTATCTCTGTCGGATACTCTTTATAAACTTTTTACTAGCTTACTTCTAAATCGAATCAATGGATGGCTGGAAGAAAATCATGTGATAAATGAGTATCAAGCTGGTTTTCGTAAAGGTTACTCGACCGTTGACAATGTTTTCAACCTGAACAGCATTGTTCACTTAAAATTTAAACAAAACAAGAAGGTGTTCACTTTTTTTGTTGATTTTAAGTCAGCATTTGATACGATTCCAAGAAATGCTCTTTTTTTTAAATTGCTATCCATTGGAATGTCAAATAAAATTGTAAGGCTTTTGAAAATGCTATATAGTGATACTGAGTCAGCAGTATGGGATGGTACCTCATGTTCTAACTTTTTTAATGTCAGCCAAGGTGTAAAGCAAGGCTGTAAGCTAAGCCCAACTTTGTTCGCAATCTATTTAAACGATTTAAATAGCGAATTGCCTGGGGGAGTTGAAATATGTGGCATCAAAATAAAGGTGTTACTTTATGCTGATGATTTGGTTTTATTGGCAGAATCCCCTCATGAACTTCAAAGCATGATTAATAAACTTACAGAGTACTGCGAACGTTGGAAGTTAATTATTAATCTAACCAAATCGAAATGTTTGGTTTTTCGAAAAGGTGCGCGGCGTCCACTTGAACAAAAATGGTACCTTAATGGTTTCGAGATTGAGGTAGTCAATGAATACCTTTACCTCGGGGTCTTATTAACTTACAATCTCAAATACAAGAAACATCTAGAACAAAAATTAACAAGCTCAAAAAATGCTATCAATTCTACCTGGTCGTCTTTTATTAGTAATCAGAATATATGCCAAAGTAATAAGTTGAAAATTTTTGAGGCAGCTTCGAGATCTATCATGTGTTATGCGGCACCTGTTTGGGGACAGTGTGAACATGAAGAGGTTGAAAAACTTTTGCGTTTTTTCCTTAAAAAGATGTTATCTCTTCCAAAAAACACACCCAACTATATGTTGCACCTCGAAACTGGGATCAATAAAATGTTTATATTCACTCTCAGCTTACATTTTGAGTATATACGGAAAGTTTTTAGCTATCCAAGAAACCGACTCCCAAAAATGTTAGCAGAGGAAACAATACAAATGTCAACATTCTGGGTTAATGATTGGGCTAAAATTTTTGAGGATGCTGGAATGGAATTGAACTTTTACTCTCAAAATACTGATTGGAATTTGAAACATAAAAACGTAATTGAAACCTTAATAAGTATGTCTTGGGAAAAAAATGTAGAAATGGCACGAATGTCACAGTTTCATGATGAATATTGTCACCTTGAATATCCGAAAAACGAGTTTTATTTTAATGACGTGTTGCGAGCTAAGGCCATATCATTAATTTTTAAAGCAAGGGGCGGGCTTCTTAATATAAATGCTCGGGCATTTAAAGAAAATACAAATGGAATATGCTCAATTTGTAACTTGGACCAAGCTGAAAATACTTTTCACCTTGTGGCAATCTGCCCAATTTATAAAAGAATTAGATCTTTCTACTTCGGGAAAGAAAGTTTAACGAAAGAAGAGTTTTACATTATAATGAATGGCCAAAACTACTCAACCTTTTATTTGTATCTCTTAGAGGTTTTGAAATATAGAAACTTAATTATCTATGAGTATTTTTAAAAAAACAATAAATATTGAAATATAAATATAATGTATATATGTAAATAAAATTTCATATTAAAAATAAACATAAATAAAAACAAAATGAAACAAACATTATAACTAACCAGAAAACAATAGTTTTATAGCATTTGCCAATCTGACAGACAACAATATTGTTAATGTCATATTATTTTGTTAATTATATATCATATCTTTTATTATACAAAACCAATATAAAGATTTAAAATTTTGAACTTTTAGATTTATTATATCATTAAGATTATTATATTGTTTTGTATCTAATTTTTGAAAAATAAAATATATTATTATTATTATTATTATTATTATTATTATTCTCTATGGGCTAAATCACAAAGACGCTTCAGCTTCGGCTTCGTCTGCGTTACGATCAGTGTTACCACATGGCCTCTTTAGAGTCAAAATGGACTCGTTTTTTCTTCCTTGACTCCGATACTCGTTTTTATCACGTTTGACTCGTTTATTTTTGCAGGCACAAATAGGTACAATTACTAAGAATTTTATATTTTGAAAAAAAAATCACATGTTTAAATCGTCTATTTCTTGTCCTAAACGCTTGTATTTCGATGACTCGTTTTTCAAGATTCTGGGTCTCGAAAATATTTTCCCTGCGGTAACACTGGTTACGATGCACCCGCTTTGCGTTTGCTTTGAATGACAGTTCTCCCTCCATCACGTCATCATCCCTCCAAAACAGCTTTGCCACTTTACTTCTTTTTGATTTTTGAAAAACTTTGAAAATCTATTACCTACTACGCACAATCAAGAATTTCTTAAAAATCTACTTCAATTTTAGAAAAAAATTTATCTGATTCGATTTTATGTACTTGTATTTCTAAAACCCTCTTCGATTAACTCATTGAGTACCTAATTTTATGCCTGCAGGTTATAATGAAAAATGGCATGCGTAAATGTATCCAAGGCCAATATAATATACACTTCATATTTTAAAATCTACTTCGCTTTTTCTCAATCTTCTTCGCTTTATTCCCATATCTACTTCGATTCCTTTTTTTCAAGTGGTAACGCTGTCCCAAAATCAAATGAATTATGTTTGTGACAGCTGTTGAGCTGTCAGACAAAGCAAAAGTTCAGCATATTTGAACTAGAGCTTCCGTTTGGAGTCACGTTACGTACAAAACGTGAGGTTGAAGCGTCATTGTGATAGCAAGCATTGAATTCCTATAGTTGAACTCATAATGCGTCTTTGTGAATCAGCTTTTAGACATTAGATGACATTTGTCATTTCGTTATATCAGTGCACAAAAACCACCTCTTACTATACACCACTGTCAACGTTCACAAAAAATAATAATCTAAAGGGACTTCGCCTCCCTCAAAAGAGTTCCAAAATCCTAAGCGCTTTCTAATTTGTTTTTTTCCAGAGTTTGCGTCTTTCGATGTTAAGTTCGCAGGCTATCATGAAAATTAGAAAGTTATTGAAAATGACCATCGAATAAAAGAACACAAATTTTGAATTCTAGCTAACCAAACGGAAGACTGAGCATTTGTTCTAGTATACAAAAATGTGGCGGCAAGATATTGAGAATATTTATGCGAATTGTACTTGGTTTGAGTTGGATTTGAATGACATGTTTTTTGGGAGAGGCTAGCAAATATTTCCATGTTCTAAGGGAAAGATAAATTACTTATTCGCAAAATCGTTATCAATATTTAACAGTGTTCTCTGTTTCTTAAATGAACCAAATTTTGCACAAATAATTTCTTTTTTTGTCGAATCGCATAGCAAACGCTTCAATTTAATTTTTGTTGGTTACCTTAAAGTACTTTTAAAATTGGGTCACCAGGGCGTATGATGAACATTTTTTTTTTTATTTTTTGTTGTCATAATTATGTGAAGAAATTGTAGTGTCCGTGGCTTAGTGGTAAGATACGTTGGCTGCCGAACCACGACCTGGAAAAAGAGCTTCACTTCATCACTTCTACCTGATTACGCACTGGCGATCCGAGAACCGTGGTTTTACCCGGTTTGAAGACAACTTCTTAGCAAACGCCGACCGAACGGGCTCAAGTCCCTTGCTCATCACGAAGGTAGAAAACCAGCTTATCTTCGATTCAACAAAGAATAAGAAGTCAGCAGGTGTCGATGGTACCGATTGAGGCAATAGACATCTACACCACCCTGTTCAACAACGCGCTGAATAATGCATATTATCCAGTGCGTTGGAAGACAGCTGTGGTTCATCCTCTCCCAAAAAAGGAAAAGGACAACTCCAATCCGTCAAATCTTCGGTCAATAAGTCTTCTTCCAAGTATTAGTAAGGTATTCGAAAAGATCATCAATAGAGCTCTGATTAAGTGGGCTGCGGACAACACAATAATTCCGGATAACCAGTTCGGGTTCAAGGCGGAACATGACACTATTCATACCACGTCTAAGCTCGTTTCTGATATTCAATGGAACAAGTCCAAGAAACAATGCACGGGTGCTGTTCTGGTGGATTTAGAGTAGGCCTTCGACATGCTACCACAAACAAAGCAATATCTGTCCAACGCCTAGGACAAAACGTCACTGTTGGTAGCGCAATTTCGAGGTAGTTAAGGAGTTCACCTACCTTGGAAAAACATCAATCCCACAAATGACACCTAAGTGGAGATCCGAAGAAGAATTACCCTATCGAACCGCTGCTGCTTCGGTTTGGCCAAACAACTGGGTTCAAAACTCCTCACTCGAAAAACAAAGTGTCTACTATACAAGACTTTGATTTTAACAGTCCTACTTTCCAGCGCCGCCGAGTGCTGGACGATAAGTAAAAAAGGGGAATTGATACTGGGCACTTTCGAGAGAAAAATTCTTCGATGGATTTTCGGTCCCATATGCGACGATGGCGAATGGAGAAGAAGGTTCAACCGAGAACTGTATGAGCTGTACCAAGATGTGGATGTAGTCCAGAAGGCCAAGAAAAGGCGACTACATTGGCTCGGCCACATCAAGAGAATGGACGACAACAATCCAGCCAAGAAAGTCTTCTCATCCCAGCCCCCAGATACGAGACGACAAGGACCAAGTGACTTTGTATGCCAGAGCGCTTGGTTTCGGCAACTGGAGAGTGCATGCGAGGTACCGTTCAAGATGGAAGGCTGCAGTATCTCAGGCTGAGATACTTCATGGATTGTGAGCCAGATAAGTAAGTAGTAGTTCGACACCATATGGTTAGAAGGTTTGTACCTAAAACTCACCAGACTAGGCATCAATACACCATTATTGTATATGCTTTATGTTATGCTCAACGGTAGAAAGTTTGTTGTCAAAAGTGGCAATGTAACTTCTACTACCACTTTTTAAAGACGGTCTTCAACAGGGAGCGGTGAATTCGCCGATCCTCTTCAGCATTTACACCAGCGAACTGAGAGGTAGTTTAACTAACGCAATTGCGTATGCCGACGACCTGATTGCGTACAGAACGGCTCAAAAGGCTGAAGTTATTAAAATTCTCTTGCAACGTAACTTCGAGAAGATTCAGCGATATTGCGATGACTGGAAATCCAAAATTCGAAACAATTCTGTTCCGGACCTCGTTGGCTGGGCCCACAAGGGGTAGGCGCAAAAATTGGCACAAGATTGTAGAAATTAGTATTACTTTTATGGAGATTGTTTATCTCAAAATTACTAACAGAAGCAGGTTAATCTTTCGGAAATGGAAATCACTTTATTTCAAAATACAATCGTTTTTTTCGGAAAACCCCTACTTTGGTCTGCATCCAGCTACAACTTTTTGGAGTATTTCAATTTCGCCTTTTATGAAATCCAGTTGCTTAACAACATTGAGCTTCTTTTGAAATGGATTTTTACCTGCATTACAAAGAACACATCTCAGAAATTCCAAAACCAAATTGTCATAAAAACAATACCTCGTCGCTTGCAAAGATCCTGATACATAAGTTGAATACCATCGAACATTCGCTTCTTAGTTAATTCATCTTCAGCAATGCACTCCTTGACATTGATCAGAATTCTCTCCCATTTCAAACAATCAGCCCTTGCCGCTTTATAGTCCTTCTCCATTTGGGATAGTTCATTCATGTATCCCAAGACCTTCAAAGCTGCTTCGCTTGAAATTTTCGCCATTTCAGCTCTCTTCATCTCGATGGCCTTGTGCTTTTCCTTCTCCATTTCAGCAATATCCTTTTGAGCAAGCACTTGGAAAAAACAAAATCATTTACCTACAAAGAACATTGTTTTGGATCAATAAAACTTACTCAAAGCATCACATCGATTTGTGCAGTCCTTAACCGAACTCCAGGCATCAGTTTTAGCAATAACCTCGGTTATAACATTCTCATAAGGCTCAAAGCGCCCAACATTCTGCAACATAATATCACGGAATTCACTCAGCAAGGCAATGTTTTTCTTGAAGCTTTCGATTTTCGCCTTCATTTCGTTTTGCTTTTCTTGCTCCTCGGCGATTTTCGTTTGAGCAATTCGCTGCTTTTCTTCACACTCTTTCATGAATTCATTCACATCTATAAAACGTTGTCGAAGTTTTGTCTGCAGCTCATAAACCTCTTTGACACGTTTAACATTGATTTCACCTTGAATTTTGGCATGCTCCAGCATTGCCTGTTGAAGTTGAAGCATAGCTTGATACTCACGTTCATTTTGAATTGCAAGAAGACCGATGTTATCGGCACCAACTGTGTCCCAATTCGGAGGTTTTCTAGAAGTTCAATTAAACATTTTGACAATTCATTGAAAGATAGATTTGTGGTTAATTTACATAAGAAACTCTTTCTGCTGCTTGGATTCTATGAAGAAACCAGGATCCTTCTCAGGACTTAAGTCAAGTTTTCCGATGATATCGATTCTCGTTGTTGGCTTTTGTCTTGGCATTTCTAACTGCGTTCTAACACCCAGAATGGTGCCTGGTTTTGAGTCTGTTCAACAGTATTGATTTAATTGTTTATCATCGTTGCTACAGTTATTGCAGTTGTCATGACATTTCTTAAGTTTAAAAAGCACCGCACTGCCTAACGGTAAGTTCAATTTGAAAATGACACTGCCTCAGAAATTAAATTATAATTTATTATTAATTATATTTCACTTGCTTAATTGTAATAGGAACGCAGCAGAACCGGCAACACTCAGAAAAACAAAAAAAAATCAATCTCAATAAGAAGTACAGGAAGGGGTCTTATGAAAAAAGTGAAGCATTTTTCTAAGTAGTGTGAGTTTCTCAAACACAAACGCATTAAAACAGGGCTGGTCTGCATTTGAATGGTTAATTTCAGGGGATTACTTACTAATGGTGGCGCTACAGTCCAGGTCGGACCAGGGCCTCACCCAACACACTTCTCCGGCCAGTTCGGACCCTAGCTAGCTGTTTCCAGTTTCGCACGCCAAGTTGGTTCAGGTCCTCTACCCCCTGTGTGCTCCACGGAGTCGCGGTCTTCTTCTGCGACGTCCTTCCGGGTTGGATTCGAAGACTCTACGAGCCGGAGCATTTTTTCACATTCGCTCAACATGACCGAACCTACTAAGTCGTCGGACTTTAACTTTTCTGGCTAGTCAGTGTCGCTGTACAGCTCGTACAGTTCTTGGTTGAATCTTCGTCTCCATTCTCCATTAATGCAGACAGGATCAAAAATCACTCGAAGAATTTTTCTCTCAAAGCAGCCCAAAGCGTTTTCATCAGATGTTGTCATAGTCCATGTCTCTGCACCATACATGAGGACCGGGATGATGAGGTTTTGTAGAGTGTCACTTTAGTTGCTCGGGAGAGGACTTTACTACTCAATTGCCTTCTAAGTCCAAAGAAGCAGCGATTGGCAAGAGTGATTCTTCGTTTGATTTCAGCGCTGGTGTTGTTGTCTGAGTTGATAGCGGATCCTAGGTAGACAAAGTCCTTAACTACCTCGAAGTTAAATCTGTCTATGTTGACGTTTGCTCCAAGACGTCGATGTTGGTAGTCCTTTCTTGTCGACAGCATTAACTTGTCTTGCCTCGTTAACCGCTAGACCCATCTTCCTGGCCTCCGTCTCAAGGCTCACAAACGCTCCACTGACATCACGCTGTGTTCTTCCAATTATGTCAATGTCGTCTGCGTATCCTAGTAGCTGGACGGACTTTTGAAAGATTGTGCCTCTGGTGTTGACATTGGAGCTTTGCACAATCTTTTCAAGAATGATGTTGAAGAAATCGCATGACAGCGCATCGCCTTGTCTAAAACCCTTTTTTGACATCAAAAGCGTCCGTTAGGTTTTTTCCGACCATGATGGAACAGCGTGATTTTTCGATTGTCATCTTACACAGACGGACGAGTTTCTCTGGGATGCCAAAACTAGACATTGCTCTATATAATTGGTCTCTATAGACGCTGTCATACGCGGCCTTGAAATCGATGAAAAGGTGGTAGGTATCGATTTGAAGTTCCTGGGTCTTCTCCAAGATCTGCCGTAGGGTGAATATTTGATCGATGGTGGACTTTCCGAGTCTGAAGCCACACTGATAAGGACCTATCAGGTTGTTGACGAAGGGCTTCAAACGTTCACACAGCACGGCAGACAAGATCTTATAGGCGTTGTTAAGGAGACTTATACCTCTGTAGTTGGTGCAGTTCAGGGGATCTCCTTCTTTGAGGATCGGGCATACGATGCATGCTTTCCTCGGACCAAATTTTGCAGATGAGCTGGTGCATGTTCCTAACCAAATCATCTCAGCTGATTTGTTCAGTTCGGCGGCAAGCCCGTCTGCTCCACGGCTTTGTTCGACTTAAGTTTAAATATCGCTATCTTCACTTCGTCAAGGTCGGGTAGGTGGAATTGTTGGCCTTCCGCATCCAAATTGAATGGTTCTGTATTGCTGACAGAGTTTTGCTCGTCATCGCCATTACACTATACAGCTTGGAAAGGTGGTCTTTCCATATCCTCATGTTGTTCCCATGGTAGTCTCTAAAGGCTTCAGTTCGGGGTGTATAAGCCTTGGAGGTTTGTTTCACGTTTTTGTAGAACTTTCGATCCTCGTTCCTGTTGTGACATCCTTCTATCTCCTCGATCGCGCGCTTTTCATGCTCCCTTTTTTTCTTTCTGAGAAGTTTATACTCCTCTCTCCTTTTCTGCTCGTAGAGCTCGTAGAGCTCACGAGCTGCTCGTGTCCTTCTTTGTAGCGCCACTTTGTATGCCTCTTGTTTAGCTGCATGTGCTCGCCGGCAGTCATCGTCAAACCAGTGGTTTCGTTGTGGTGGCCGTGTAAACCTAGCACTTCAGAGGCGGTGGCATCTCTGATGGCTGCTTGGCAGTGTTGCCACTTGTTCTCTATATTTTGTGCTGGCAACAAAGGACTTCTGAGAAGAATTTCGAAAACACGATCGGAAAAGGATCTAGCAATCTCTTGCGAAACAGCCGTTTGACGTCGAATTTGCTCCTAGTATTTTTGCATATGGCCCTGATCGGCATATCCGCATTCGGTAGCTTTTCTACAACAAGGTAGTGGTTCGAGTCGTTGTTGGCACCTCGGAATGTGCGGACATCTTGCATGCTAGATAGAAGTGTCGTGCGTCGATCGCAATGGTTGACGGTTGATTGTACAGGAGATTTCCATGTTCCCTTGTGGATATCGAGTTGTGGGAATTGCGAGGTGGTGTCGTGTAGGCTATGTCGTCCTGTCGAGGAGCTCGTAGAACGTGTCTTTGGTGTCATCATCCTTTTATTCAGTGGGGGCGTGAGCCCAGGCTGATGTTGGTGAATTAAGCCTTGATACGGATTGTCGTGATGCGCTCATTCACTGAGTTGAAACTCAAGACCTCCATCCTGAGTCGAGTCCCAACTACAAATCCACATCCAAATAGACGCTGATTTTGTTCCCGGTAGCAGTCGCTAGTTGTAAATATCGCAGTTGTTCATTTTGCGTAGGCCCGGGCCATCCCATCGCATTTTGTGGATGGCAGTTATATGTTATATCTGCTTTATAGCAGTCAAGGGCTTCCGCTATATGTTTGACTGCACGTGGTCTGTTGAGAGACCTAATATTCCAAGTGCAAAACTGAAATTCTTTGTCCTTAAATCGTTTGCGTGGGTTGTCGTCATTAATTCCGCCCGTATCCGAGGCTTATCTGGGCAGTCACCCCAACGTACGACCCCCAACCTGGAGGGCCAGGTCTTTAGTTTAACTCTAAGACGAAGAGCCGGCCAAACCGGTCCTTATAGGCCTGGTCTGCGAATATGTCGTAGTAGCCCTATAAGGTGTCCACTAAGTAGTTCAGTAGTTGTTTTGATAGTTGACAGTCAAATTCAGGAAAAAAGAAAAGAAAATTGAGTTTCAACTACGAACTATCAGCTAATACGATTCCACCCCGGCAATAACAAGTCGAGCGCAAACATTTGGGTGATGTTGCTGTGTCAGTGAGACAGTGGTTAGGTCGAAGTGTCGAAAAAATCGCTGCCGTTCTGGCGTCCGTTGCAAATGATCCAAATCAGTCGATTTGAATTCTATGGCGTTCTGAATGGCCAGCGTTATCGCACCATGATTACCGCTTAGGATGGTGATACAAATACAAGCCACAAAGCACACATCACAATCACTTTATTGAAGGCAGAGCTGTAAAAGAATGCAATCATTTTTGTATTGCAGTAAAAAGATTAAAAAGACTTATTTTTTGAGTATTTTGACTTCATGTCAGTACTTAACTTTTAAGGTAAATTCGCAGTTAATTTTGAAGTCTTTTGTATAAAAATCATTTAGAGCAGTTAAAAGACTTGAAGTCCTGCTTGCATTCTTTGAAATCCTTTAAAAGTCTTTCACATTCTTTGCAGTCATTAAGTCTTTTGGTTGCATTCAATGTTATGCAGTCATTTGATTGCTTTTGCAGCCCTTTAACTGCTTGAAGTCTTTTAACTGCTTTGAAGTCTTTTGACTGCTTTGAAGTCTTTTAACTGCTTGAAGTTTTTTAGCTGCTTGAAGTCTTTTAACTGCTTGAAGTCTTTTCTACTATTTCTTCTGCACACATTTAAATAAAGTACGACATTGACATTGACATTTCACAGTACTTCGCACATGAATGTAACGAACTACAGACACATAGCAGCCCTGGAGACTGAGGCCATCGCTTGCACGGAACAAGACACTAATACAACAGAGAGAGAGAGAGACAGACAGATAGACACATAGAAAGAACATTCTTCGTGACACAGAGGAGGAGACACAGATTTTAATTGTCTCATATCATAGCACAGGTGGCCTCAGATAAGCTGGCGATTTTTGTAGAAAAAGAATGCTGCCGAAGCTGGGGCTTGAACTCGTAGCGTTCGGATTAGGAATCAACTACTCTATCCTCTGAGCCATGGCCACCTGCTGAAATTAAGTAGTAGTAGTCAAAAGACTTCAAGCAGTTAAAAGACTTCAAAGCAGTCAAAATCAAAAGGCTGCAAAAGCAATCAAATAACTGCATTATACATTGAATTCAACCAAAAGACTTAATGACTGCAATAAATGTGAGAGAATTTTAAATGATTTCAAAAATACAAGCAGTAAAAAGGGGAGTAAGGGGGTACACTGAACGCAAAGGGAGAACAATTACTCCTTTGGTAGTAGTTTCGGCAGCGCTGATAATAATATGCAAGTTTGCTGCAAGAGTATGTGTGCATGAAAAAAAAAGTTTTGAGGTATTTGGAGGGTAAAACATAGGTAGGTTTCCAATCTTGTTATTACTGATCCGTGCCGGATTGCCTCATCGCTGGTTACATCGAACAAACATTTATATAAGTGGGAAGCTGGGAAGCATAATTTCAATCGCAAGTTCTGATTTTGATTGTTTTAACTGAGTCGCCGATTTTTCCCGATTTTTGATGTGATAATCTCCCGATTTCAAAAAATATTTTATGCCAACACTTGTTTCTTTCCTCTCCGAAATCTGACTTGCCAGATTTTTCCCAAAGCCCCCCGTGCACTTTAAATAAAGAACTTCACGTAGCTCTAAAAAGAGGAATAACTTTGTTTAAATAAAAAAGAATTGTTAGCGTTTTTTTAAATTTACATTTATTTTTATTTATTTTGAAGTTACTATAGTTATTTGTTTTGGTTTTTTTTTGACATATATTCTGAATATTTCTGAGACGCTTATTACATTTTTCTGTTTTACTTTCTTTCATTTAGTATTTCAAGACCCATTAATATTAGCATTTATTAAACAATCACATAAATTATGTTTTTTTCTTATTTTTGTTTTTTATTTTAATGGGCTAAAAAACGCGTCATTTTGCCATTAAATATTTAGCTAATTATTTTTGTTCTGTGTTTTGTTTATATTAAAATACATAGGTTAGATTTTGTTTTGTTTTGTTTTTTTGTGTCGTTTTTCATTAGTTTACTTTTTGCATCAATCAATGCGTGAATTAGCATTTAAGTTGACTTTGTTCATTTGAAAAAGTCCATATATTTATTTTAATCAAACAAAATTAAAGCTTAACTTTCTGTTGGTGTTTGTGTATATTCTTGCACTTAAAATATTTTACTTATGGAACAACATTTATCTCAGAAAGAGGGAGTAGTTCCATCCCTGCTTTTATTTTCTGTATTGGAAGTATGCTTCAAGAAAATGGCAAATTCATAAAATAGACTTTATACAAACAAAAATTAAACACTTATCGCTGTAGGGTTATTTTTCTTCCTTCAAGGAAATTTCATTTTTATTTAACGATTTCCTATTAGTTTAATCTCTTTTTGAAAATTCTAAAATGTTAAAATAAATAAATGATGTCTTTAAAGTGTTTGATTAAAATAAATTAATTTGCAATTTAATTGTTTATTTAGCTGCTAATTCTTGTTGTTCTTTTCTTTCTCCGGTTTAATAAATATTCTTGGTTCATTTGCTTTCTAGCTATAAAATATTCTGTCGAACTAGTTTGTTGAAATTTGTAGGTCTGTCAAGTTTCTAGTCTCGATTGTTATAGTTTTTGTGTTTCCTTCTTTTTTTCTCTTATGAGTTTTCATTTGTTTTTTATTTGTTTGTTTGTTTTTTTTTTTTTATTAAAAGTTGGAATGGTTCTTATATCATTCGATTTTGTTTCCATAATTATTTAATCGAATAATCTTTCAGTTATTTTTGTTTATTTCCTTTGTTGCATTATAGTTTACTATAATGACTTTAAGTTTGAAAAAGAGTTTATTTTTTGTTTTATAGCTTAACTTAGCTAAGTTACTGTTTTTTTATTTTTATTTATTTTTATATTTGTTTGTATCCTTAAATTTAATTACTACACCAAGTTCTATAATAATAATTTTATATATATTTGTTTTAATTTATAGTATTGGTAATTTTGTATGAATGTTTTTTTATTTTTAAGTTAATTTTGGATTTCTTTAAATATTTGAAATATTCTTAATAAACTTTAAAAACAATTTTTTGTTGTTGTTGTTGTATTCACCCAGCTATCAATATAATAGTGAGATAAGTTAAAAGCATGTTGAGGCAAAAATTTTGTAAAGAAACAAAAAAGAAATATTTAAAATGTTTGCTCAACAAATGAATTTTCCGGAAATGATTTTAACTAATCTCGCCGAGCCCCTTATTAATAGCTGGTTGAATAGAACCATTAAATGTTTAACTTGTTTTCGAGTATAACACGCACTCTAAACCTTATTCCGGGTAAGAGTTAGAGTGACATTTACACTTGCTATAATTTTTGTTTTTGTTTTTTAACTTTTCAACATTGAGTTGAGTAGTTCTGTGTTTTTGTTTTGTAAAGGATAATCTGCTTTTATCATACAAACACCTTTTCATTGCATAAACAAAACAATCATTTAAAACGAATTCCAAGTAATGAATATTGATTTTATAGCTAATTGTTTTTTTTTTTTTTATAAAGGAAATTTATTTATCTTAATTTTAAATTTTATTAATCTTAAGTTAATAATTTTGATTCAATTGTTTCATTGCTTGGAAGAGTTTTTGTTCTTTTAAACTTTTTACTAAACCTTTCCTAATTGCTTGTATGATATAAACAAAAATCTTTAACGAATTTAGTTCTTTTTTGTTTTTTGTTATATATTATTGTTAAAGAACAACAACAGAGAATATTTATACTAATTGCACAATCCGACCCTAGTTTTTATTATACGTTTGTTTAATTTTAACAATTTTAATACCATCCATTTCTCTTCACACTTGAAGATTGAATTCGTCCCGCAGAGTTATTTTGTCATCCAAAAACTATGCAATGTTTTTTTTTCTTAAACAAAAAGTTTGTTTTTCTTTAAAGTACACATATTCAAATGTTTGTCGTTCATGAAGGGTACTTTCTGGAGTTCAGAACAAATATTTAGTTCTGTTAAAATTTCCTTTTGTTGTGGGAAACATCCTTTTTTTCTCTCATTCATTTGTTGCATTTGACAGACTTTTGGCTGTCATAATTGTTGTTTTTTCGTTAAGCATAATAGCATGTAATATTTATTTTTAATTTCTTTTAACAAACTTGTTGTTTTGTTTGCATTTGAATTTATTTTGTTTTTAATTACATTAAAGCATAATTAGAGTATATGAATGTTAATTTAAAACAAAAAAAAATATATTTAAAAAAATATGTTTTTCTTGAGTAGGTATAGAATAGTTTATTTCTATTTTTAAACTTCCTTTTCCACTTTATTTCAACAATTGTGGTTTTTTCTTTTTTTTTTTTATAAATAAAATTTTGTATTAACAATTTATATTTTTCGTTTTTATTTTGACACATGTTTTTGTTTTAACATAAAAAAGAATTGAGAAAATTAGTAAAGCGTACATTTAAAAATTAACAAAATAAATATGTTTATATATATTTTTTGTTATTTTTATTTTTGTGTTTTTTATTTTACCCGATTTCTAAGATTATAAATGTTGTAAATCTGTTGTCACATACATTTAGACTATAAATAAATTTATCCATTTATGTATGTAGTTTTGAAAACTTTTTAACTAATATCTACTATACAAAATATATATAGTCACATTTATTTCGACACAAGCAGCCAAATAACGAATGACGTTTAAATAGATTTTTTTTTCTTTATTTATAGCAGAGATTAATGTTAACCTGAATGAAGAGAACGTTTACCGTGATCAAGAAAAATGACATGATCGAATCTGAGCTGTCAGAATATTGAATATAGACACTGACATTGAAGCAAGCATAATTCATGTTTTACATTTCCCTTTTGTTATGAGTTGAATGCAAATGTCAAATTTTCAACGTCTTTTTTCTTGATTATTTTAAACAACTTCTAGGAAACATGAAATCTGTCGTGAGCTTTTAATTTTGTTTTTCTTTTTTAATTAATTAATTAACATTTAATAAATAATAAAACAAATTAAATGTCATTACGAAACTTGTGCAAATGGCTGTGGTTTGGTTTAAAACAAAAAATTCTAAGACACTATTTTAATAATATTTATACTTTGTTGTTGCTATATTTTTTGGTTTTTATTTATTATTTTTTTTATTTATACACTTATTTGTTTTCGGTGGAATTGATTAGATTTTGATTTAACAACTATTTTTGTTTTTACAAATATATTTTCAAAAAAAAAATGTTTGTGCAGTCGAAGAAAAATAAGTTAAATTAAAGAAAAAAAAAAACAAAAAATTGTTTAATGCCTGTTACTTGAATTTTACATCTATAAGTAAAAACATTTAAATTTTGTGTTTATTTTGTTATATAACTTTTTTGTTTTTTAAATACAATAGAGAGCAACTATTTTAACGGTCTAACGTAATAGATTTTTATTCTTAATACTTTTTGAGGGGAAAAAACGGGAACCAATTAGTTAAAGTAGATAAATAAATTTCGAATATATTTGTTATTCGTTTGGTTTGTTGTTAAAATTGGATAACATGTTTTTAATGTTAATTTGTTTTCATCAAGAATTGGGCACAATAAAATAAATAATATATAAAAATCAATATATGAGGAATTTGTTTTTGTTTTTCGTTTTTTGAAAGTTTAAAAAGTTCTATCTCTCCCTTTTGTTGTTGAGCCCAGAGAGACTAAATAAGCACCCATTGCATTGGTTGTAATTTTGAGGATTTTCGTATCTGTTTATTGATTTTCTGTTTTTGTTTTTTGTTTTGGTGTGTAAAAATAGGTCTTAATTGTTTTTTTTTGTGTTAATATTTTATATTTTTAAAAATTTTAATTATCTAATAGGTCGTTAAATTAGTCGCTCGCTGTACCATATTCAGAAATCCGTGTTGTTGGCTTGTTCTGAATTATTATCCTCTGCCGCTGGTTGTATGGCCAGTGACATTTGGGGTGCAGCTGTTCCAGCTACGACCATTGTTGGTTCAGTGTTGCGACGCTTCATTTTGCTCTTGTTCTTTTTAAGCATGGTCGCCTATATACCCGTCCGGTCCGAAGGGGCAATTACATACATTTTTTTTTATGTTTACGGTATTTTTTTTGAAATGCATATTATATTAATTTTGAATGTTAATAAATATATTTGTGTGTGTTGTGTACGAGATGTTTGATTTACATAATACAGTCAAGAATTTTGTGTGTTTGAAATTTTAATATGTTTTTCAATGTCAGCGTGAAAATGAAACGAGAAAAATATAAAAAGGATTTTATTATATATAATTTTTAATATATTCCTTTTCAATATAATTTTGGTTATTATTTTATTTATTTTTTTTTTTGAAAAATAAGTAAAATGAGATTTATACTGTGCGGTTATAAGAATAAGAATTTTGAATATTAGTAAAAATTTGGTTAACATTACAAATTTAATAAAAAGAAAACAAAAAATTAATTAACAAAGCAAAAATAATTTTTTAAACTTAAAAAACTTAGTTTTTTTTTTATTTTTTAGAAAAAAAAACATTAATATCGTCTTAAGCTTAATTTTCGAATTAAAGAAAAATTATTGAAAAAAGTTTAGAACAGGTAAGCAAACAAGGAAAGTTATCGATTAGAACAAATACGATTTGATATTTAAGGTGAATTTATTAAGAAAAAGTTTAAGCCGAAAAACTACTTTTGTTTACTAAAACAAAATTATTAAAATTAAATTAAAACGAAAAATATTTGTACAAAAAATTTAAAATTATTGGGGAGAGAAAAATTAGTATATTTTGTTGTGTAATGTGTGGAGATTGTTGTTTTCTTTTAATGGAAAATCTAAATCATGATAACTTATCTTAAATGAATCTTTTTTTATTTTTATTTTTGTGTTAAGATTTTTTAAGTAAGTACTGGGTTCTCACACTAATATTGGTTGGGCACTATGATTAAAAATATTCCCAATAAAACTGTTGTCGTAAAATGCAAATAATAAAAGCTACATAATTTTCTATATTTGCTGTTAACAATAAAAAAAAAAAAAAACAAATGCTTATATTTTTACTGTGTATAATCTCTTAAGAAATAAATTTAAAAATATAAAAAATAAAAAAACTATAAGTTGTTCACTCTGGTTTTACATGTTTTGTGTCTGTTTGTTGCTTTGTTTTACAGTTGATTGGCGTTTGCTTTCTTTTGAATGGCTTTTATCTATTTTCATTTTTGTTTGAAATCTTTTAACTTAATTGAAAAAAAAAATGTTCCTTTTTTACAAGAAACATGAAAAAAATAAACTGGGACCGGACGGACGGGATCTCTATGTGCCAGAGGGCTCCTTATCACGATCCCCATTTTCAGGTGGTTGCTGTTGTTGTTGTGATGTTGAAGCTTGTGCCGACGATGCTTGTGCGATAGCTAGAATCGCTGGCGAAATGTGCGGTTCTGTTAAGCGGCGTTTACTTTTTGATTTCTTCAGCATCGTTGCCTGAGGTATATAGGTAAATGGGATGGATGATTAGGTTTTTTTTTTGTTGTTTTTATTTTTGAACTTATCAGTCTGGGTCTATTTTATTTATATTTTTTATTTATTATTTAAGGTTTAGTTTTTTTTTTTAAGCACAACAATATATGATGTATAGAAATTTACAATTTTCTTTAACCGGGGTTCAAATAAAAATAATTGTTTAATAAGCGCATTACGTTTTTTCTCTTTAAATCTTATTTTATATTAATACATAGTCACTTTTATTCACTTCTCAGTAGCCAGTACAGTAATCAAGTGCGAAGAAAACGCTCCAATTTACTTCATCTGTCAAATTCATTTTGAATGTCAATTGTTACATAAAACGTCGCAAAATGGAAGTGAGGGTTGCGCCTTGGATTAAACAAAATTAGCAAATACTTCAACCTAAACGAGTGCATAACTGAGAAGGTCAGATTATTAGATTTGCTTAGCAAAATAATTCTTTTTAACGACAACAGCGCTGTCTTCATTTCAATAGTTGGAGTTCTATCGCCGGAGCAACTTTTACTTTTTTACTGGCCTTTTTACCAACTGCAAACTTGATTGTTGTTGTTGGCCAAGGGAAATTTTGCTGTACTGGCTACTGAGTAGTGAAAAAACACGACAAATGTATTCCTACAAACTGTGTACCATAATTGAAAACAATTTTGAGGAAAGTTAGCATAGTTATGGCTGAACTATAAGGACACTTTATCTTTGTTTCCGTCTACGTTACGATGCGTCCGCTGCGAATTTGCATTGAATGACATTTCTCCATTCATCATCACCATTCCTCAAAGATCAAATGAATATTGATTTTTGACTTTTTCTGTTGAGAAAATTTAGCATTTAGGCTGAGACAAAAACATGCCTGAGAGCCATAAGAATTCCATGCATACTATCACAACGGAGCTTCGACCTCACGTTTCGAACGTAATGTTACGTAATGCGACTCCAAACCTATGGCTGAACTCGTATATGTCAGGCGAAGCCAAAACCCTCGAAAAAACCTATGAAATCCAAATCGACACCTATAATTTTTTCATTTGTTTTCTAGTTTTGACATCCCTGCCAATCTCGTTCGCTTGTGCAGAATGACGATGGAGAATTAACGCTGCTTCATCAAGGTTGGCAACGACCTTGCGGCATTGTTCAATTTCAAAAAAGGATTCAGACAAGGCGATACATTTTTCATGCGCTTTCTTTAACATCATGCTTGAGAAGATGGCGCAAGACTTCACCATCGCCACCAGAGGGATTATCTTCCAAAATTCTGTTCAACATCTCGCGTACGCCAAAGATATTGACATAAGGAGAAAAACACAGCGTGATGTCAATGGCGCCCATTGTGGCATATAACTTCGAGGTATTAGAGTAGGAGAGATTGTCTGCCGAGGCCCCGCTATTAACATGCAACGCCGAGATCAGACGATGAATAACTCCTGCTAATCGCTGTTTGTTTGGGCTAAGAAAGTAATTGAGTGGTTTATCCTTTTCTCGATCAACTAAGGTTAAACTGTACAAAATCGTCAGACCCAGAGCGGTCAAGGTCCTACTACTCAGATGGCTTGGTCATATAAGGTAGATGGACACCAATGCTTCGGCCTGGAAAGCCGAGGAAGGAAGAAGTAGACGAAGACCGCGAATCAGGTGGCACCTTCAAGTGGAGGAGGATTTTAATAAAGTTGGAGTGCACAGCTGGAAACAGCTAGCTGGGGACCGAGCTGGCTGGAGGAGATTCTTAGTTGAGGCCTAAGTCCACAACGAACTGTAGTGCCACCTTAAGTAAGTGTAAGTGAGAACTTGTTTACCAATGATCTGTAGAATCTCAGTGGAATGAGTTTTAATGATTTGAGCTGAATGCGTTGTTGCTAGAATACATCAGAGTGTTGTGTTGTCAAAAAAGAATTCTACGAAAGCGAGTTTCATGCCTTCGTGTTGGGTCATCATGTTGAAGCAATTAGCTTCTGGTTTCAGAACCGGGATAGGCTCTCGAATCATTAAATGAAACCTAGCCACCGAAGCACAGGGAATTGTAGATGTTTTCCAGCAGCACTTCCAACAGTCACTGAATGCGCATAATGTCGAGCGATCTTATGACGAAAGAAAAACAAGACCAGTCAATGGAAATCCAGTAATAGCCCCAGCTCAGAATAGGTAGAAAGAGCCATCTAAAATGCTAAAAAAGTCCGCCGGACCGGTTGGCAAACCTGCGGAGCTCTTTAAATATGGAGGAGCTGTTTTGATTAACCCGCATGCACCAGATCATCACATAGTGTGCTCCAAAATGCCCTATCTACAAAAAAAAGCAAATCCTATGTCATGCTAAAACCTACAGAGGCATATCCCTGCTTAATGCTGCATACAAAATCCTATCGCATGCAGTGTGAGCATCTTACACCGTTCTGCAACATAATAATCGGCACCTACCAGTGTGGAACAACGATAGACCAAATATTCACACTGACGAAAGTCCTGGAAAAGGCCAACGAACAAAACGTCACTATTGGTAGCAGCAATTTCGAGATAGTTAAGAAGTTAATCTACCATCAATCTCACAAACATCACCTTAGTCGAGATCCGACGAAGAATTACCTTGGCGAACTGCTGCTACTTCAGTTTGGCACAATAACTGGGTTCAACACTCCTTACACGAATGACAAAGTGTCTGCTATACAAAACTTTGTTCTTACCAATCCTACTGTACCGCGTCGAGTGTTAGACAATAAGTAAAAAAACGAGGAAATGATTACTGGGCACTTTAGAAAGAAAAATTCTTCGACGGATTTTCGGTGACGATGGTGAATGGAGAAAAAAGGTTCAACGGCGAACTGTTCGATCTGTACCAAGATGTGAATGTAGTCCTGAAAGCCAAGAAAAGACAACTAATAAATTGGCTCGGCCACATCGAACGAATGGGCGAAAACGATCCAGCCAAGAAAGTATTCTCTTCTCGGCCCCAGACGACAAGGAAGACCAAACCTACGGTACAAGTTCCAAGTGACTGCGGATGTCAAAGCGCCTTTTTTTTGGCGACTGGAGAAGGCATGCTTGGGACGATTCTCGTTTGGAAGGCTGCACTTTCTGAGACTGAGATCAGTCAGTTCAGTTATTCCCGTTTATTTAGATACCTCCCCGCTTATTTGAGTAATACGTTTCTAAACATTTGAAGTATCTTACAGGTTTAACTGTAAGCAAATGTCACATTTTCTGAAATCTCTAATTGCATTTGACAAAATTGGGATCGGAAATGTCGAAGTGTCCACCAGTTTTTGTTTAATGTGAAAAAATTATAAAAACGTAATGCGCCTAAGATAATTTCTCTGATTTATTTATCACAAGGGCACATCCAATAATTACAAATACATGGGGTTTACTATTTTATTTTTTATGTTTATGGGAAATTTTCTGTAGAAAAATTTTAAATTTTCTATTATTTTTACAAATTCTTAGATGATTTTAAAGATTAAATAAAATTAAAGAAAATTTCCCTTTAAATTATAATTAATTGTAATAATTTATTCTTATGTTTCGGTGCACGAGGTTTTTTTTGGGGGGAGGGGGTTTTGGGTTGTATAATTGTGGTTTAAATTATAAATAAAAACACAAAATGATTGGTTTCTTTTTGTAAGTAAAATAAAATAAACAAATAAACGTTAAATCAGAAAATTAAATAAATCAATTTCTTACATGCAAATAAACAAATATAATTGGAACAAGATTTCGAAAATATTTCAGCATGCAAAAATTAATCCAATTAGTTGATTTCCTAATTAATAGATTTAGTAAGATTTTTTTTTAAAGTTAAATTGAAATTACGGAATTTAAATAAAGTTTGTTTTTAAGAGTGAATATTAAAGCAATTTCTACATAAAGTAGGTATAGCAGATGAATTTTTTGTTTAGTGTTTACTCACCTTAAGAGCAGATTTCAATACAACAACCTCTCCAGGAGCTTGTATCCAGGGTTCGCCATCGACTTGAACCGGCATATCAGAGTGTATGTGAATTTTAATATGACCACCCTGTTGAATTAAAAAAAGGGTGTGATTAAATTTTCAAAAATGTTCTTCATAGGGATTTGATAATGATAAGAGTGTCGTATATCCTTGCATTTTTAAAAGCACAAAAACGGTTTCTGTTAATAAACTTTAATAAATTAGAAGAACATGTTTATGCTTTACATACCTGAGCTATTCGCATTGCTGTGCGTATACCCGATTGAATTTGACCTAAATGTACAACACCAGTAACGCCAACAATCTCCAGGCATCCATCATAATGATTTGGTGTGGTAAATTGATCATCTTTATCCGGTCCCCATGGATTGGCTCCGCTTCCCCAGCTAATTTTGAAATTTTTTTTAAAAGAAAAATAGAATATTCAAATGATTCAAATGATGGTGATGGTATGATGTCTTCTCCAACCTTAAAATATTTAAAATAATAATTCCTTCAACTGGTGGCAGCTCAACAACTTTTCCGTCAACTTCCAAACGCAATTCCTTATGGAGCTCCTTGACCGTTTTACGACCAACAATTTTTCGAAGTCCCATTTTGACATAGTAACCCTTATTATGTAATCTTGAATTGAATTTATTAGGATTCTCTTCGCGTGCATTGTGGAAATCCAAGCAAAGATCTGCATCCAATCCGATTCCGAAGTAGTTGTTCATAACATAGATTGCAGAATTATCCTCGCTTTGAGCACCGCCACCTTAAAAAATATTTGATGTTTAATTAGAGACGAGTAAAAAGTGTTTGTGCATATTTTCAAAGTTAGTTAAGACTTCAACCAAAATAAAAAGTTAAAAATCGTGTTTTTGGTGATTGATTAAATTGAATCAATACCAATTTTTGTTAAAAATGGAAAGGAGTTGCTGTTATAATTTATTAATGCATGCCAATTGGAAAATTGTTTAGAGGGACGGGAAATTTGCAGTTTTAGAATGCTACTAGTGTTTATAAAGTGGCCATTTAAAGTGAGAGTTAACCATTACAAGTCGAAAGAATATTGCGAAAAATTTAAGCATAAATTGATTTTTTTATCGTGCATATCGTCCTTCTCGTTTTCTATTAAAATAAACAAAAAACACTCCTATTTTCCTGTCACTTTAAACACAAACCGTATTTGCTTTTCATATTAATAATATTCTCATTGTCTGCATTTTTAATTTTCGTTCCTTCTACAAGAAATAATAGGGATATTCATGCAACGTCGTAAATTCCTCGCAAACTTCGTATGAGGCGTAAGTTTACAACCTCGTATTTCAAGTGTCAAAATTTGTATGGACATTTTTGTACACAGGGCTGATAAATTTGCGCTACGATATTGTCGCGTAAACGGGGTCATATTTAAGGTTAGGTTAGCACAGAGTGGCTGTCTAGATGTTATCGACTCATTTAGACCCCAAGAATCCATTGTTATACCACTAAGGAAGTTACTCATGCCAGAGAAATGAACCTAAACAAACCATTTTGTACTTTGAATCTTTATTATTAAAGTTAGAGAGACATCTTGTGTCGATCGGTGCCAGGTCAGTGGTATTATCGAAGAAGTGATTATCGAGAAAGTTATTCCTTCTATTGGAGAGTGCCGGACTATGCCATACATAAGGCGTTAATCATCCCAGTCCTGCTGTATGGGGCGAAGGCATGGACATTAACAAGAGAACATTCTGGATTGCTTTGAGAGAAACATTCTTCGCGTTATGTTCGGTCCAGTGTGCATGGGTGGAGAGTGGAGAAGGAGAATCATTTCGATACGAATTTTAATAACTTTCGAACGAAAAAGAATGTCACAATAAGGGTTAATAAAGAGCTATATGGGCTTTACAGCGACATCGACCGACGCACCAGCCCGTCAAGTTTTCGTATCCAACCCCGATGGACTACGTGGAAGGGCAAGACCTAATCTTAGGTCACGAGCTCAATTGGAGAATAACATCAACCAGCTTACTGTGCGCCACTGAAGGCAGCTGCCTCCTCCTCCATCCTGGAGGAGAGTACCGTATATATACATAGAAGATGTTGGACTCTTTCCTCTTCCTCCTCATCCAGGCAGCTTCTACGGAAAGTTATTTGTGTAGACCTCTTGCCTCAAAGCATGTCTACCTATGAGGCAGTGTCCTGTTATAACTCCAACTGTGGAGCTTATATTTTGTCTGCTCAGGGAAATCAAGCCTTTTGACCGTTTCAGGTCTATGCTTGGCCATATTTGTTTGGTTGCTAAGGAGGCGAGGCGGTACCCTGTCACCATGTAAGCATTTGTTGTTTTTGGCGAGCACATCGGCCTTGCAATTTCCCGGAATGTCTATGTTGCTCAGAACCCAAATGAGGTGAATGTTAAACTGTTCTGTCACCTCATTCAGAGATGATCGACTATTCGAGAATTTGTTAAGACAGACGCGAGTTATTTGAGAGCGAAATAGATTTCTCGAGGAAAGAGAAGCAAACATATTTAGCGGATGGACGTTTGAAATAGAGTGGGGCGACAGCTCTTGAAGAGCCAAGGCCTAAGTGGCTTACTCTCATCAACAATTCTCTAGGTGCGTGTGAAGAATTGAGGGACCTACTCAACCGATTCCGAACGGCAAAGTTGAGAAGCATTTTTTCATGACAGATGATACTCTTGGAAGTTTTGTCAGTTCTTCGCAAGAGGCAGTGCCCGTGAAAGATGAAATAAAAACTATGGACACGAGTAGGACTCAAACCACGATTACGTTCTACTCAGCAGCCAACGCACCTAACCACTAAGCTACGGGCACTATGGACGTTTGGACGTTTAGTCACGTTAGTCACGTAGTTTCTCTTAGTGTAAGATACAAAAATATTTCTCTAACCTCCAAATTTTAAGCCAATAAATTTCTTGGGAGATATTATATAAGTAGCTTCTAATGGCTGAAACACAAATATGCTAAAGCTTTGGCTTAGCCTGATATTTTCGAGTTCAACCATAGGAATTCAATGTATTCTATTACAATGAAGCTTCAATCTCCAAACTTAAACTCCAGTCTAAATAATGGTGAACATTGGCTTTTTGTGAGAAATGATGATGATGGAGGGAAAAATGTTATTTGAAGTAAACTCTACGAAGACGAAGCTAAAGCGTGTTTGCGTTTCAGCTATCATCAGAGATAAGAGAAGATAGAAAGCTAAGCTGTCAAAAAGGGTTTTACCTACCAGCTCAAATTGACAATCAGTTAGAGTTTGTGCGTGCAATACAAGTGCAAATTGTCGAACGGTCAGAACAAGAACTGTCATCTTGTGCCAAGTACCTAAACGAATGCACAACCATTCGGAATGGTTATGAACGATTCTAAAAACGAAGATACAATATTCTTGTTACTTATGTCAATACTCAAAATACATTTGTTTTTTTTTTTTTTTTGTATTGTGTTTTATGCAATTGAGGATTAAAACGCTGTTAACTAGTTGTTAACACGAGTATTTTTGAAGTTTAAAAAATTCATAGATTCAATTTGACATCTTCTCCAACAGAACTCAAAAAATGTTAGACTTTTAAAAAAGATTAAAGTCTTGCGTTAAAGTGGAAAATTCTTTACTACGTCGAAAGACGAAAACTGTATACATATGTAAAAAAGATTAGAAGTCTAAATTTGTTTTATGTTCGCTTTTTTTCCAGTTTTCGCACTCTTCCGTTAGGTTTTTCTAACTGTTTGGTTTTTAAATGTGAAACACTACATGCTTTGCATATTTTTGCAATGGAGATGCTCTCTTTGGAGATTTCGCTGCTGGAGATTTCAGTTTGGGGATTTTGGGTTTGGGGATTTCGTCTTGAAGAAAATGTCACCAACCAACCCCTTGAACACCTTTCGAACCTTAACTCTTTCTAAGGGTATGTTTTAAAAGAACTTTAACTTGGAAATAGCAACAGAAAACCCCCTGCTTATCAGCCAACAATGACTGGTATCATCTTCGTCTTGTTTTGCTGCTGTGAACTTACCGTATTTTGCTTTTGAATAAATTAATTCCTTATTAGTCTGCTAAAGTGACAACTGAATTGAAAATAGAAGTCAGAACCGAAGTCAGGCCGTGTGTGAATCACGTTAAAATGTTTATAAAGACTTGACGTTTGGTTAAAATTTGACGTTTGGTTAAAAATGAGATCAAATTTAGACATTTGCTGTGTGAATTGCGTTAAAAGGGATGTTTTAACCAATATTTCTGCGCAGAACTAAAAAATTTCCGTCATGATTTAAGTAATTTCCTTCAACAAAAAATGTTTTTCTTCTTCTAAAAAACAACCTATGTTTAATTTATTGTTCTCGATTTTACAGCGGTAATTGGATATTTGAAGCAACAGTAAGAAATCTTCAAACGAAATTTCCCATTTTGGATGATTAATGTTTTTTTCGTGTAGTAGCACTGAAAAAACTTGTTTCTCAGCTGATATTTGTTATCATCTCAAAAGAAACAATTATTAAGTTTTTTTCCATTTAAAAATTATAATCTTTGGGAATATCAGTGCAATTATATAATTAACATAGAAGTACAAAACAAAATAAGAAAACAGAAGCAAACTTCTCTATCATTCATGAGAAATTTTAAACCCAACTGCTCTACAGCAGGATGAATTTTAACCCATTTTATTCACCACGCTAGTGTCAAGTTTTAACTAAACGTCAAAGACGCTTCGCCTTCGGCTTCATCTGACGTTTACGAGTTCAGCTATAGGAATTTAATGCTTGCTATCACAATGAAGCTTCGACCTCCCGTTTCGTACGTAACGTGACTCCAAACGGAAGCTCTCGTTCAAAATATGACGAGCTTTTGCTTTGTCTGACAGCTCAACAGCTGTTTTAAAAAAAAGTACACAGAAAATTCATTTGTTTTTGGAGCAGCGTTACCACCAGTGATCACTTTATAACAAGATTGGAAACCTACCTACGTTTTACCCTCCAAATACCGCAAAAGTTATTTTTTTTCATACACACATACTCTTGCAGCAAACTTGCTTTATTATGTAGGCAATTGTATCATTATTACAATAAAACGCATACTCTTACAGCTAACCTGTGTCTTTAAGTTTGTATTACACGCATACTCTTACAGCTAACCTGCTCCCCTAGCTTGTAGGCAAATGTCATTTTGACAGCAAGGTTTCCAATCGAAGTAGATTTGGGAATAAAGCGAAGTAGATTGAGAAAAGGAAAAGTAGATTGAGAAAGAGCTAAGAGGATTTTAAATAGTGTATATTATACTGGCCATGGAAACATTGACGCAAAGAGGGACAGTTGTTTATCAAGAGTTCATAGATCAATTTGGTCCATGTCCGAATTGTGTAAAAATGTTCGATTTAATTTTGACACTATATGGTGGATAAAATATGACACTAGTGATTAAATTCAACCATCATTCGCACTCGGCCTAAAATATTAAACTATTCAATACAAGCACGTAACTCATACTTTGCGTATTTGTATGGGTTGACATTTCGTGAGTTCCGAACTACGGTAAAGTGGAAAGTAGGTTGTCAAGCATGGGAAAACTCATTTTGTCCTCTATTTAAATTGGATTTGACAAAGTCTGTGTTGAATTATTATTCTGAAGTTCGTCTAAAGGCGGTCGAGACGGGGTTCGTGGGGTCAGCTAGTTTTTTCATCAATAAGAAAAACTTAAAATATAAGAAAAAGAATATTATGTCACTGTTTAACTGTGTTCAGTTTTGTTTTGAAAAAAAAGAGTGCTTGAGTCAAATTAAAAATATGTAGATTTTTTTGATCCAAATGAGTCCTAGCGTCAGCGATAAAATATGAAAGTCGTGTTTTTTTCACTAAGTACTCAGTAGCTAGCACAGTAATCAAGTGCGAATAAAACGCTCCAACTCACTTTATCTGTAAAATTCAATTTGTACGGCAATTGTTACATACAACGTCGCAAAATGGACCTGAGGGTTGCGCCTCGGATACACAATTTTAGCAAGTACTTCAACCTAAGCGAGTGCATAACTCAGATAAGCTCAGGTCATAAGATTTGCGTAGTAAAATAATTCATCTTAACGCTAGCAGCGCTGTCTTCATTTCAATGATTGAAAGTTCAATCGCCGGCATAACTGTCATTTTTTTAACTGGCCTTTTTATCGACTGCAATCCAAATTGTTGTTGTTTGCCAAGGGAAATTTTGCTGTGCTGGCTACTGAGTAGTGAAAAAAACACGACTGAAGACAAACAAGTAACATTTCAAAATTGTAAGGAATGTTTCAAATTGTTTTTTATCTTTAATCCAGCGAAATAATATAATCCTGTTAATGTTTTCAAAGCTGTGTATAGTCAGCAAAAGCGTGTTATTTACATAAGCTGTTCTATTGCAACTACCATTCAAAAAATAACTCGTTTATTATGCATTGAAGAAAAAATATAAAAGTGTAATTGTTTTACAAAAAAAAGAACAAAACAAAACTCAACAACATGCAACCAATTTGTTATGTTTTCTCTACTAACGAAACAATTGTAAAATTTACACCTTACCTTTACATTTTTTAGTTGATTAATACCACAGTGAAATAAAAAGAACATAAGAAATACAATAATGACAACAGTTTCTTTTTTTTTTTAATTAACATGCAAATTATTTTATATATAGCAAATCATCTTTTCACATCGAACTTGCAGCATTATCATATATATACCAAACTTTTACGTTTTCTCTGCGGATTTTTGTTTATTTTTACTATACACATTTTTTTTCTTACAAGAGCTTAGGGTTTTTAAGACGAGGATAGATTTTAAGTTTAAACCAACATTTTTTTGTAATTGGTTATTTTGATTAGTTTTAGTTTTAAGAATAGTTTTGAGAAAATTAAGTGCTACATGTATGTAGAACTTTTGAGATAATAATCTTGAAAGATTGCACGAAAAAGTTTTGCTGTTAATTTTAAATATAAAAATAAATATTTTATTTTATATTTTAAATTAATTTGTTTAATACACGAAATATACAACAATAAAACTGCATAGCAAAACTTCTACACACATAACATTTAGATTTTCGTTAAGATTATTTAGGAAAAAAAAAATTAAAATAATTTTTTTTATTTTTAAAATTAAATTTTAATTTTTTTTTTAAGTTTATTATTAAATGCGGTTTAAGAAGTTAGCAATTTATATTTATGTATATAATATTGAATTATTTATTAAGTTTTGCAGTTTACGTGTGTATTTCAAAAAGGAAACAAATTTAGAAAATCAAATGACCTGATATTTCACTGGCAAGTAATAGATGATGCTGTTGCGATAGATGTGCTTGATGAGCCTTCTTCTTCTTACCAGTGGAATTTGAGGGCGCTTTAAGCGCAGCCTCATCGGGCTTATCATCCGAATGAAATACAACTGTCCATCGATCAAGGCGAATTTCTTCGGCTTCGATAACATCGCGTAGTAAATTGAGTGGATCCTCACCGCCTGTATAGCCAGAGCCCCAACAAAGGACTCGAGCTAGATCATTTCCTGGAATGAGGACAAATTTATGTGGTACTTGACATTTGTTAGTAACAAGCACAAATTACCTGTTCCTAAGGGTACAATTGCACAAGGTGGACTCGAGCATTCTGAATCCTGACCGACATTGTCCAAGCATTGCAATACCCAGCCAATAGTTCCATCACCTCCACAAACTAGGATTTTATAGTGTTTGATTTGTCGGAATACATACAAGCTGGAAGAAGAATTTCATTTAAAAAAAAAACTGTGTTTTGTTGACGAGTTAATTTGAATTACCCTGGCAAAGGACCTCCATTATCCAGATCAAATACTTGGTAAGGATTCAATAATTTTCTAAAGCTCGATATTAATTCTAAGCCTTGACATCCACCTGATTTAACATTGACAAACACAAGTAAGGGTCTTACATCGGATGGCACCATACTTGGTTCGATATTTGGAAGAAGTAAGACAAGTAGTTTTTTGTCTTCGATGACAGTCTCCCGAAGGTTATAAAATGCTCGAACCTGTGTATAAAATTAATCAAGTTGAATAGGCATTAAAACCATAAAGAGGCACAATTCTTGCCATGAACACCAGAAGCCAAAGTAATAAACACAAAATAGAGAAGGATTAACCCTATTCTTTGGATTAAATTTAAAATGCTATTAACAAAATAAAATTAATCTTAACTGACGTTTGCTAGCTTATTCCACCGTGGAGGGTGGTTAAGCGGAAGAATAAAAAAAAAATGTTCAAAAGATGGCGACACAATCGATTGCCATATATATAGCAAGGACAACAACGAATTGGTTGACAAGTGTCAACAACAACTAAATCCCAAAGGGAATTTTTGATCAACGTCACTTTACTATTTTAGCCGTTTCTTTTCACTAACACTAACTTGCCAACATAGTAATCAAGTGCGAATAAAACGCTCCAACTCACTTGATCTGTCCAGAGACTCAGATGGCTCGGTCATTTAGAGCGGATGGACACCAATGCTCCGGCTCGGAAAGCCTTCGACACTATTCCCGAGGGACGTAGGAGGAGAGGAAGACCGCGCCGCAGGTGGTGCACTCAAGTGGGAGAGAACCTCAATTAACTTGGAGTGCAAAACTGGGGACAGCTAGCTAGGGACCGAGCTGGCTGGCGGAGACTGTTGATTGAGGCCCAAGTACACAACGGCGCCACCTTAAGTGAGTAAGTAACCCACTTTATCAACTCAATTTGTATGGCAATTGTTACACATAACGTCGCAAAATGGTCTTGAGGGTTGCGCCTTGGATTATTTTTTGTAGCAAATACTTCAACCGAGAGATTTCAGAGCCCAGATAAGCTCATATCATTAGATTTAATTATTCTTCTTAACGCCATCAGCGCTGTCTTCATTTCAATAATCGAAAGTTCTATCGCCGTCACAACTGTCATTTTTTTTACTGGCCTTTTTATCGACTGCATTCCAATTTTTTTTCTTTTGCCGTGTTTTTTTCACTACTCAGGAGGCACCACAGCCAAATTTCCCTTGGCAAACAACAACAATTTGGGTTGAAGTCGATTAAAATGCCAGTAAGAGAGTGATAGTTGCGCCGGCAAAAAAACTTTCAAGTATTGAAATGAAGATAGCGCTGTTGGCGTCAAGAAGAATTATTTTGTTACGCTAATCTAATGGTCTAAGTTATGAACTTAGGTTGTAGTATTTGCTATTTTTCTTCATCCGAGGTTTAACCCTCAGGTCCATTTTTTGACGTTTTATGTAACTATCGCCGTTTCAATTGAACTTGACAGATAGAGTTGGGGCATTTTATTCGCTCTTGAATACTGTGCTGGCTACTGAGTAGTGAAGAAAACGCGGCTAATGATGAATTGTGGATTAACTATTATTCTATGGGTTAATTGGAATTGTCGTTTTTGTTTATAAATATGGCTACAATTGTATAACTTCTACTTACAGCTTTTTGCGAATCCTCAAATGTCAACACAACCGATCCATATTCATAGTAAATCGGGCCAATAGTCATAAATCGATTCTCCTCGGTCAGATAACGTCCCAAAATTTGTTCATAATTCCTTTGCGATAGTCCCGGTGGTAAATTACCAACGAACAAAGCAATATTTGGTCCATGCGGATCCTGTTTGTGTTGCATATAAAATCGCATTAATTCCATTTGTCGTATTGAGTCATTTCCTAGTTGTTTCATAATATCCCATGGACGTTCGTTCCATGAAAGAATTCTCTCCGATACACCACGATCCAATAGCACCTCGGAACATCTTTGAAAATAAGAAACCAAAGAAAATTTAAATTTAAGAATAGTTCGTGGAGAATCAAAGTGTCCTTACCTATAATCCTGAATTTGATTATCCTGCAAACCGAATTTATCGAGTGCATCACGAATCAAATCCTTGATGGTAGTTGAATTATCTACAGGAACACTAACATATGGATCTTCAAGCGATGACTGCAATTTGCCAGGATAAACACGCACAAAACCGTTATCCTTATCATGAAACCGAAGATAGATAGCGGGCCGTTTGCCTTCGACGTGTATCAAATTAAGTACTGGTGTTGGATCAGATAGTGGTGCGTCTTCATTTCCAGCTGTCGCGTATAAATCGGTTAGGTAAAATGCCTGAATTATAAAAATACATCTTAATAAAACTGCGAGTTGTTTGCTATTTTGTTCGAATTTGAATTCTTACACTTGGATCCCTAGTAATATGAAATGCTCTCAATGAAGTCGTTAATAGTTGTTGTAATGTACATGTCCTAGCAATTGTAATGACACGGTAAAGCTGCCGTCTCAAGGAACTATTTCCATCGAACACTTTTATCATTTCTAAAATTTCATTTCAAGTTAAAACAAATTAGTTGAAAATTTTAAGACACTGCTAATGAGTGCTGTGGAAACTTAATAGGATTAATTTTTTATCATAATATTTGCAGAATGTTTATAGATTGACTTATCGCACTGATGGTTGCATGTAAAATGTATCAAAGTAGGAACTCAATAGATTTATGCATTTTTCAGAAAAACATATCAATTCATCAATTGAATATCTACATCTTTGAAAACTGGTTTTGTAAGCTGAAATTCAGATATTACGTCTCTAAATCATTGATAAATCCGGTGTTCCTCAAGGGAGTCGTTTAGGACCCCTTCTTTTTAAATTGGCTATTAACGATGCCCCGCTATGTGTTCAAAACAACATAAAGAGTTTTTCATTGTGGTGTGAGATTTAAAGCATGAATCCGATAATGTCAAACAATGACTCTTTAAAAGAAGCGAATACCAACCATTGAATAAGAAGTATAGGCAGCGGTGCTAGCTACATGTACAGTGTACGTGAGTGAAGCAACAAAAATGTCTGATGATGTCCATTTTTGGGGTATGTGCTGTCAATTTTTGGGGTATGTGCTGTCAAATTTTGACTGTGTTGTCAGTTGAGTTCAGGGGGTTATTATATCTATTCGTGATTGGTAAGGCGCTGCAATTCTTTGAGTTTCCGTGGTGTGCACGGTTGTTTCGAATAGTTCTTCCATCGTGTTTTGAAACGTTTTGATTTGTTGATTGTATTACCAGCAACTAGAAAATACTTCCATATTTGCCCCTTGACAATATTTGAGTCACTGTCTATTGTGAATTATATCTTCAAGAATTTGAATGCTCTAAAATACATTTTGAAGATTTCCGAAAGCCGAATGGAAAAGAGAAAAGTGGATAGAAATTCTTATAATGGATAGAAACTGTTTTTTGTTCAAAACACTTTCACCAACTGATTTTATACTTGATGGTGCAAGAAAAAAAGGTTATTTCCTTCCGCAATGCCATATGTCTGACCATTATATTAAACGCTTGTTCAAGTTGTAAATAGAATTTGCTTTTAAAAATGATCAAAATAGGCTTAATAAACGTGTTGAATTACGGATGAAAAATGAAGAAAATGTACTGGAAAATAAAAAAAATTGAACATTATAAATCGTGCATGTGCACCTTTACTAAAAAAGAATTGAGATTGAAAAAAAAGTTGAAGCAAAATCGATGAAATCTTGATTCATTCAAATTTCGCTTGGGCCCCTGAGATTAACTATTCAACTGCAGATCAGCCCTGTTGTAATGCGTTTGTGTTTGTGAAACTCACACTACTTAGAAAAATGCTTCAATTCTTTTTCATAAGGCCCCTTCCTGTACTTCTTATTCAATTATACAACTTCTTATGACTACTTATACAATCTGACAGTTGTAGTTTTATTTACATCATGTTAAGACTTTTCTGAGCATATAACAGAATCTTCAATAAAGCCAATTCAATGCATTGATTTATAAAACGGTAACCACCGGGTACTGGTTATATCACTAGAAATAACTTGCCAAACTTGTAAACACAAGTACAAAACGGAGAAACATAAGCACTTTTACAACGGCCCTACAGGTTAGTGCGAGGTGTTAACAACCCTTCCACAGTAAAAAAAATGAAGTTATGAAATAGGCATAGCCTCCGTAATGACCCTCCTCTGATGGCAACCAGACCCGGAACGACAACAGACTATGCATTGAGAGTTTGTGCCTGAAATGTAAGAACACTCTACAGTCCAGGTGCATCCAAAAACGTAAATCTGTCCTCACGCAGTATAAGGCAGACATTACTTCAATCCAGGTAATACGATGGATAGGATCAAGGACAATGAAAAGGAAAAATGTTTACATATATTACAGCTCTCATTAAAGAATGCACATATTTGGATGTGGATTCGTTGGCTTAGATCGAAAGTCATGATTTCAAGCCAGTTAGTGATTGCCTTGCTGTAATCCGCATCAAGGCCACACTATACAACATCAGTACAATATGTGCACACACCCCTACTGATTATGCTGATGAGTCTAGCAAGGACATCAAAATCGTTAATCGGAGATTGAAAATACAGCGATAACTAGCACTAGGTGTCCAAGACGAAAGATCTACACAGCAACCTGGCGATCTCCGAATGGTCGAACCACCAATCAAATCGACAATTTGCTAATCGGGGCAAGGCACGCATCCAACATCTTGAACGTGCGCACTTTCCGAGGAGCAAATGTCGACTTTTATACCTAGTGCCTAGGTTTAGAGCTCTATTTTCGAATGCCAAAAAAACACCTCTGGCCTAAAAAAACAAGAGAATGATAGACTACAGTGAGTGCATTAGTGAGCGACTCTCCGCCGTCCTCTCAAATACTGCTGATGTCAACACCTTGTGGAGCCAATATCGCGAAAGAACGTGTGGTATGATGATGAATGTGCGTTATTGAAAAGAGAGGCGGAAAATGGACCATTGCCGATGCTTCAACGGAAAACAAGAGCAGCCGGAGAAGAGTACCGAATAAAAAAGAGAAATGAGAAAAAGACAATGCAAATGAAGACAAGAGAATACGCAGTTTCTCACGGCCCAAGAGCAACACCGGACGTATCCTTAAAAGGTCAAAGCAAGTAGCTTCTGGCTTCAGAACCGGGATACAAGCTCCTCGAAAAAGTGAAGAAAACCTAGTCACCGAAGCACAGGGGATTGTAGTTGTTTTCAAGCAGCACTTCCGTGCTGAATGCGCATAATCGGCCCTATCGAGGTAACCGTCGGAGCGGAATTTTCTCCGATTTGCTCCGGATTTTGCTTCGAGGTAGTTCTCCGACAGGCAAAATGTCTCCGATTCGGAGGAAATCGGAGAAAATTCCGCTCCGACGGTTACCTCGATTGGGCCGAATGTCGAGGGAGCCAATGACGAAAGAGAAACGAGACCAGTCAATGAAGACCCAGTCTCAGGCCCCAGAACCCACCATTTTTTCATCGACTTCAAAGCGTATGATGGCGATGCCTGAATTCGACATACCGGAAAAACTGATCCAGATGTACCGCATGACGCCTAATAACACGCAGTGCAGTGTGCAAATGGGTAACAGCTCATCCGAGTTGTTTCAAACATGCGCAAGGTTTAGACAAGAAGTTGCACTGTTATATGAGTTGTGACTACCTGGAGCCAGATAGTGCGCAAGGCAGGTGTGATCACGGAAGACACTATCTTCAATAAATGCACCCAGCTCCTAGGCTATGTGGACGACATAGACATCATCGGTCGATCTAAAAAAGCTGTGCTTGAGGTCATCACAGCGATTGAAGAACAGGCGAAATAGCGAAAAAGTCACTGTTGGAGTTCACCTACCTTGGAACAAACATCAATCCCATAAACGTGGAGATCCGACGTAGAATTACCCTATCGAACCGCTGCTACTTGGGTTTGGCAAAACAACTGGGTTCAAAACTCCTTACTCGAAAGACAAAGTGTAACTTTGATTTAACCAGTCCTATTCTACGGCGCTGAGTGTTGGACGATAACTTAAAAAGGGAATTGATAATGGGCAGTTTCGAAAGAAAAATTCTGTGACGGATTTTCGGTATACGATGATAACGAATGGAGAAGAAAGTTCAAACGAAAACTGTATGAGCTGTACCAAGATGTGGATGTAGTCCAGAAGGCCAATAAAAGACGACTACATTGGCTCGACCACATAGAGCAAATGGACGACAACGCTCTAGCCAGGAAAGTCTTCTCATTCCAGCCCAAAAGTTCGAGACGGCAAGGAAGACCGAACCTACGGTACAAGGACCAAGTGACTGGCGGATGCCACAGCTTTTGGTTTTGGTGACTGGAGAGTGCATGCGAGGAAGGCTGTTGTATCCCAGGCTTGGATCCTTAATGGATTGGGAGTGTTTCCATTGCATATCAAGATATAATTATTTTATGGAGTCTTGGGTTTTTCACAAGAAAAATGGTATTTGGAATGAATATTGAGTGTAGTTGCAATGACTGGGGAGGACAGAGTGCAGTAAAAGTTGTCCTTCATTCTCGTAGTACGGAGAAAAACGAATCTCTATCCTTGACAGCACATACGTAGCAGTTAACTGATGAGCATTCATAGAAGCGTGAGTATTACAACGGAATTGCTTAAGAGAAGGAATGCAGCTAGCAACGATAAACGATAAACCAGATCGGTCACTAACTTTAGGGAGCAAGGATTATTTTCCTGCAGCCAAAATACCATTTGTATGTTTTTGCCCTATCAATTGCGAATTCCCCGGTTGTAATAAGAATCAAATATTTTTCTTATATTTTTCACCAAAAAACTTACCCTGATCACGTTCTTCTCTCTCTTTTTCTTTCTTTTCTTTATCCTTATCGGATTTGTGCGTTTGTGTGTCAGCACGATAGTGAGTGGGTCCAACGCCACTACCTCCTCCAGTTGAACCACTACCACTGGCTGATTGATCAGTTTTACTGAATGCTTCATCTTCCTTCGACTTAGGTACGTCACCACTACTAAACTCTTCGGATATACTTCGAGCTAAAACATGGAAGCAATTGCAAAAAAAAAAATAAATAAACAATAAATTTATTTTCAAAATAATATAATTTTTTCGTTAGATTAAAAAAATTGTGAAAACAAATTACTGTTTTTCTTAAAATTAAGTTTATTGATGCATCATTGTCTTAATCCTTTAAAAATTTCATAAAAGCTAAAAAAAAAAATAATAAAAGTAGAAAGGTTTAACCTTTTTTTCTTAGGAACTAATAGGCGGGGAGTCTCCATACAAGAAATTCCCGTCATCGCGCCCACTAAAATTTTAAATAAGGAATAAAAGATAAAGCCACATTGCAACAGGTATGCGCAGCCTTTCCGGCTAACTAAATTCACGCCAACCGATTCGCTTGGTTTTATCTTCCATTCCTGATTTAAAATTTTAGTGGGCGCGATGACGGGAAGTTCTTGTTTTGGGGCTCCTGGGCTACAAGAAACTGAATGAAATTCAAGAGCTTCAACTGAAAAAGTAAAAAAGTATTTTTTATCGAAGTTCTTAAAGGATTGGACAATTCTTTTTACAAGAAACAATATACATATAAGTTATTATAAACATGTTGCTAAGATATTTTATTCGTATACACACAAAAGCAAACAAAACTTACATAAAATATTACTTCTTCATGCAAAAAATCATTCATGCCAGCATTATTGTGCAGAATTTTATTAGAAATTGTGTTTATTATTTTTTTTTTAATTCATAGGTAAGAGTTATTGATGTGAGGTAGAACCAAATATTGTTTATTGAAAAGAGAAAACAAGAGTGTTAAAGAATAAATTGTGAGTAAAATGCGATACATAGAATATTTTTTAGAGATAGGTATGTATAGTTTTTTAGGCGAATAGGAGAAAAAACATGGTGTTAGATGTAAAAGTGTGGTAGATTTATTTGAGATAGTATGTATTACTTTGAAAGATAAATAAAAAGACCAAAACATAAGGAAAACAAAATAAATTATAAAAATATTGTTTAAAAGTTTCTTCCTTGTTAAGTGCAGTTTATGCCCAAAAACAGACAGACAACAGATAAATTTGCCTGTGCAATTTTCTTCCTCTTTCTCTTCTCTCTCTTAAAGTGGTTGCTCTTTAACCGAAGTAAAGTTTAGGGTGTTCCAATAGGAACCTCACCTTATTGTCTGAAAAAAATGTTTACCGAAATTCGGAGTCTATGACCGCAACTTTACAGGCCAACAATTCCACCCACCCGACATTGACAAAGTGAAGATAGCGATATCTAAACTTAAGTCGAACAAAGCCGCTGGAGCAGACAGGCTAGCCACCGAACTGTACAAAGCAGATGGCGATGATTTGGTTAGGAGAATGCACCAACTCATCTGAAAAATTTGGTCAGAGGAAAGCATGCCCGACGAATGGAACCTCAGCATCGTAAACCCGATCCTCAAGAAAGGATATCCCCTGAACTGCACCATTTACAGAGGTATAAGTCTCCTTAACATCGCCTACAAGATCTTGTCTGCCGTGGTGTGTGAATGTTTGAAGCCCTTCGTCAATAACCTGATAGGTCCCTTATCAGTGTGGCTTCAGAGCCGGAAAGACCACCATCGATCAAATATTCACCCTACGGCAGATTTTGGAGAAGACTCAGGAACTTCAAATCGATACCTATCACCTTTTCATCAATTTCAAGACCGCGTATGACAGCGTCTGCAGAGACCAATTGTATAGAGCCATGTCTAGTTTTGGCATCCCAGAAAAACTCGTCCATCTGTGTAAGATGACAATGGAAAACTCACGCTGTTCCATCATGGTCGGAAAAAACCTTACGGACGCATTTGCTGACAAGGCGGTGCGCTGTCATGTGATTTCTTCAACATCATTCTTGAAAAGATTGTGCAAGGTTCCAACGTCAACACCAAAGACACAGTCTTTTAAAAGTCCGTCCAGCTACTAGGATACACAGACGACATAGACATAATCGGAAGAACACAGCGTGATGTCAGTGGAGCGTTCGTGAGTCTTGAGACGGAAGCCAGGAAGATGGATCTAGCGGTAAACGAGGGCAAGACCAAGTTAATGCTGTCGACAAGAAAGGACTACCAACATCGACGTCTTGGAGCAAATGTCAACATAGACAGATTTAACTTCGAGGGAGTTAAGGACTTCGTCTACCTAGAATCCGCTATCAACTCAGGCAAAAACACCAGCGCTGAAATCAAACAGAGAATCACTTTTGCCACATTGCTTCTTTGGACTTAGAAGGCAATTGAGTACTAAAGTCCTCTCCCGAGCAACTAAGGTGACGCTCTACAAAACCCTAATCATCCCGGTCCTAATGTATGGTACAGACACATGGACCATGACAACATCCGATGAAAACGCTTTGGGCTGCTTTAAGAGAAAAATGTTTCCAGTAATTTTTGATCCTGTCTGCATAAATGGAGAATGGAGACGAAGATTCAAACAAAAACCGTACCTACGAGCTACTCAGCGACACTGCCCTAGCCAGAAAAATTAAGGTCCAAAGACTTAGATGGTTGGGACATGCAGAGCGAATGGAAAACAATTCTCTGGCTCGTAGAGTCTTCGAACTGCAGCGCCATTATAAGTGATTAATGGTGTTTTTAATTGGCAATCTGGAAGTAAAAAAAAGCATTCTGAAAGCGTTCAATTGGGCAAAAGTGACAGTTCTGATTCTGAAAAGAAGAGAATTTCCCTTCTGATTTCAAAAACAGAATGCTTCTTTTTCAATTCCAGATTGCCAATTAAAAACGCCATAAGTAAGACCGCAACTTTAAGGCTGAAACACAGACACATTACGATGCCACTTTCTTGGGTTTTCTTTAAATGAAATTTCTCTCTCTCTCCTTTTTTCACAGCTGTTGAGCTGTCAGACAAAGCAAAAGTGTTCAGCATATTTAAATATAAATACCGTTTGGAGTCATATTGCGTAACATTACGTAAGGAACGTGAGGTCGAATCTTCATTGCATGCTGAACCCGTAAACGTCAGGAGAAGCTTAGGAGCTGAACAGAATGCGTCGCCTTACAACGAAAATGACAACTTAGTAACGTGACGAGTTGGATATTTCCGTACAGATTTCAGCTATCATTTTCGTCATCCATTTTTCGGTCGTCCTTAGTAGACAGGCGATAACAAGTTTATTGCAAATATTTGAATTTACATATTCGTTGTGTGATATTACTATGTCATTGAGACAACGCGTCAGTCAAAAATATCACTGTCTTTCAGGCGTTCAAAGCAAATCAAGCAATTCCACGGCGGCGTTCTTAAGAAATGATCATGATTACCGATTAAGGCCCGGACCGGAAGATATGGACTTGGACTGCATGTGGTTTCAGCAGATAGAGTAAGTTTGATGAGCGTTACCGTTTAATAAAATGGCCAACATTATTTGTGTCTACAAAAACCGAAGGAGCATAAATAACATACGAGTATCGAACGAAAGCATTTTTTGTGCAGATGTGCAGTGATTATATATTATTTAAATGTGTTGAACCGAAATTGTTTTAAACAATACATTAAGATTGAGGTTATTGAAACAAAAACAATTAAAATGGTAGTGGAAGTTGTGTCAAACAGCTGTCGTGTTCGCGAAGAAATGTCAGAAATGTCATTAAGGTGGGTTCACACTGTTGTTCTCATTACCCAAATCTGCCAACAGGGCAGAATCTGATAAACATGTTGTTGAATGTGAACCCCCTGAAATGAAGAATCAACGCCCTCGAATTTCGAGAGCTGTGTCGACTACTTTTAATAAATGGTCCGAATACTTTCTCTTGGCTCAAGACATGAGCTCAGCTCAGAGCCAATATTGAACGCGCTGCCGATTTGGCCGAAATGTGCGGTTGAGTCATCGAAAATTAGGGCCAACGAATCGAAAATTTGAAAAAGTTAAACAAACAAGGTCTGCGTGAACAAAAGAATTCATATTTGTTTATGTCAGACTTAAAGCTATTCTTTTTCTCCAACAAGTCTTACTCTACAGTTCAGCGGCGCGACCGACGCGGCGGCACCGAGAACTATCGAAACTAAATTTGTTGGTACATTAACTGGATACTTAATATTAGTAACAATTTAAGAGGTCCATTCCATTGTAGAAAGAACCTCGCTACAGGGAAAAAGCACTTTGTTTCGGCGACGCACGGGAGGACACATGTATCAGACTTCAACCGGTGGAAGCATGCAGAGTCCCGGAATGAGTTTTACATGGCTTAGGAGTCGGTTAAGTAAGTAAGTTATGTCGTTTAAAAACTAAAATTCAAAATAAATAAATTACCTTTAATTTACAATTGACAGTATTCATATGTTAATTTACAAACAAATTCAAAATTACAAAAAAATCACCAGAGTTGTTATCAAAAATTATGTTAACCAAATATAAGACACAAAAAAAAAAACGAATTCCTTTAAGACAAAATATCGCATGTCAAAACCAAAAATTAAAAAAAATTAAACGAAAGAAAAAGAAACAAAATTATAAGATCCGTGATCACCTCTCCGTTCTCTGTGACGTGGTTTTCTCATTCCAAACGATATTCGCCGCATCCTCTTCATCAACCTACTAAACAATCGATCTTTATCGATTTTCCCATCACTCTCTTCACATCCATTTTGCAAGCGATGTGTATCGCTTATCGCATAGAAATTATCATCGTAAGGCTGATAATTTCCATCCTCATCCTGAATTGTTATTTCAATATTTTGCGAAACCGTATCCAGATTGAAATCGTTCTTGCAATTATTATTACCGGCATTATTCGAGATTTTTCGTTTCGTAAAGAATCGAGCATACCGCTTGCTTGCCGGCACTTTTGCATGACCGGGCTCCTGAAACGATTTACTTCGACCCACCGACGACGATTCACTCGAATTCGCCGAGTAGCTTGGTGTTGTTGTTCCTCCTTCTCCATGACGTCCACCACTTGACTTTGCCGTCGATAGTAAATTCCCCACAACAGCACCACAATTGTCATGCGATTTGGTGACAATTCGAGTATCGTTCCAGTTATTTCGATTATCAATCGATACATTACTACTATTACAGCTTATATTACTACTTACTAAATTCGTACTAGAGTCTATATCGTCAGCTGTCAAATCGCCACCACCGCCAGTGTCTGAAGTTTCATAGAAACTCTCATTCAAAGATGGATCAAGTTCATCGGCAGAACCAGATGCCAGCGCAATTACATTTCCGGTATCGTTGCCATTATGGTACTCCTCGTTAATATCATCGATATCATCTTCAGTCGTATTCGAGTTTGAGTTGCGATTTAATTTCTGCCAACTTTTTCGATTTATCACATTGATTTTTCGAAATATATTCGTTAAGCTGCGAGAAGCACTGCTCGAGAGACTCGGTTCAGTGGTGTTGTCATTTTTATTGGTTGATGATTTTCTGTGGCGTGTTTTTTTGCTATCGGCGGCGGCGGATTTTTTCTTAGCATCTGACGAATGTAAGAGTAGATGAAAATTCGAATTGGTTTTGGGGCGTTTTTTATTTCGCTGCAATTCTTGTCTTATCGATAAATCACTATCGCTGGTGGCTTCGCATAAACCTATTGTTCTTAATTCCGCTAAATATAAAAGAATTTGTATGTTTTGTTTGTTTGAAAATAATATACAAAGGATAAAATGAAGTTAAAGTAAACAAAGAAAATTGAGTTATGGAAACACAAATAAAAACAGGTAACGGTTTTTTTTTACATCAGAAGTGTTAGGTATGATAAATGGTAAGAAGTTCTTAAAGATCATATGATAAATATTTTAATTTTTTGATTTCATCTGAAAAGTTTTTTGGACAGAAGCAACAAAAAAAAAAAAAAACAAAGAGCAAATATTGTGATTTCAATCACTGCAAAATATTTTAACACAATTTTTTATCTTTTCACAAATCTTTTGGACTTCAGTTTGACAGATATTAACGTAACGTGAAAGGAGTACAAATAGGACGTGTTTCTTTTTTGTTCTTGGCTCTAGGCCATGGCAAAGCCAGAGTATAACGCATAGATCACATTTGACAAAGTAATTTTTAGTTTTTTAAACTATTCCTCGGATAGCAAGTTATGTCGTTATGACACATTGAAGACTTTTTGCTAATGCTCCCAGGGTATCAACAGTAGAAATTACAAAGTAAATTTACCGCGGATTTACATTGTTGGATATTTAATTGAGTACCGATGAAATGCGTACTGTAAATAACAATATTCAACTATTATCTTTACCGTTGTCTACTATTTTTTTGTTCTGAAATAGAAAAAATTACGCTTCGTTACGGAACGCATTTAAATGTGTCAAATGTTTACTATTCGTTTCTAATCCCAACTCATTTATAGGAAGTGAGTTGAAAGTGTTGATTTGTCAAAGTGATTTGCTTACATTTTCAAATCGAGAATTTGTGTTTAGTTTAAGGTTTTTGCAGCAGCAACATAAAAATGCAATAATTCACGTATTAAATGAGATGGAGGTTATGTTCTTTTCTTGTTTGACAGATAAACAAAAACGCGTATTTTCAACTATTTTCAACGAAGTCCACCTATGACACTTCAACTATTTTCTTGACAAACCAAGGGTAGTCAAAGATTGTTACCAACAGAACGCACCGATGTGCTGCATAAAATGTTGTTACCATTGAAACCGTTTGATGTATCTTCATTAATCTCTTAACGCATTATTTTGCTTCCTCATTGGGGTTTAACATTCCTTAGCTTGAGAAGTCTATGAAAAGTGTTTCTAGAAATGAATTTTAATTCAATTTGCATGCAAAACTGTCAGCGCGATGTCAAGGCAATTCACAGCTTTTAAAAGTATAAATCCGTAGACATACATAATGGTAAGCGAACAGATCTTTTTTTCGTTTTAAGCTTCGTATATCTTAATTGTAGTACGATGACGGATATCACTATAACAACAAACTGTTAAGCCATGCGATTACTAGCCCCCACAGAAGGGAAAGATTACGAACCCAAAAACAAGTTCTACGAGCTCCTCGGCTTCGACTTTAAAAGCTGGGAAGAGAGAACATCTGTGGTGGAACAGTTGGAAAAAACCTACAAGTACGGCTTCAGGCTTATCGATTTTGCAGCGTGGCGAAACATAGTAGTAGCAAATACGCGTTTATCACATCTTAACATCAACAAAGCGACCTGGAGGTCTCTAGACCAACTAACTGTCAACCAGATTGATCATATTGAGATCGACGTAAGGCACTCTTCAAGGAAGCCATTAGGTATGCTGCCTCTGATATGCTGGGTATCACACGGCCATCAAAACGAAATCCCTGGTACATGCAGCCAAGCAAGAAGCATATAAAGCAACGCTGCACAGGAGAACGAGAGCAGCTCTGGAGATCTCCTAGCAGAAAAGGACAAGAGAACACAAGCTCTTTAGAAAGAAAACCAATTGATCGAGGATGTTGAGAGACTAAAAACAGGAATGAGGTTAGCAAGTTTTATGTCTCAAGGTTACAGAGCACGAACTGAAGTTTTGAAGACCAACAGGGAAATATTGTAGAAGAGTCACAGTTAATGCTGAGAATATGAGAGGACCACTTCTATAGACTTTACAATGGCGATGACGAATCAAGTTCCGCTGTCAGGCAGAATAAACCATTCAATGATGACGATGCAAGCCAAGACCTTGAAGAGGTGGAGATATAGCAATATCTAAGCTTAAGAACAACAAAGCTTCGTGAGCTGACGGCGTCACTGTCAAACTCTTCAAAGCGGTCGGCAATGACTTGGTAAGTAGCATGCACCAACTCATCTGCAAAATGTTCGCCCGATCATCGAGGAGACCCTCCAAACTGCACTAACTATAGAGCCATCATCCACCTTAGCATCGCCTATAAGATTTTTTCTTCATTACGTCAGCAGCCGTTTGTCAACAAATTGTCCTGGTCTAAGGACACACTGTACCATATCATTGTAGCTTTAGACCGGGAAAGTCCACCATCGATCAAAAATATTCACATTACGGCAGAGCCTGGAAAAAACCCAAGAGTTCCAAATTGACACCTACCATCTTTGAATCGATTATAAGGCCGCGTATGCCAGCATCGATGGAGAAGAAAAAGCCATGTTCAGTTTTGTCTTCCCAAGGAAGCTCATTCGTCTGCGTAGGATGAGAATGGGCAATTCACACTGATTCATCAGAGTCGCTAAGGACGTCCAGTTGGTTTTAGGAGTCAATATGTTGTCACCCAACATCGACGCCTTGTACAAAACTTCAACTGTCCTATCTGCATCGATGGTGATTGGATAAGAAGAACTGTACGTATTTTACAGCGACACTGACCTAGCTGAGATGTCAATGAAAAAATCGGGAAGGAAGACATCTTAGTCGACTTTGCTGCAGCTCGTAAAACGGTGATAAGTAGCACTAGGTTTCCAAGACGAAAGATGTAAACAGCAACCTGCGGATCTCCAAATGGTCGGACCACCAACCTAATCAACCATGTGCCAATCGACACAAGGCACGCATCCAACATCTTGAATGTGCGCACTTTCCGAAGAGGTCGATTCTGACCACTTCCTGGTTGTGGCTGAGTTTAAAGCTTGACTATCAAACCACAAAATAACACGTGCAGCCTAAAGAAAGAAGTTCAACATCGGTTGCCTTAGCACTCCGGATAGTGCCAGAGACTACAATGAGCACCTGAGTGAGCCGTCTTCCCAAATACCTCAGACGTCAACACCTTGTGAAACCAACATCGCGAAATAATAAAAAAATTAAAAAACATGTAGGCCGAAGTCCACCATATGGTTACCAGCCCAACCCTGAAAAAGAACGCGTGTGGTAAGATGATGAGTGCGTAAATTATTGAAAGATGAGACGGAAAATGCTCGTTTGCCGATGCTTCGACGGAAAACAACCAGAAGTGTTAAGAGGTTAAAAGGAGAAATGAGAATAAGACCCTGCGAATGGAAGGAAAGAGCATCAACCCACTGTTTTCTCAGCTCAAAAATCATGCATTAGTCCTTCGAGCCTAATAACAACACTCGGCGAGTTCTTTATAAGGTCCGAAGCAACTTAGGCTTCTGCGTTTTCAGTGACAGGGACAACAGGCTCTTCGAATCAGTCAAGATAACCTAGGCACCGCTTGCAGCACAGGGAACTGTAGATATTTTTCAAGCAAGTCCTAGTTCCCAGCCCTCACGAAGAGAGTAGGATAGAAAAAGCCATCCATAGTCTAAAAATATATCAGTCCGTCGGGTTCGGATGAACACACCTGTGGAACTTTTTTTAAGTATGGAGTAGGTGTTTTAGATGAACCGACTTGCATCAGGTCATCAACAAAGTGATGGGAGGTAGAAGCATGTCCACTGTCTGGTCGATTATGCTCCATATGCGCCGTCTACAAAAAATGGCGATCCTATGTCCTATCCCAATCCCAACGTACTGTGGTCAGCGGTCTTTAAGCGGTTCTGTATACAACAATAATCAGCACGTACCAGTATAGGCCTTAGGTTCAGGCAGAACAAAGGTTAGAATCATATATTTACAATGATGAAAATCCTGTAGAGAGGAACCCAACGGAATTTCCAAGTCGAAACACCACCATCTTTTCTTCGGACTTCAAAGCTGCTTATGATAGCCTGCTACGCCAAGAGCTAACTATGGCGAAGCCTGTATTCTGGGATACCGAAAACACATGATCCAGCTGTGCCACACATGACGCTTAACAATACGCAGGTGCAGTGTGGCTAATGGGTTTCAGTGCATCCAGAGTTGTTTCAGAAATGTTGCAGCGGTTTTTAAACATGGAGATGCTGTTATCTTTGTGATTTCTTCAAAAATAGTCCCTGGAGAGAGATGTGAGCACGGCAAAACACATATCTTCAACTACTCTTCTTCCAGCTGATCAGTCATCTCCGCGTCGTTCCTGGAGATGTACTATAGGCTTTTACAGCGTTTGAAAAGAACAGGCGAAACTCGTTGGTCCTGAAGTGGATATTAAGGGGTTTCGTATGAGATTGAGGACCAAAACAATAGTGCATGACTATATCAGACAAACAAAGCAACATCTGTCCACCGCCCCTACGACCCAAGACGTAGGGACGTAGTTCAGGAAACTTCGATTGTATGTTATGGTAGTTCACCTACCTTGGAGCCAAGACATCATTTACCACAAATGACACCTTAATGGATATCACAATGAACCGCCTGCTGTTTCGGTTTTGCAAAATCATAATCCTCACCTGAAAGACAAAAGGTCTGGCTACATATAAACTTCTGATCGTTACCCAGTCCGCATCTTCCGCACCGAGTGTTGGACGATTAGAATGGAAATGATTATTGCCCCCCCCAACCCATCACTTTCGAAATGAAAAAAATTTCTTCGACGGTCCCGTATGCGACGATGACGAATGGAAAAGGAGGTTCAACCGAGAACTGTACGAGCTGCACTGGCCACATCGAGCGAATGGACGAAAACGCTCCAGCCACGGTTAGAGACGGCAAGTAAGACCGAATCTACGGTACAAGGACCAAGAGGCTGCGGATGCCAGAGCGCTTAGTTTCGGCGACTGACTGAGTGCATGCGAGGGACCGTTCACGAAAGAAGGCTGCAAGGCTGAGATCTAAGTAAGTTACTGACCTAGCTAAAAGAGGAAAGGTCCAACGCCCTCAGATGGCTCGATCACGTGGAAAGGATAAACACCAATGCTTCGGCCCGTAAAGTCATCGAATTCACCCCAGAGGGACAGCGCAGTAAAGATAACCTCAGCCAATTCAGCATGCGAAATAGGAGGCAGCTATAGCTAGGGACCGAGCTGGCTGGAGTGGTTTGTTGATTGAGACCAAACTCCACCCCACTTCTGAAAGACTACTGCTAGAAATAAACATCTTGCTACATGCAAACTCTTATTTAAATAAATTGCTCTAGAATCGCCAAAAGAACAATTTGGCCAAGCAAGAAGCCTATGGTGCAGACCGGTTATGAATGAGTCAGCCGCCCAGAAAGTATATGCTTCATAGTGTAACTCGAAGGAGTTGACATCCAACTTTAAAAAGAATAAAAACTTCTTTGAACACTAAAATAAATAAGGAGACATTTCATAAAAACTATAAAATATCGTTATAATTTTTATTGACTTTGACTTTAGTGTTCCATAATTGCAGCTCAAACCGTGCTAACAACTTGGTGCCAATAAAATTAATGTTTCGGTGAAAAATTGTGATTCCAATAAATATTTTGCAGTGATTTAAATTTTGTGTAAATGTTAAATGTGGTTGAACATTTGATTGAATTGAAAAACAAAGCTGTGCAACATTTGCTTTCAAATATGTTCTTTGACTGTAGAATTTATGACAAATAAAAAGAATGAATACAAGATTTTCAAAGCGCTAAGAACTAAACAATTTGAACAACAACATTTTAAACGTACACCAAATTCCAGAAATTAACTTTTTTTTCGAAAACTAAAGCAAACAGAACAACATTGAAACTGGCAAGGTCTTAGGATTCTTCCTAATTAACAAATTAATTTTCTATTTCTTTGGAATTTTATTTTAAAAAGTTAAACATCAAAAATGTGCAATAAAATAATTCGATTATTGGTTTTTTACTTACGACAAGAATAATCTCGAACTAATGTATTCTTCGACTTGACTTGCACTCCAATTTATGCTTCGATTGGAACTTCTGTTCGTGGTATTGAAACAGATGTGGTGGCAAATAAATTGGTTTGCAATATTCCAAAATTACATTCAGTTGACAGGTACATGCGACATCCTCCGTGTGTTGTCATTCCGCACCATTCGCAACGGTAGCCTACGAAAAAGAAAAAAAATAGTAAGTATACGCCACAGTGTACCTATGTATGGAATTTGGAGTATAACGAGTTTTGTTTAAATAAATATTGTTCAGATTTGATAAACTGTCTTTTTCTTGGATTCTGAAAAAATCAAAAATCAATAAAAGTTACCTGTGAGGCACTCCGAAGACCAGCAAGTTTTCTTGCAATAGGCGCATTTTGATGTTGGTGGAAGATTCCCTTCTCGCCAGTGATGCTGTTGAATGCGTTTAATGGAGATTGTGAATTAAGAATAAATTAACAAGAGCAAGGATTGAGTGGAGTCTTACCTGATGTTTGACATTTAATAATTCCTTGCCAGGAACATAGGTTGCATTTTCTGTGCAATCGGGAACAGCAAAATCTTGGCACTCAATATGGGCGAAATATTCGCAAACTATAAGGAGAACAAATGCATGAATAGGTATGTTTTTTTTTCTTATTTATCAAATATTATATTTTACCTAAACAATGAACTGCGGGTGTTTCATCCAAACGCTTTCGGCAAACAGTGCAAAATTTTCTTTTGTGATGTGTTGGCTCGGACCAGCAATGGGCGACAGGATTCTTTAAAACAAATTGTACATGAGATGTTTCAAATAAAACGTTTTCCTAAAATATAGGTACAGGCTTACCTTTATAATACATGGAGCTATGCCAGAGCAAGGAGTTACAACACTCGTTACACATCTCTCGTGGATGATAAAGTTACAAACTGCAAAGTAAAAAGAAATTTGTTGGTTATAAAAGAATTAATTTCAATTTGAAATTTAAACAAGAACAAACAATACGGAAGAGAAGATTACAATATTCCTATTGGTTTGTGAACCTATTCCCTGGTTGTAGACCTGCAACTTAGAGAAACTGCACAATCTAAAAGGGGCAAGGCGTACGTGAGATAATTTTAGTCGGGATGTATTCGAAGCTTTAGGAACTCGTTTGATTGAACAATTTTATTAATTTTTCACTAACAACCAGAGTAAGTTAACATTTTGGTGTGAAAAATGGTGACAGTCCATCTAGAGGTGAACGTCTTGCATCTCTTTGTGGAGGTCGGGCTTTTTGTTGAAAAGTTATCAACTATTCCAGCCAGAGACTAGCTATTACAAATTTCCGCCATACACCTTTCTTTTTATTTTTCAAAAAATATAAATCGTATAAAAAGACCCCTAAAATCACAATAATCACGTTTTTTTTTTTTTTGTAATAAGCACGCACTCAAGGGGTTTCATTCCCTTTTGATGGATAGATGGAGAGGGTTTAGGATGAGGTGTCGGTTAACATTGGCTTTGAATTCCTGCACATTGCCATGACTGGGGAAGACAGAGTGTGGAAGACAGTTCCACATCCGCGTAGTACGGCTATAGAAAGATTCTCTGAACATGACCGTACGACCGAAGTTGGGGCTCGAGGGTGAACTGATGCACATTCCTGGAGGCGCGGGTATTACGGTTGAATATCTTAAGGGGAGGAATGTTGAAATAATGATAGAAGAGGGTGAGGCATGAGGCATTACGTCGGTGTTCAAGTGACGTAAATGTTTCAATGATGTTACGGTCACCATCATCTTAAATGCTCTTCTCTGATGCTGTCCAAAAGACTTAAATACGTTGCTGGAGCACCAGCCTAAATCGTGGTAGTTGTACTCAAGCTTTGGACGTATATTGTTTGTAGATGGTAGCCAGATCAAAGGGGAAAAAAAATTCTTGCATCTTAAAAAACCTAAACATCTTGCGGCATTTTTGGCGACATCGCATATGTGATCATTCCATAAGAGGTGGTCGGTGATGCACATACACCAATATCGAGATGTTCGGTTTTATCGATGCAAGTGGCACTCATGGACAGTGGCATGGAGGGTATATTTCACTTCAACGATACATGACAGCATTGAGTTTTCGAAGCATTAAACTCTTAATTGGTTTTTTTATTCCCCATTGTACAATGCTGTTTAAATCACAGTTTATTGAGCTTATCATATTTAGCCGTTGCAGTTCCACATCTGAAGAGGAGGGATGAGAGTCTGGCCACGAATATGAAAAGCTAAGGGTACTATCGTCAGCGAAACAATAATTGGATTAGAAGTTGCAGACAAGAGATCATTAATAAAAATGAGAAAGAGGGTCGGAGACAAAAACGGAGCCCTGGGGCACACCAGCATTTATATTGTAGGTTTCAACCCGTCCAATATAACCTGTATTTAACGGTTCGAGTAGAAAATTTCTAATCCAACGAAGAAGGGACTCATCAATACCGAAAGCATGCATTTTCGATAAAAGAGCCTGGTGTCAAACTCTATCAAATACCTTTGAAATATCAAGTACAACAATCTTACTTTCTCCAAAACGATGTAAAGATTTGTTCCACTGTTCGGTGTGAGATATGCCATCAAATCATCAGTGACCTGTTGCTGCGAAAGCCGATATTATGACCAATTACCGTCAAGTAATAATCGAATAAACATCAGTCTCCATCGATTCACTTATTCATTTTCAGCAGAACTGAGCCAGTAACAAGACGGTTGCTAACCGAATCGAAATATAAGGATCGGCTGCTAGCCAGACTCCAGAAAACATCAAGCAGTTGCCAACCTACCACCCACAAGTAAGTTCACAGGCGGGCAGTCTATTAATAGCCAGCTACCACTACCAGCCTTGGAAAAATCAGTTGCACCCAGGAGCTCAAAGTTAGCATACGTGTACTCCGGAGTGGAAATATAAAACCAGACTAACCGGACATAGACTTCCCCCACCATTGGTAATAAGGGTCTTGTTACATATACTTACCCCGTAGCTAGAATTCGTACTGTTGATTGACCGGGTTCGTCTCTAGTTTTCTGCTTACCGGACATATACTTCGCCCACCAAAATGGTAAGGATTCTTGTCACACATACTAACCTAGTATCTAGAATCCGTTCTATTGATTTACCGGATTTGTCCCTATTTACTGGATTTGACGAGATCTTCCGAATTTCATTCCGTTGACTGGACATACACTTCCTCCAAACTAGTGATATGGGATCTTGTCACACATACTAATCCCGCACCCGTAAATTCTTCCATTGGTTTCCTACAGCCGGGAAAGACCGACGAGGGACAAAAGCTTTTGTATGAGTGCAGTCCCAAATCAAGACGTGGAGTTTGCCAAGTTGTGGTCTGCAACAGGCCAAACTTCTTTAAAATAAATAGAATGGCACGATAGCTCTTGAAAAGCCAAGGCCTAAGTGGATTACTCTCATTAACAATTCTGCGTGTGATGAATTGAGGGGACTTACAGTTTAACGAGAAGCACTTTTTTCATGATAGATTGATACTCTTGGAAGATTTGTCAATACTTCGCAAGATTTAGTACTCGTGAAAAATGAAATAAAAACTTTTCTATTCATGACGAGTAGGATTCGAACCAACAACGTTCTGCTTAGCAGCCAACACACATAACCGCTAAGCCACGGACACTAACCAAATTTCGTTAGCGACGTATAAAACACTGCCTCATGTTCTTATGCACGCCTTAATGCATGTAGTCCGCAGATTTTATATTTTGTCGAATACCGAAACCTTCTTGAAAGACAGTGGAACCAGTTTTATATCGTTTTGGAGAAACTAAGACTGTTGCCTTTGATATTTCAAAGGTATCTCAAAAAGTCTGGCATCTTGCCCTTATATCGAAATTGTGTCCTTTCGGTATCGACGAATCTCTCCTTCGTTGTATTACACACTTTCCTTCGAACGGTTATATACAAGTTGCATAGGACGAATTCAAATCTGAAACCCACAACAAGAATGCTGGTGTGCCGCAGGGCTCTGTTTTGTTCCCCACCCTTTTTCTTCATTTTCATAAATGATCTCTTGAATGCAACTTATAACCCAATATACTGTTTGATCACGGAAGCACAATAAGCTTGTCATATTTGTTCCCAGACTCACATCCCACATCCTAGGAGGTGGAACTGCAACGATAAAATATGAGAAACTCCTTAAACTCTGACTTAAACAGCAATGTACAATGGGGAATTAGAAACCGCATAGAGTTTCATGCTTCGAAAACCCAATGGTGTCTTTTATCGTTGAAGAGAGATACACACTCTTTGCCATTGTCCATGAATGGCACTTGCATCAATGAAAATAAATATCTCGACACTCTCGTTATATGCACCTGAAACCACATTTTGTGGAATGGACATACATATAAGATGTCATCAAAAACGCCGCTAGAAGTTCGGATTTCTCAAGACAGAACGAAACATTTTTCTCCGCTTTTGATCTCGTCTGATATCTTTAAAACCTAAAACTCTCCAAGGCTTCAGTACTACTCCCATCTCTGGGCTGGTGCTCCAGCTAAATACTTAAGTTTACATGATATACAAAAAAATAGCTCTAAGGATGATTGATGAAGGATAACTCAATCACTTCGTTGGAAGACCGTCCGTCCCTAGGCCTCGGCCCGCAGTAAGCGGCTGAGCGGCTAGCGGCTAAGCGGCAGCTCTAAGCGACGTATGGCAAGGCACTGAGCGACTGCTTTTGAGCGATTAGTAGTTAAAATGCCGTTGTCAAGAACAGTTCGCCGTATTTTACTGTCGGAAAATCGTTTGTATGTGTACAAATTACTTAAACGTATACAAAAAAGGAGACGATTTGGTGTTCATCCGATTAACAAATTAAGATCGGAGTTTGGAGAATTATTTAATCATTTATTTCTGAATCTACCTAAATTTCCAGATAGATTCTGGCAATATCTACGTATGTCTATCGAATCTTTTGATTTGCTGCTTGAAAAAGTGCGTCCTATGGCCATTTTTACATCTCGCCGCTCAGAACAATTAAATCATGTTTGGTTGCTGCGCGGCGCCGCTTAGCCGCTCAGAGTTTTGTTTCGCCGCTCGCTCATTGCGTGGCCACTTCTATGTGATTTAATATGTTAAATATTTTTTGCCGCTCAGCCGCTCAGCCGCTTACTGCGTGGCCGAGGCCTTAGTTCTACGGTTAGTGCTCTAGTGAAATAGGCAGTTGCTTTCCTCGCCATATGCAATTCGCCCTAAGCACTCTAGCAAATGTTCATCAGTTTACCCTCGATTACATTCCCCCCCCCCGTGCTGGATTTTGACAGCAAATTTTCTATTTGCACACCAGGATTGGGATCCTAATTCACTTATAAGTGAACAGGGTATCCCTTTCTACACTGACGGTTCGAAAATGGAATCAGGAACAGGTGTTGGAGTGTTTTGCCAATCTCTCAACATCAGAGAGGCGTATAAACTCCAAGCTGACTGTAGAGTTTTTCAGGCCGAGATCTATGCCATTGAAAAAGCAGCTGAAATGGCACATCATGAAAAGCTAAGCTCCTCGGAGATTACTTTTTTCGTGGACAGCCAGGCTGCTATCAAAGCCTTAGCCCAGTGAGACCATAAGATCGAAGGTAGTTTTAAACTGTAGGAAAGAATTAAATAGAATCTGCCACACTAACCAGGTTAAGCTGTGATGGGTTCCTGGACACAGCAACATAGAAGGAAACGAAATAGCAGATGAACTAGCCAGGAAAGGATCAGAAGCAGATACAAGTAGTAGCGACCATTCAGATAGGGGACTACTCGTCCCGATTGGGGTACTCAAGAGGAAGATAGACCTTAAATCAAAGGAGATGATCAATAACTCCTGGAAATCCAGGGACGATTGCGTAATCTCTAGAAGTTTATGGCCTAACATTAATGAAAAGGAAACTCGGCATATTCTATCGCTGAGTAAAAGGAACATTAAAAACCTGATAGGTGTACTAACAGGTCATTTTGCCATTGGCACAATGACCAACAAGATAGGAGCTTTTGCACCCGATTTCTGTAGGAGCTGTCAGGATGAGGAGGAAATAGAAACCATTAAACACCTGCTCTGTGACTGTCCGAACCTCCAAACCAACCGACTCCGTCATTTTGGGAACAGGTTTGTGGGAGAACTGGATGATCTAGCACAGGTCTCAATGGAAAATATGATGAAATTTATAGCTAGCACAGGCTGGTTCGTTAACGTTAATCGACAACTTTGAAAAGCATCGATGCTAACCTTTATTTTTATAGGGTATCACAATGGACCAATAGGCCCCCGTGTATGCAACAATCCACGCTGTGCACACCCCTCATAACCTAACCTGACCTACCCTCGAGTTCAACTTCGGATATTCTCTCAACTATAGATAATCATTTCTCCGCCGTTCTACGTGAATGTAGAAAATCTTCCACAATCATTGTTCAGAAATTAAAGACCAATGCAAATCGTCACCTAAACCTTCTCTCCTTCTCTCGATGCTCGTATAAAAAGTTTAAAAAGTGGCAAAAACAATGGTTTAATTTGTTAAAAAATTACACCCGTACACATAAAGTTTGTGGATATTGAAGTTACCCAACAAAGTACATGCACGCTTTTATTAAATCCGAATGTCTTGTTTCAATATTCAGTGTTCTATAAATAGAAATGAAGAAAACAGCACCACTTCATAGCAACAGCCCTTCAAACAACCCAAACTAGCCAGCCAATTGGAAAATCTTGAATTTTTCTAGTTCACGGCCTAAACTATGACGAAATGACTTAATTCTACTTTCCACCAAACATGCATAACACTGCCTGTGTATCTGTACAAAACTCAATATCCATGCAGTACAGAAATGCTTTTCAAAATTCAAATTAAAAAAAAAAAAACCCTCTGAATGAAATAATCTACACCATCTGTAGCTTTCATAAAAAGTGCCTTACCTACCATACCACCTAAAACAGAACTAACACAACGGCAGCCATGTGGCCGTATCGTCATCCGTCCCGTGTCGTGTCGGTAGTCGTTATCGCTTAAACATGCAGTCATATTGCACAATGAGTACCAGATTGCACCAGAAAAAGACTGCGAAGGGGACCTGACAAGGCTAGGCAGTATTGGAATGTTGGAGGACGTTGAAAATATAAACTAGGCCTCTGACCCGCTAGTGACGTCATGAAAATTGTTTGCCATGTTGCAATAAGCGCAACACTTGAAATACCTCAGAGTCGTTTACTACAAAAAAAAAAAAAAAATGAAAAAACCAAAAACAAGAACAGGTTTTCAGAAGGACCTCGTTTTATCACTGGAAATGGCTTTAGCGAACTTGTAGGTTTTTCGAGTTGAAAACTTTCTTCAAAAAATTCAAATGAAACAAAAATGAAAGAAGAAATGATTCTTTGTTTTTTTTTCTTATTTTTTTACCCAAGAAAAGGTGATTCATTTGTAACAATTTTAGTCGAGAGAATGGAACACACATTTCTATTTTTATTGCCTGGTGTGATTTTTTTCTGTTGTTTTTTAAATAAGAGTTGCGCATTAGAAGTGTTTCTCCTTCCTGTTGAGCATGAGGCTTCTTATTCTCAGGCCAGTTTCCAGGAGAGAATTGAGAGGACATTTTTTGACAAAAAAGGGATATTTTTTATGACAGTTAATAGTTATACTTTATACATATTTTGGTATAGGTACAAATATTTGGAAACAGGGACTTAGTTTTTTTTTATTGTTTTTTTTTTTATTCGTGAGAAGAGAGAGTTAGGAATTCTTAAAATCATAACGAACTGTATATCGTGTCAGGTTGAGAAGTAGTGAAGATTTTGAATTTGGGTAAATATAATTGTCTCCAAAAAAGTAAAGTTAAAAAGTGAAGACATCCGGAACAGATTTCTTTTGACAAAAATAGGAGCAATTTTGTATCGGGTTTTTCCAATTGAGACTCTACAACTTTGAGGTTAATTTGTGAACGCACCTTTTTACTAATCATCAAACTGTCATTGTCAATTCATTCAGTAAACTCAACATTTCCATCGTTGTAAGGAACACGAACAAGCAACTGTGCACCCAACTTAATTCTTATGTTTGGTCTTTTTTTGGCGTTTCTTCTTCAACCTCCAATGGAACGGGTTATGATGAATGCGTCATTCTTCGGACGATTTTGTTTTCAAAACGGAAGAGTTCTCCTCTTCTCAGAAGCATTCTGTCTATCAAAGTCAGTCCAATGAAATGGTTTCAGAAGACTTCTAGACACTTCCGAATGTTCCTGGACGTCCAATGGAAATAATAAATATCATTTTGACATTTCTTCGGGAACACACCCTGCACATGACAGCTGTATGATATCACTGTGATTCGACATTTGTATTTGGTTTTGTTTTAATAATATCTCTTTTTTTTAATTCTATTTTATTATTAAAAACGATTTGGGTACAGAATATTTAAGTAATATACACTCCCTACAAACAAGGAAACATCATTGTAGAATCGCAGTCAATGCTGGGGATTTGGAAAGAACATTTCTGTAGACCGTTTAAGGACGATGACGAACGAAACCCAGCCCTCAAACAGGAGGCTTTCATCGGATACGACAATTCCGTGAACCCGACCAAGAAGAAGTGAAAACGGCAATATCACGGCTGGAATCCAACAAAGCCGCTTTAGCAGATTGTCTAGCTGCCGAGCTGTTCAAAGCAGCAGGCGACAAACTAGATAGGAGCATGTACCAAATCATCTGTAAGATATGCTCAGAGGAATGCATGCCCGATGAATGGCACCTCAGCATTGTTTGCCCGATCCCGAAAAAGGGAAATCCTCTAAACTGCGCCAAATACAGAGGAATCAGTCTACTTAACATCGCCTACAAGATCCTTCCTGCAGTATAATGTGAACGTCTGAAGCATTTCGTCAAAAATCTGATTGGTCCTTATCAATGTGGCTTCAGACCAGGAAGGTCACCAAATTTTGCGGCAGATCCTGGAAAAAACCTAAAGCTATGTCTAGTTTTGGCATCCCTGCCAAGCTCGTTCGCTTGTGCAAAATGACGATGGAGGCAACGAGCTTACGGAATCATTCGAGGTCAAAAAAGAATTCAGACAAGGCCATGCACTGTCTTTCGATTTCCTTAACATCGTTCTTTAGAAGAAAGTGCAAAACTCCACCGTCAACACTCCACAATCTTCCAAAAAACTATTCAACTTCTCGCGTACGCCGGTGATATTGATATAATGGGAAGAACACAGCGTGATATCAATGGCACCTTTGTGAGAATAGAGACAGAAGTGGCAAAAATGGGTTCAGCAGTAAATGAGGGAAAAAGGAACACCGACGGCTCGGACAGAACGTAACAATAGACGCATACAACTTTGAGGTAGTAGAGGAGTTTGTCTACCTAGGCTCCGCTATTAACTCGGGCAATAACGCCAGCGCCGAGATCAGACGAAGAATAACGCTAACTGTTTCTTTGGGCTAAGAAAGCAATTGAATGGAAAAGCCCTCTCTCGAGCAACTAAGGTAAAACTATATCACACCCTCATCATCCCAGTCCTGCTGTATGGTGCAGATGCATGAACCTTAACAAAATCGGATGAATGTGCCTTAAGCTATTCTTCAGACTTTAAGTCATCTTTGGCCTCGTGTGCAATGAATTCGAATGGCGAAGAAGATACAACAGCGAACTTTACGGGTTGTACAATGACATGGACCTAGCCAGAAGGATCAAGGTCCAGAGACTCAAATGACTCGGTCATTTAGAGCGGATGGACACCAATGTTCCGGCCCAGAAAGCCTTCGACACTATTCCAGAATGACGTAGAGGGAGAGGAAGACCGCGATTCATGTGGCGCACTCAAGTGGAATATAGGACCTCAATCAACTTGGAATGCAAAACTGGAGACAGCTAGCTAGGGACCGAGCTGGCTGGCGGACACTGTTGATTGAGGCCCAAGTCCACAACGCACTGTAGCGTCACCTTAAGTAAGTAAGTAAGTAACACTCACTTTACATCTGCACATAAAATGCTTTTGTTTGATATGTAATTTGTCCCTTTTCCGTTTTGTGTAGGCAACTTTAAGAAAGTGTACCAACCAAGAAAAAAGTGTTTTCAGTTTTACTAACTATAAAGACGTTCTACGGCAATTCGGAGTCGGTAACCCAACTTTAAGTGCTTTAATTCCAATTTTCAGTCGACGAAAACAACCTCATCCATCGAGCTATCCTGCCACCTAGACCGGCCTTAGGGTCTTGTAGTACTAAGGTCGAAAAGGTGGTATAGGTTGGAGAGGTGGAATACCGGTTCAGTTACAAGGTAGTAACTTTGGGTCATCTAGAGGCCACACTCGGTGCCGAACAATAGGAATTCCGCACTGGATCCTGCAGTATTGATCACATCAACACCTTACGGATCATTACTGAGCAGTGCGTTGAATATCGATCACCACTACACCTGCTGTTCATCGACTTCGAAAACGCCTTTGATGATCCATGATGGTAGGTTGTCGCAGGATTTTGAAGTCCACAGCGGAGTCAGGCAAGGCTGTACTCTATCGCCAATATTGTTTTTGCTGGTAATAAACGATGTACTGCGCCCAGCTTTGTCAGGCGGCGAAGGGATTCAATGTCACACGATCAGGAACTCCATCAAATGACAACAGAAATCATGGGGCTGAAAAACAATTCCAGCAAAACAAAAAAATCAATATTTCCTCTCATTTGGTGGAGAAAGTGGTGAGCTTACAATATCTTGGAAGTATTGCCTTTTCCAAAGACGGAATCGAACAAAACGACATCTGCCGCATTGGCAAAGCAATGAGGACCTTTATAGGAGGAGACGTCAGGCACCTATTGACTCTACCTCGAACGAAGACTTAAATCACAATGAATTGGACACACAAAAAGGAAGAAGAGCTGGACCGAGAAGCATATGGCGGAGGATAGTCGAGGAAGAATCAGCGTCATGAGGCAAAAGATAAGCTAAGTCTTCGGAATCTGTATGCGCGTAGTAGAGGCCCTATGTCGCTTAAGGGGTCCCCAACGGACTGAACTAGTCTGAGGACCTATATAAGTACGTAAGTACACCTTAGCGTCACAGCCGGCAGAGTCAAGAGTTGGATTGCTGAATTGTAGAAAGGATCTTCAAAACGTTAAAAGCTGAAGACGTTTTGAGTTACGTTCAATTAAATGCATCCATTGATTAAACCATTCAAAAAACAAACAAAAACCGTTACGTCCTATGATTGAATTGTTCAAGCACCCAAAAAAATAACACTTCTCTCTTAAAGCTGACGTAGGTACACTTTCAGTAAAAAAATGAAAACACTTTGGTTTTTATCCAAAAATATCACATTCTTTTCTATTCTTAGATTTTGCTTTTGTTGCTTTCCAAAATGTCGTTTAACGATTTCTATCGTCAAACAATGAAACAAGCAAGAACACAACAAATTCACTACAATAATGTGCACTCATATAGTCCTATTGAAATTGTAAAAACACTCAAGTGCCCACTCCACTGCTCCTCTTCCATTTATGGGTTCACGTTCAATTTGCAGTAGACTCACTCAAAAAAATAAAATAAAAGAAAAACAACAAAATAGACTGCATGGAATAAGAACTTTTACATTCTATTGAACTGTTCCGTCATATTGACATAAAATAATACGATGACGTACTTTCTGCTACCTCATGTTCAAGCTAATGCTTCAACTTATTTGCATTGTTCTTGCGCTTCCTCAAATGACAGATAAATAGGAACGCCCACTGACATAACAGTGTGCTACCGTTACCCCGTCACATCAGGCAAAAAGAAATACCAGTGGCAGGCCTATTGTTTAACATAATCTATTATTTTTACTTATCGGTGCTAAAAGGATGTCAACCAAACATACAACGTAACAGTAACGTAACCCGAGCAAGTTAGTGTCAGTTCTTGAGCTTAGGTGGCGCTCTGATTGGGGCCTACTATCCGGTTTTTTTTGTTTGCCGGCATAGTGATGGCGTCTGATGGGAAGGGTTTAAGTAGGCTTTCCATTTTCAAGCTGATACATCGCTTGAATTCAATGAGTTGTTGAAGAAGTAGCATTGGGGTGCTGATTCTTTTGTTTGATATGTCAAGAAAAAAGATATGACACTTAAGGAGTGGAACTCTTGTCATTAAAATTTAAAAGTTCTTATCTAAATTAATGACACATCCAATATGTGTGCTGAGACAAAAAGTAAATGAAAACATAAAAAGTAGTAAAGAATATTGTTTGATTTTCGTGTTTTTAATTTGTGTTTTTTAGCTGAAAAGACGCGAGTGTTTGATTTGAAGTAAATGACGTTCACTTGGGTTCTCCCAATTTGATGAACATTCATGACATTGCTGGTGAAGTTTTGGATTCAAAAGTCGAAAGTTTAAAGTTTATCTCAGATTTTATGAACATTTCATTGATTTCCTATGATACTTCCATGTTTCTAACTGTTTGCGAGCACTATCTAGCTAATTCAAAAGAAAAAAAGCGTATGGGAAGCGACAGATCTAGGATGTTGAGAGAAACAACAGTTGGAATGAAGCTCGCAAGTTTCAACGGAAAGCAAAACAGCGTCAAGATCATCAAGCAGGAACCGATGCCTTCAGAGATGAGCAAGGGAACATCATAGCAGAATCGCAGTAGATGTTAGGGATAAGAAGAGACCACGTCTGTTGACTCGTTAACGGTGATAAAAAACAGGATCCCGCCGTCAGGCAGGAGCCTATTTAACAATTCCGTGAACCCGAACTAGACTAAGTGAAAGTGACAATATATCACGGCTAAAAGCTGCTGGAGCAGATGGTCTAGCCGAGCTGTTCATATAGCAACAGACGACGACCTGATAGGAGGATGCACCAAGTCATCTGTAAAATAGGGTCAAAAGAATGTCCGATGCATGGAACCTCAGAATTGTTGAACCGATTCTGAAGAAGGGAGATCCTCTAAACTGCGCCAACGAATGAGGAATCAGCCTCTTTAACGTCGCTTATAAGATCATCTCTGCCGTAATATATATGACCTCTGAAGCCTCTCGTCAACAATCTGATTAGTCTTTATCAATATGGGCTTCAGACCAGGAAAGTCAACCACCGACCAAATTTTCACCTTGCAGTAGGCCCTCAAAAAATCGTATGATTTCCAAATCGACACCTGCCTCCTCTTTTCGATTTTACGGTCGCGTATGACAGCATCCAGCCAAGCTCGTTTCTTGTGCAAGCAAAATGACGATTGAGAACTCATGCTGATGGTCTATCAAGGTTGGCAACGAGCTAACATCATTCGATGTCAAAAAAGGATTCAGACAAGCCGATGCTCCATTATGCGATTTTTTTAAATCGTGTTTGAGTTTTGAGAAGATAGTTCAAATCTCCACCTATCTTCCAAAAGTTTGTTCAACTTCTCGCGTACACCGATGATATTGACATAATGGGAAGAATACAGCGTGATGTCAAAGGCGAATCTCTGAGAATAAAGATAAAGGGTTTATGGTCCGGCGGGGTCATTGGACCTAACTTTTTCAAAACGAGGCTGGAGCAACAGTTACGGTCAATGGATTGCGCTATTGAGAGATGATGCACGATTTGGACAACGTTTACTTTCAATAAGACGGCGCTACATGCCACACAAGCAATGAAACCATCGATCTTCTACGGGAAAAGTTTCCGGACCGGCGTTATCTCTCAAAGAGACACCTTGCGACTTCCTCCTTTGGGGCTACGTGAGAGATAAGGTCTACGGCAACAGCCCAGCGTGCGTCGATTCAAGACCTCAAAGATGGAATTCGTGAGGCTATCGAGGACATAGGGCAGCCTCTTTGCGACTTGGTTATGGAAAATTTCATGAAAAGGATATGGTAAGCGTGGTCGTGGCGGCCATTTGGCTGATGTTGTATTTCATTATTAACGGCATACCTTCCTCTTTATAATGAAATAAACATCCGATCATTTATCACAAAAAATGCCATTTTTAGTTGAATATCAAAATAACACCTCTTATTGGAAAACCCTTTAGAACCGGCTTAAATGAGATGTGCTGCCAAGTGAATTTTTCAATATAGTCCTGAAGTAGCAACGAAAATAATGTCGTTCGAAACACATTGCCAATGTGTCAATTAGTTACAATTCGCAACTATTTCCAACTCATCCTTTGGAGTTGGAGGTGAGTTAAAAGTGTTGATCTGTCAAAGTGATTTGTTTGTTTACGTTTTGAAATTGAGAATTTGTGTTTAGTATACTCAAAGCTTAAATGGCAGCAACATCAAAATGGAATATATTTCCGTAAAAAATGAAATTGGAGATTTAACTTTTAAAGAAAATTCAGATTTATATATAGAGAGCGCAGAAGGTAATTTCTTTTGGAAACTGTAACCTGAAATATAGGATTTTTTGTTTCTTTTTTGCTTGACAATTCAAGGTCAAAACACGTTCTGAAATGACTACAACTATTTCCAATGAATTCCAACTATGACAGTTTACAGATTGTTTTGACAAACCAACGATAGTCAACGATTGATATTTACAAAACTCACCTCTGCAACAGGGCGGTTTTCACCAAGTCCACTTATTTATTGGCTCACGCAGAGAAAATTGATATTTTTGGAGAAACCAATGAGATGTTAAAACTGAATTTGCTCCCCTACTTGAGTTTGACAGTTGAATGAAACAAATCGCGTGTGAAGTATGTTTTAGTGTCATACGGTTAAAATACATTCACAAGAAAAATGGCGTTTTCCAGACCACCCAAAGACTTTGAATTCGAAGATGTTTTTACAACGATCAAAAATGGGGAAGAACTTGTTGCATGAGTTCGGGACCAGATCCCGGTTGTGCAACTTCCGGCAGGGCCGACAAGGGTCATGCTGACAACTTAAAGCTTATAAAAATACTGTACACAGTTTGTCTTTAATGCATTCCTTTATTTCCGTTTGCAATTTTGTAATAATATGCTAAGAAAGCTGTTTGCACTAAGCCTGATTTTGGGACCCAACAAGCCTAAAGTATTAAAACATGGCTTACATTTACAAAATGCATTGATATAAGAAATAACAAACCAAATATCTAATATCCTTTCAAAAACTTAAAACAAATATCTCGCAGAGCCTTGGAAGAATATGAAAATATCCTTAAACCAAAATGTCTGCTTAGAATAACTTTCCACCACCAGTGTGTACTTTTATATTCACCTCAAATAAGAACATAACCTCAACATATTAATTTGCACAAAAAAAGGATATTTTTCTGCAAAACATCAATCCATTCGTGATAAATCTGCTATAAGAGCTTCTGCGCATTCCAATAAAAAGTACACACACATTTTATAGAACGAACCAAATATATAGAACAAAAGAGAAAGAGAGAGAAATCCAGAGCATTGCGTATACATTATGTACACAAGTTTATGGAACACACTCAGAGTTTTCTTCTTGGCCTCTTTTGTCCTCTATATAATATTTTATGGTAAAAGCACTTTGGAAAATAGGTTTTCTATGACGTCGTCGTTCGGTCATTAAAATTTATTCCCTTGGAAATTTCTAGGTTGAGTTTTTTTTTCTATTACATATTTTTGGTTTTTTTGTTTCGTGTGTTCTCAAATAGTATTTCCATAAAATTTGTTGTTTCACTTTATGGAAAGTCAAATTCGGTTATTATTGTTTGCATTGGAATTGGAATCTTTTTTAAGATACACATACCAACTTGAATGCATATTTTTAAATAAATAGGAAATGAGAAAATACTATCTGCATAAGAGTGATTATGTGAAGTTATTGTCACTGCAAGAAAACAATGGGTAATGAGATTTTTAAAGTGATGTTTCAACTTATCGATCTCTTAATTATAACTTTAAAAATTTGTATAGTAATTTATGATACAAAGATTAAAGGATTTAATGATACTAAACTGAGTTGGTAGAGGCTTCGATGAAAGAAAAGTAAAAATGGTACTTAAATTTCGAAAGAGTGCTACAAAGCACCATTATGGCCAAGTTTTGCAGATTTGAATCATCAAATTCACAAAAAAATATACTATATTTAACCAAATTTTAAAGCAACTTGGGTGGGCAGAAGGTCCTAATAGCAAATGGATGTTTTTTTTTAGTGGTGTAGGACCTAAAGATACTTAAAGAGGGAGATCCTCTAAACTGGGCCAACTACATAGGAATCAGTCTACTTAACATCGACTACAAGATCCTCTCTGCCGTAATATTATGTGAACGTGTGAAGCCTTTCGTCAACAATCTGATTGGTTCTTATCAATATGGCTTCAGGTCAGGATAGTCAACCATCGACCAAATGTACACGTTGCGGCAGGTCCTGGAAAAGACCTTGAACTTCAAATCGAACCCTACCACCTTTTCATCGATTTTAAGCCCGACGAACTGTATAAAGCTATGTCTAGTGTTGGAATCCCTGCCACGTTGCTCCATCAAGGTTGGCAACGAACTTACAGAATCTTTCGACGTCAAAAGAGATTCAGACAAGGGCACTGTCGTGTGATTTCCTTAACATCGTTCTTGAGAAGATAGTGCAGAACTCCACCGTCAACACCAGAGGCACTACCTTCCAAAAATCTGTTCAACTTCTCGCATACGCCGATAATATTGATATAATGAGAAGAACACAGCGTGATGTCAATGGCACCTTTGTGAGAATTGAGACAGAAGCGGCAAAAATGGGTTAAGTGGTAAATGAGGGAAAAACGAAGTATATGCTGTCTTCGAGGAAGAACACCCAACACCGACGGCTCGGACAGAACGTCACAATAGACACATACAACTTCGAGGTAGTAGAGGAGTTTGTCTACCTAGGCTCTGCTTTAAACACGGGCAATAACACCAGCCAGTGCCAAGATAAGACGAAGAATAACGCTTACTAATCGCTGTTTCTTTGGGCTAAGAAAGCAATTGAGTGGAAAAACCCTCTCTCGAGTAACTAAGGTAAAATTATACGACACCCTCATCGTCCCAGTCCTGCTGTATGGTGCAGAGACTCAGATTGCTCGGTCATTTAGAGCGGATGGACACCAATGCTCCGGCCAGGAAAACATTGAACACTATTCCCGAGGAACGAAAGAGGAGAAGAAGACCGCGACTCAGGTGGCACACTCAAGTGGAATAGGACCTCAATCAACTTGGAGTGCAAAACTGGAGACAGCTAGCTAGGGACCGAGCTGGCTGGTGGAGACTGTTGATTGAGGCCCAAGACCACAACGGACTGTATCGCCAGCTGAACAGATTGCATCGCCAGTCGCACGGTGACTAACATGACAGCTGTCAAAAATGTGAAATTTGTATGGGAGTCGCCGACTAGTCACTCAAAAGTTGAACTTTTTTCAACCTAGTCTGGAGTCTGGACGAGTCTACATTTCTTGAAAGCAATAATTTTTTTATTCAACTCAAGCAATTTTTATTGATACTATTTTTTTTTTGTGGTGAAGAAAATACAGAAGTTTTTATTAAATTAGTTAGAAAAAAAATTATGGAAAATATCCGCTACGCAAATTCATTGCATGCACCAAACATAAAATATTCTTCATCTTCTAATTTAAATTGCTGAAAACATTTAGAAAAATATTTTTAATAATGTTTTGTTTTGTTTTGGTGGGCATATTTGATAGGCCGTCGCTCGACTGCATTGTGTTCACAAATTTCTCAGCGATTTGAGAAGCGAATTTTTGACAGCTGTCATTTTCGTCGCCAGGCGACTAGAGACTGCATTCTGCTCACCTCTTTAAGTTGGCAATACATACTTTTTTAACTGGCGGCCATTTTGGTATCTGGTTTGGGCTGGCATTTCGAGAAAATTAAAGCCACATGATTAGCAAGGCGTAGATACGGTGAATGGGCAAGATTGCCGTTGATCCCAATTTTCATAAGTGAATTTTTTTAAGGGTGAAGCTCACTTTTGGTTGAATTTATACGTCAATAAACAAAACTGTCGTATTTGGAGTGATTATAATTTTCAAGTTTATGTTGAGACACCTTTATAGCTCCAAAACTGACTGTTTGGTCCGTACAGAAGGTTACAGTGAATTGTGTCCGCTATAGAGCCATGGTTGTCGATATTTTCGTTCATCAATTGAACAGCCATGATGTGGAGAAGCTGTGGTTTCTACAATTCGGTGCAACATGTCAGACAGCTCGTGCCACAATTTATTTATTGAAGAAATCTTTTGGTTACCGCATACGTTTTGGCCCCGTTAGTTGGCGATTTAACGCCGGCCGCTTGAATATTTAATGTGGGAAAATGTGTATCCGATAAGCCCGAAACGATTGACTACTTGGATTTGCAGATTTTTATTTTACATGACAAGGCGAAAAGCGTGACTCCCGCTATTCCATCTGTCTATCTCTCTGAGGGTGCATTTTTGGACCTGGAAATTAAGATAGCAAACATGTTTCTGAGTACCCGGGTTGTGGGGTACCTAGGGAAGTGAGACTATATATCAGGAGCTGGCTTACTTGGAACAGCTTGAAGAGTTCCTTATGGAGGGTTGTCTTCAAGTCGACCCTCTCTTCCCACAACTTGTTCCCAAAGCAAAGAAATCTTTGTTCTGGTTTACATGTTTTTTTTATATAATTTGCACCCACTCAGGGGATTTTTATACCCTTTTTATGCCAGAGACACAGTGAGTGCATTAGGAAGAAGGGAAGGAGTTGGAAAAGAGATGTCGGTGTACATTGGTCTTAATTTCTTGAACATTGTAATGACTGGGAGAGACAGAGCGTGGAAGAGAGTTCCACATTCGCGTAATTCGGCTAAAGAATGATTCCCGCGCGAGTATTACGGGAGAATTGTTTGAGGGGAGGAATGCAACTGGCTATTTCACTAGAGCAATTACCGTAAAAGTAGCGATAGAACAAAAAGAGACACGCTACGTTACGACAGCGGTCTAAAAGGGTGAATGCATCAGTGATCTCTCTATCACCACATTCTTACAGCTCTTTTATGTATTTCATTCAAGAGCTTAAGTAAGTAGCTGGAACACCAGCCCAGAGATGTGAATTGTACTCAAGCGTTGGACGTATATAAGTCTTGTAGGTAATAGACAGATCAGACGGGGAGACAAATTTCTTGCACCGTCTTAAGAAACCCAAACATCAGGCGACATTTTTGGCGACATTGCGTATGTGTTCGGTCCACAATAGGTGGTCAGTGATGCACATACCGAGAATCTCGAGATGTTCGGTCTCATTGATGAAAGTGCCACTCATGGACAGTGGCAAAGGGGTATATCTCGCTTCAACGATACCAACGATACCAACGAAACCTACACGGTTTTTAATTCCCCATTGGACAATGCTGTTTAAGTCACAGTTAATGAGCTTATCATATTTTGCCGTTGCAGTTCCACATCCGAAGAGGAGGGATGTGAATCTGGAAACGAATATGAGAAGCTAAGGGTACTATCGTCAGCGAAACAATTTATTGGATTAGAAGTAACAGACAAGAGATCATTAATAAAAATGATAAAGAGGGTCGGAGACAAAACGGAGCCCTGGGGCACACCAGCAATACAACTTGTATTGAACGGTTCGAAAGAAAGCTTCTAATCCAACGCAGAAGGGATTCATCGATCCCGAAGGCACGCATTTTCGATAAAAGAGCAAGATGCCAGACTTTAAAAAATTTCTTTGAAATATCAAGTGCAACAATCTTACTTTCTCCAAAACGATGTAAAGATTTGTTCCACTGTTCGGTGAGATAAATCATCAAATCACCAGTGGACTTGTTACTGCGAAAGCCGTACTGCCGGTCATTAAGAAGCTTTCAGTCTACGATATATTTCTTGAGTTGATAATATATCAGCGTTTCCATGACCTTCGAAAGAAGGGACGTAAGTGCCATCGGCCGATAATTTGAGGGAGAGGAGGATTCGCCTTTTTTTGGGTATAGGAACAAATGCTGTTTTCCAACTACTCGGAATGAGCCCAGAAGAATAGGATAGATGGAAAAGCTTACGCAGGGGAACCAGAACAATAGCGGGGATACCATCCGAACCAGCAGATTCATGTATGTTGAGATCCTTTAGGACTCTCGCCACAGCACGAGTGCGGAAGAAGATTTGTCCCATGGAATCATTAACGCGCTCAAGAACTGGAGGAGTCATGACACTCACTGGCAGCGAAGAGTTGGCGGTGAACTGCCTAGCAAAAAGGTTAGCTTTCGCGAGCGAGCTAACAACTGGAGTGTCATTTTCACCGAGCGTAGGGACCGAGGAAGAAGAAGAATTCTTCTTCTTGTGCCTTTGGGACATTGCAGTATTTTTTGCCTTAATTTATGGTCATGTAAGAATTTGGTCCGACGAATATGGGCATTGCAGACCTTCCTGGCTTGTTTAAACTTATTCCAGTTTTTCTCAGTTGGGTTGGTTCTAACACTGGAACTTTACTTCTTTTTCCCAGATAACCTCTTTACAGTTTGAATCAATTCCTTGGGTTTGATGCTTTTAACCCTATACGGGATAAAAGTTTTCATTCCCAAAATAATCATATTAGTAATCATATCTGCGCTGGAGTCTACGTCACTATCGAAGCATAGTGACCAGTTAAAGATCCGGAAAAAGTTGTCGAGACCAGTTGGCTTTCTGTTGTATATAAGATGGGAAAAAAGAGCACTCAAATTGTAGAATCAGACAATAATATGGGGCTGAGGCCTATAGAGGAATTTGGAATATCTTTTTTGTTTTGCTTTTTGCTTTTTGGGTGTGAAACCCGCACGGAACAGATTGTCTACTATTGATCTTCCTTTAAACTCTTTGTACCTTGTAAATTTAGAGCACGAAAAATTGTTGTCTCTTATCCATTTCAATTATTGTGATCAAAAGAAAATAAAAATGTAACCTCAAAAGATTTTGGTTTTGTTTTTCTTCTTTGACAGATCAAACCTTACTAAAAAGCGTCTTTGTATGATTTCAACTAATTCTAACAATTTCCAATTTTTTGACATACCAAATAAAGTCAACTATTGTAAATGCAAAAACGCACCTAAGATAAGTTATCTACTACATTAACGTTGATGTACATCCGTCATATGATTACATTTGAGAGATTATTGTTTCTAGCTGCTGTTGTAAGGCCTTGACTATTATTCTTGACTCTGAACATTTGAACTTGCATAAAGTCGGCCCAATGTGTTGGCAGATGGTAGATTCCTTAAATAGCCTGAAGTTTCTAAATTGAACTTGTAAGCAATTAATTTTTCAATTTTAAAAAGACACGAAATACTCCTCATTAAAGTCCATAAACTCTCACAGCAATCGACTTATTCCTTATATCCCAGCAACACACACGCTTATTTGAGTGAAAATTGTTTATGTTGTTAACTCAAGGACTCAACTTCACAAGTGTTTTTTTTTATTTCTCACAAACATTTAAACATTTAAAATGTTTATTTTCACTGACGCACCACATCACCGCCATACCGCTATCCATTGCCATTACTCGTGTCGTGTTGTACTTGTGGTGTACACACATCAGCCGTGTTCAACCGAAATAATCCAACCTCGTCAATAAGTTAATATGGTCGCGGTCATTAATGACGCACAATTAGCCCTTCATTTAATATTTTTGGCTTTGCTTACTCTTGTTGATGCTTTCATTTCCATCGTACGAGTATGTTGCCCCCGATTCATTTCTGTCCCCCCCCCCCCCACGAAAGCACAAGCCTTTCACTTAACTTTCAATGTGGCATCTCCACGACCGACCGAGACGGCCGACGCACGTACTACCACCTATTTACGTGTGTTTTCTTATGATGATGAACGATGCGTTCTTTGTTGATTTGGTTTAAATTGGTTTTTTTTTTCAAGAAATTCATTCAGTTATTCATGTTTTCGATCAAAAATAGAACTCGCGTTTTTAATTTTTGTTTGGTTTTTAAACAATTCTTCTTTAAATAATGATTGTGTTGATAGTTTTTATTAAAACAAAGAAAGAAAAGAAAAAAAAAGAAACATTGACGATCTTTGAAATGCGTTTCTTTTAAAATTTTTTAACAGAGGTGCGGAAATCTGCGGACCGTTATGGTTACATTAATAACTGTAATTATTATTATTGAAAGCATGTGAACCTATTAAATTTTAAGGCACTGGATTTAGAACCTTTGGGGTCAACTGTTGCACCTATAGTCTCTTTCTTAAGACTGAGAGACGGTTTAAAAGCTAGAAGTGGAAGCAGAAAGCATATAAACATGCAAAATTCATAAATATCTGTTGGGCCGTTAAGAAGTCCATACCAGACATACAAACAAACAAACACATCTATTTTTAAATATAATATCATAATTTTAATTACAAAAACAAAGAAAGTTGCTTAAGCAACTCAAATTCGACCTACAAAATCAGTTGCGTGCGACTAGTTGGAAACCGATTGCAAACCGGTTTCATTTTAGTCGACTGTGGGGGGTCTCCTAATAGAGCTTCATATACAAAGTTGCTTGAGCAACTGATTTGCAATTCTTGTCGCAAAACAGTTGAAAAACAGTTGCTTCGTGTGCGGAGGGCCTTAGTTTCTCATATTCGTTTCCAGATTCACATCCCTCCTCTTCGGATGTGGAACTGTAACGGGGAATAGGTCCCCTATCCATACAATGTTTTTATTGTCTCAAGCCTACTTACACGATATGGCTATTTGACACAACGTTTATTTTAACGTGTGGTGAAGAGGAGTTATAATTGATTAAATAAGTTAAATTTAATATAGCTGCCACTTTCGTTAGGCAAGCTATCATATTCATATATGTTTTCAGAGCTAAATTTCATAAAAAAAGTTTCAGCCGGTTAACAGTTCGGTGAAGTCGGCCTTCACGCGGCTCTCCTACTAAAACCATTTCCGTCCAAGGCTTGAGTTCATTCACATCTCTGGGCTGGTGCTCCAGCTACTTACTCTGGAAGAATGAATAGGCTGTAAGAATGATTGGTGAAAGAAAGATCACTGACGCATTCACTCCTTTAGACCACCGTCGTAACGTAGCGTGTCACTCCTTGTTCTATCGCTACTTTTACGGTAATTGCTCTCCTAAAATAGCCAGTTGCATTCCTCCCCTCAAACAATTCGCCCGTAATACTCGCTCTTCTAGGAATGCCCATCAGTTTACCCTAGAGCCCAACTTCGAGACGTACTCTTAAGTATAGGGAATCATTTTTTAGCCGTACTACGCGAATGTGGAACTCTCTTCCACACTCTGTCTTTCCCAGTCACTACCATGTTCAAGAATTTAAGACCAATGTAGGTACACCGACATCACCTTTCCAACCCCTTCCCTTCTTCCTAATGCACTCACTGTGTCTCTGGCTTAAAAGGGTATAAAAATCCCTTGAGTGGGTGCAAATTACAAAAAAAAAAAAATAAATAGAAGCTGCAAGAACGATATCGATTGTAGAGCCATCTTGAGACCTTGAACAGAAGCAGTTTTTTTTACATATGGTTTGTGTTGTAACTGCTTAGCCTGTTGAAAACAGAAATTCTTGAAAATACTAATAAATCCGTGGTAAGTATATGGAACAACCAGTACTACCAAGATTGGTTCTCTGCTTGGTTTGAAAGAAGATCTGTCAAACTAAGCAGGCAGCTATAATACAAACTTATGTAAAAAAAACCATGGTGGCGCCGACTACTCTCCAAATATATATACAAAGATTCCATGAACAAAGGATACGTATCAAAATCTGTCATCTGAAGTTTCATAATAGATCCGTTCTTTTACTTTTTCGGGAGTTTTGTGAAAACTGTAAAATTTCGAGGAGTGGCGATGAAATTTTGTGATTTTTTAAACGTCAACAAAATTCAATGTTATTTTTCCAGTTTTAACAGAACTCACAAAACTCCGCCAAGAAATTTGTTGGTGTAAGATCGGAAGATAGTTAAAATATTGTTTTTCAATTACTCACCAAGATCAAGCGATTTGACACCGTTAGATTTTATTCTGTGTGGCTACGCAAAAGACCTTGTTTACGCAAATAGTACCCGAACTCTTGATGCATTAAGAACCAACATTAACTACTGAAGCTTTGGCCGAGATACCGCCCGATATGTGCGAAAAAGAGGTTAACAATTACAATTACCTCAAAAGAATCGCATGCTGCGAAAACTTCCGAGGTTGCCATTTCTTTTTTTTTTATTATAAGCACACACTCGAGGGGTTTTAATACCATCATTATGCCATAGACACAGTGATTGCTTTAGGAAAGAGGAAAGGGTTGAAGAGGAGGCGCCGGTGTACCTGAACACTGCAATGATCGGGAAAGACAGAGTGTGGAAGAGTGTTCCACCTTCACGTAGTACGGCTGAAGAATGATTTTCTATACTTGAGCGTACGACCGAAGTTCACATGTCTCTGTCACAAATCATTCTTATATGTGCTTTAATGCGAGAGCACACACACAAGAGATCCCAATTATACAAACATTTATATTCGAGAATCGAACATTTTGAGATTTGCTATCCACAGTTGGGTTCTTCTTCCCTTCTTATCCATAGTTAAGAGTTTGTACTTGTGGTATAAAAAAAAAAAAAACATCTATTGACCTTCCCCTTACAACTTCTAGTAAACTCATTACCGGTGACTTTTTGTATTTGTTCAAATCGTCCGCAGAATTGTAGGCACTGTTCTCCACATTTTTAAAAGAAAAGTACCGTTATTTTGTTTGCAGTGAGTGTTCTAAAGTCTAAACTGTTCTAGACTTGTGTTCATTGAGTCAGTCTCGAAAAATTTGGAACAATTTAAAGAAGGATTTTGCTTTCTACCAGGTAGAACAGAATTGATTAAGTTTGAACAAATGTCATCTGTCAAAAAATTGAGTTTTTCAAACTGTTCTGACATTTCTTATGAAGCTGTGCTATATTGTTCTATGCTGACTTTTCCCTCGCTGAACAAAGCAATGATCATACTTAATCCAAAAATTTTTTCTTGCATCAAAATTTTAAACAATGGAAACAGGAAATAGCGAACACCAATGCCTTTAGAATTCATTTTTAGTTTTTCAATTCAACCTCAGAAAATCTAAACCAATGATTGATCATATTTACAATAATTATGGCAAAATAGCAAAGAATCTCAATCCGACCCTCATGTTAAAATAACGATCTCCAAAAAATTAAACATGACCGAATAACAGCTAGTATTGGAATCTTCAAACGAACTGTGGAGGCGGGTCACAGAGGAATATAAGAAGAAGAAGAAAAAGAAGAACAATTGAATTATAGAACTATTAGAATAGTTGAGCCAGTACCAACAGAGTCTGTTGAACAGACCTGACATTGGATGCTTAGTCAAAGATATACATAGGTAAGTCTTAACTGCGTTCAAGTTATAACTCTTATGTCTTGAGTGTAATGATGGCTCCGAAGGCAATTGGTCTAAGGTATATACAATTCAGCGGTAGATCTGCTACAGCTGAATTGGGTATACCTTAACAAGAAAAATAAAATTTCCGATAGACTCTACCGGGTTGGATATTAAACTCGCTCGTGTTAGGAAAAAAAATCTATCCGAAAAGTATTTCGAGGCAAAATACATGGTAGAAGATAGCGCAGCAGACTGCATTGACCATTATGCCCAACTATCCGATCAATGATCGGAAAAGGTTCAACAAGCTGTTGCCAGAGGCTTGAACAGTACGCTGTTTTTGGTGCAAACGAAGGCAAAAAGTTGGGTTGGTTTTTTGTTATAGTTGTAACTAATCAAACCAGTTTCGTAATTAATTCTCTGTTTGTGTTTTCTAATATTTTTACACTTAATTTTTTTCAATAATGTCTAAGGAATGAAAACTGAAATGATTTCATCAGTTCACTAGGGCGTATACGTAATATTTGTTTATAATTTTTAGTTCAGAGTTTTGCTTTGTTATATTTGCGACATGCGTGAATTGAGAACGTAACAAATATTCTGAACCGTGAACTGGCTAATTAAGGTACTTTCAGTCACTCTTCAGAAACCAATTTTTAGTATTTTAATTTTCTTCAAATTTTATGTTAGAGTTAGAAATATTTAGAATATAATTGCAAAGACAGACTTTACTTAAAGATGCTGTTATGAGCATAGCTGTAGCTGAACGAATGCACAATATGTTATTGTTGCCTTGGTTTGGAAAAAGCTCTAACTTCAATAAATGATAACTTTTCAGCTTCTAGACAAGCCGAAACCTTTTTCAAAATGATTATAGATATATTTTGTTTCCACATAAAGCTGGCTTAGATACAGTGAATATGTAAAAGCAAAATGTTTTACTGCTTTGACAAACAATTTTAATAGATATTTAAGCACCCGCCACAAGTTGAACAACCTCTGAGTTTAATAAAACAACAAAATTGTGAGAAAATGTGATGAAAAAAAAAACAATAGCTCGCCTTCTTGCAAACAAATTTAAACAAAAAACACTATAAAATCATTTTGACACCTCATTTCAAGAAATTATTTCAACTGCATCAACCACAATCCTCATAAAATACCAAAACAGTGTCACATCTATGTGACGTTCAATGTATCTGAGGCAAACAACCTACGTGTTAAATTTTTAAGTAGACCGACAGATAAAAATACGCAGCACCTATATTTATTTTTAGACACTTACGAATTTGGTTTTTAAGTAGACAAAAAGAATATTTACCCAAATGGAAATGTTAATTTAAAAAATAAAAAAAAAATAAAAACCACAAAATTTAATTCGATGCATATATTTCATGTACTTTGATGAAGGTAAAAAAAAGCGAAAATAAATTCACGGAAACGTCTTGTCTTGAATAGGTACTTGGTAACGTAGAGTCTGTTCTATTTTTAATTTGCGTTTTATGAAAATAATTTTAAAATTAAAATTAAAAGTGAAATTAATTACATGTTTGTAAATAGATTTTGCAAATTCTGTTGCTGAAATAAATCTAATTTATTTGATTTGTTTATTTTCTTATTTTTACAAGTGGAGACGAGTCACAAAATCTTTATTTTTAAGTATGTTACTTGTGCCAGACATGCATGCACACCGCCGCCGCGCCGGCCGGCCGCCGGAGAGAGATTCTTCAAAATCATAACAAAAACCTCTTTTCTAAGGCCTTTATTATGAATAGCGAATCGAACGTTCGACTCAAAGCGAAATCTAAGATTTCGGAAAATTTGGAAAAACGAACTTCGATGTTTGCATAGAGCAACATCTCCATTTGCCAAACTTTTGTCTTTCAAGGTGACTTACTATTTACATTTCAGAACATTAAACGTTTTTAACAAATATCCCCAGGTCCAGACTTGCCTCGAGATCACAACAGTGCCAAATTGAAGAAAAATGAAGAAGAAGAAGAAGTATTGAATAATTGGACTATAGTCTAATCGGTATCCACAAATCCGAGACTGGGTGCTTAGTCAAAGGCACGTTTGAGTCAAAGACTGGTTCAATAGACAATAGGCCGGTTCTACCTAACAATTTCTCACTGAGATCTCAATGTCACTTTGACTGAGGCAAAATCAGTGGTGGAATATAAATCTCAGTTCTCGTTGTAACGAAGCTTTAAAATAAATATGTTTTGTTCAACAAAATTCAGGTGCGGACCCACCACAAAACTCGAAAAGGTATGAAAAGGACAAGCGCCCCTACGGGGATCCGCCCCTGGAAAAAAAAGAAAAACAAAACAAAGAGAACCAATAACCAGCAACACCGAGAAACAATAACATCAAAGCCGAACCCAACAAAAGAGAAGAAAAAGCAACAACTGAAGCAACAACACGAAATTACCGAAGTGACATGCCACAGCTGACAACACATGAAAATGACTAAGCTGTGATACGATTCACACCCAATGTTGACAGAAAAGTGTATAAGGTGTATAAGAGTTGTCGTCAGTTCTTACTCCGCTTCGGTAGAGTGAACGTTAGAGGAAGTTTGCTAACTAGCTCTAGCATCCTATTTATTTCGAGCTGCCCACTTATATATTCTCAACTGACCGGGGCTTCTCTCCAATCCGATATTTTGCCGACCGTTTATTTTGTGTATTATAACAGCAACAAAAATCAGGTGTTTCCCATCAGCTCGGTTTCCCATCTCCCTTTTGAACTCATCTGTGGTGTATAACGATGTAAAAAGGGCAGAAGACAGCATATCAGAATCGTAAGGCTGCATTGACAAAAATCAATTGCTAAAGCTAATAAATTCAGATGCGATCTAATGGCGCCCAATTCATCACGATTGATTCCCTATTTATTGTCTATTTTGGGCTGACGTCCTTTCGAACTATTAGCACACACTTTGTTTCATAAAGTAAGACCCAATAGTTTTCTTCACTGATCCGAAACTTACATTGGTACAAATCTAACCTTTTCTCTTAGCCGCATCCACCTTGAGTAAAGACTGGGATAAATATTGACAAAAATAAAGCTTGGTAGACGACACACGGCAGTTGAAACCAACCTGTCTGCTTCAGTATAATGGCATCGAAAAAATATCAGGATCGTTGTAATAGCCCCAGGTGTAAAACGAAAAATATAGAATAGAATAGATTATTCCAGTTTATTAAAAATTGCGAACATTTTAAAATGACGATGGAGAACTCAGGCTGCTCCTTTCTTTACCATCTTTCTTGAGAAGATAGTGCAGAACTCCACCACTACTATCTTTCAAAAATCTGTTCAACTTCTCGCGTACGCTGATGATATTGATATAATGGGAAGAACACAGCGTGATGTCAAGGCGCCTTTTTCTTCGAGGAAGGACACTCAACACCGACGACGGCTCGGACAGAACGTCACAATAGACCCCCGACTTCAAGGTAGTAGAGGAGTTTGTCTACCTAGGCTCCGCTATTAATACGGGCAATAGCACCAGTGCGGAGATCAGACGAAGAATAACTCTTGCTAATCGCTGTTTCCGTGGGCTAAGAAAGCAATTGAGTGGAAAAGCCCTCTCTCCAGCAAATAAGGTAAAATTAAACAACACCCTCATCATCCCATTCCTGCTGTATGGTACAGAAGCATGAACCTTGACAAAATTGGATAAAAGTGCGCCTTAGGCTGTTACGAGAGGAAAGTTCTTCGGGTCATCTTTGGCCCTGTATGCATTGAAGGGGAATGGCGAAGAAGATATAACAGCGAACTTTAAGGGTTGTACAACGACATGAACCTAGCAAGAAAGGTCAAGATCCAGAGACTCAGATGGATCGGTCATTTAGAGCGGATAGACACCAATGCTCCGGCCCGGAAAGCCTTCGACACTATTCCCGAGGGACGTAGGAGGAGAGGAAGACCGCAACTCAGGTGGCGCACTCAAGTGGAAGAGGACGTCAATCAACTAGAGTGCAAAACAACTGGAGACAGCTAGCTAGGGACCGAGCTGGCTGGCGGAGACTGTTGATTGAGGCCCAAGTCCACAACGGACTGAAGCGCCACTTTAAGTAAGTTAGTAAGTAAGTAAGTAAACATTCTTAAATGTGTTTAGAAAATTAAATACAAGTGCAGAATTCTAGGATCACAAGGATGTCAATAAAAAATAGTAAAAGCGATGACCCATACAATCAACTGACATCTCAATAGAATACACATGGAACGCATCCCATAAACAACGAGCGCGCCGGATGTGACAGATTATGTCGTTTTCCATTCGTCTTTCTTTTTGTCGTTTCTTCTTCTTACTCTAATGAAACGGGTTATGATGAATGTGTCATTCTTCTGACGATTCTGTTTTCTAAACGGAAGAGTTCTGCTCATTGTATTTCTATCTAGCTAGTACCTGCGACCTGGCAATCGATTGTGGTGCCATCTTGAGAGCTGGCACAGTGCTAATTTTTTACATAAGTTTTCTATAGGGATTTTTTTTTTTTTTGGGGTTTGATGTAGCACAAAATATCGAAAACACCATCACTGATCACTTATACCAAGATTGGAAACCTTGCTGTCAAAATGACATTTGCCTACAAGCTAGGGGAGCAGGTTAGCTGTAAGAGTATGCGTGTAATACAAACTTAAAGACACAGGTTAGCTGTAAGAGTATGCGTTTTATTGTAATAATGATACAATTGCCTACATAATAAAGCAAGTTTGCTGCAAGAGTATGTGTGTATGAAAAAAAAATAACTTTTGCGGTATTTGGAGGGTAAAACGTAGGTAGGTTTCCAATCTTGTTATAAAGTGATCACTGAACACCATTCTTGATACTACTACCTGAGTCCATATACAATGGTTCTGCTCTTCCGTCTGTCAAAGTCAGTCCAATGGAATGGTTTCAGAAGACTTCTGGACTCTTCCGAATGCTTCTGTACGTCCAATGGAAAACGACAATAGAGTTTGATAACTTTTTATACTTATTCCGTCCGTTCAACCGTTGACATCTGAATTGGGTGAGCTGTTAATTCAGTGTGTTCCCACTTTACGAAGAATCATTTTGAAACAATTTAATACACTTTTACTTTTAATTTTGCTTGCAAGTTTGCAAGTTTAATTCTTGGTTAATTTTAATAGCAAGCAAATGAAACTGTCAAAGTATTCTATGGTTTCTTAATTTAATGCTAGAAATAAGCAGTAGATAAATGGAGTGTTACATTTTCTTCAGTGCCACTTTGTTGTTGTTGGACCTTTTTTGACGTTTGCTTAGATTTGTACGAAAAATAGAAAGAACGGTAGATACCAAAAAATCGTTTAATCATAACCTCTAAATCATACATTGAAGGCACTAGATCCATTTCAAATCATTTTTGTACTTAAAAAATGTCGACTGTCAAAAAAAAGCAAACAAAATCTGTCCATCTAAAAACAAATCAACGATTCAATTTGGCAAGCGAATTTGGTGTTTTTTTTGTTTCTTTTGTGTAAAATCCACTTTATCAAGATAGATTTGTGTGTAGGTATATATGCGCGCTGTAGAACATCGAGGGTTATTTTTCTGTACATGTGTACAATTTTCCAGATAAGAATTAACTTTTCCTGATTATCGATCATTTTCTCGTGTAAATTTAGGAGTGTGTACACTTGTCTCGTTCGTTCCTTCGTTCTAGATATGAAGCTAAATTCAGAAGAGGTTACGAATTTTTTTGGATTCATTGTTTTTCTTTTTTTGGCTGTTGTTGTTGTTGTTACAAATGTAGGTATGTTTGTTTGCAGTATGCTTGTGTGTCTATGTCTAGTGAAAAGTTTTTGGTATACCAATATTATATTTTCTTCTCACAAAACCATCATCAGCGATGAAAATTTCCGGGGGTGCGGGTGGTGGAATTGGAGGTGAGTAAGTAAAAAAGTAACATACCAAAAAAAACAATAAAAACGAAAAGAGAGGAAAAACTTCCAAAAAGACAACTCTATTATGAAAAGATGTAGGTACAGAGAGCGAGGTAAAACATAATCTCAGCCCCGCATCATCACAATTTGCAAAGATGTTAAAGATTTAAATTTTCAATATGAAGAGTATCGTATTGGAAAACCGTTAAAATATTATGATTCCAATCAAACATAACCTCAATCTCAAGAAATTGAATATTGGGAAATATTAAAAATATAGATACCTTCGCATATATATCCTTGTCCGATTAGACCCCACAGCAAATCCGAACAATGGTGGCAATAGGTTGGCTTATGAAATGTCTTCTTCCCAAATGAGTGTCCACCATCCGCCATTTTGTGCTTAAGCTAATTTCGTGTATGGATTCCACGATTCCACACTCTTTCTTGCTGCTTGAATGGCTTTTATTTTTGTATTTTTTTTTTCTTTATTTTCCGTCTGCGGTGTGCCTCTTGTGCGACTGGGTTAGTGCCTCTCGGTTGATGGTAAAAACAGAATCTGATGGCCAGTTCCTGCTGGATGGATGCTGCTAGGCTACCGGATGACACGTTGTCGTTGTTGTCGTCGTGTTGTGTGTTTTGTCGACGTCAAACCGAAACCAACGAACAACACACTAAACGAATTTTCACGCTCCTCGAAATGAACTGATCAGGTGCTGATGACCACGACAACAACAGCAACAGCAGCTCCTCGACAATGATGTTGATGATGGTGTTGTTGTAAATGATGAAGATGATGATGTTGCTGATGGTGATACGACATCTTCATCCATTTTTCATCATTTTATCATTTAGCTACATTAAGCGACACTTTTTATAATTTGGTTTCTCTTAAAGGTACATACGCGGATTCTTATTTTTTTAATTTTAATTATTTTCTTGTCTTAAGGAGAACAACTCATTTGGGATCGTTTTTTTTTTCTCTCTTAGGATTATGCTTTTATTTACTTCTAATTGAAAGGCTTCTTTTTTTTATATACACTTTGTTTAGTTGCTTGCACGATTTTTCAATTGTTAAACACAGCTATAAGGAAATTGAACAAAAGAAGTTTTAAAAAAAAAATCATTTTCACTTAAAAATAAGTGAAAGAGATTTTTTTTTCTCTTCTCCAAATGCCAAATGTGTATACAAAAACCGAAAAAGAATTATTTGACCCGCACACACCGCACCCGACCGAAATTATTATTTTTCGACCGACCAATACCGAAGAAACATTCGTTCGATTTTGTCAGTTTATCTGCGTGCTGGTCCGCTGGTCGTGCTCCCGTTTTGTCCCGAAAACGAACGAAATTGACGGTGATTTTCCATTTCCATCAGAGAGCACCACGACTCTCTTTATAGCATCTTTTCTCTCGTTTCACTCTCTCCCCTTTTTTTGTCTGATAATAATGTGTCTGCAAACTGCAAAAACATTTGCCAAGTGGTAGGATTTTGTCCAAGTTGAAAAAAAAAAAAACTTAAGAAAACGCGCTACTCTAAAAATACTCCAGTAGCAGCTTTTTTGATTTTGGGAAATTTTCCTTATTGAACTGAGAGCGAATGAGAGAGAAAAGGACTTTTTGTGTGTGCGAGAGTGAATGATTTATTTTTCAATGTGTGACACTGACAATGTTTAAAAAATTATTCCAAATTTTTGAATTATATTTTTTAAGTTTTAAATTTGCTTTAATTTTTGTGTATCCTTTGAAATGGTTTTTCTTTTCTTCTTAATTTTCTTAGAGACAATTCTTTGGAAAATCTGTTAAAGTTCCAAAGATATTTCGTGAAACTAATATTTTTTTTTAATTGAATTTTTTTTAATAATTCTCCGCACGAGTTCACACAAAAAACATTAAAAATTTCCACAAATAATCATAAATTCGTTAAATAATGTATGCAAAACATTTTCCACAGATATATAGATACACATTGTATCTGGTGAACTTTTTTTTCGATACTAGTAATTTTGGTAGTGAATAGATATATTTTTTTCACGAGCGAGATTTTTCCACGTTCGAAAAAAAACCGAATTACGTTTTTGTTAAAATTCCATCATTTGAAAAACTTTTTTTTTAAAATAATTTTCATTTCAAATTTTGAGTAGGTATTTCACAAAAGCACAAAAAAATAATTGATTTCGCGGATACATATACATTGTACATGGAAAATATCGAACAGATATTGAATTTGACAAGCTTTTCCGTTTCCGTTGAATGAATTTCCTTTAATTTAGAAAATCTATGAACAACGATTTATATTTTTTATTTAATTACTTTTCCATAAGCTTCACTAATATATTTTTAAGAATTTTTGAATTTTTTATTTAAAAGAAAACTGTGTGTTTTATTTTGTGGAAAATGTTCGACTAGTTTTTCATCTGGTAGAGAAAAATCGTTTTTCTTCTGGTTGTGCTAACACAGAGAGAGAGCACACCTTTTTGCCTGGTGATCTATATTTTTGCTTTCCTCAAAAATAACGAAGGGAAAATTTCGATACAATGTATTGTGAGAGAGAGTCACACACAATTTCCACACAGATACACTTGTACGCACAGACTCATGTCGGTTTTTTTCTTTTTCATTGTTTCAACATTTTTTGCTTTCTTTTTGGAGCCCGAAAAAGTGTATCAATATTTGGAATAATTTAAAAAAAGAAAAAAAACACACATTTTCCGAATAAACTTTTCCAACGCGACGGCAATTCCAATTCGTATTCAAATTCAACCCTAGTTTAATTTAAGTATCTTTTGGAGAGTTTAATTTTTTTGTTTTAATTTCTTACAATGAAAAACTCATCAGCCGCATCGTTGTCGGCAAGAGTATTAAGGGAAATTAAATTTTGGTTCGTATGTGGCGTTTTTTTTTCTCTCTATGGGGGGTAGATATGGCACGGATACATAGTGGAAACTAAGATTATCTCAAAAAGTCTTTTTTTTCATTATTTTGTGGATATTAGAGTGGAGTTTGCGCTTGAGATGTATTTTTAGTTTTTGGGGGTATTTTAGAAACATGGCAGCGAATGGATGTATTTTTTTTTATGAAATTCGTTAGGGAATGGTGGAAAAGGTAGGTAGAATATGGATAAAATCTATCTGAACTTAACGAACAATTTGATGGATGTTTTGCGAGCTGCGTTTTGAAGGATATTAATTTAAATTGTAAAGGCAGATGGCAGGACGAACACTAAGTAAGGTTTTATTTGTAAAAAACGTTTAAAACAAATTGTGTAGAGATTTTGATTGGCTTTTGATGGGCTAGATTTGACCTTATTCTTGAATTCCTTCATAAAATTATGAAACTAATAGTAGGTGGTTGGGTGTTATAGGATCTGGGGGCATATTTTTTGCTTCACACCAAATGCTAACTTTAACTCTAAGTGGTAACCAGTGGGTAGATACTGGTTATATCATAAGATATAACTTGCAAAACTTGTATAAGCGCGAGTGAGAACACATAGGAGGTATACCTAGAGTCGCAACTCAAGGCATTTTACTCTCTTTCGACTAAAAAAATTAAATTTGATAAAATATACTACCCAATGTAAATGTATAGGTTTTTCAATGCATCTCAAATGGGAGGCCGAACCAATACATTTGCAATGGGTAGGCCTGTGTGCTGGGCTCAATAAGGTGAAAAGCCTAGGCTCAATTTTAAAAGCCTGCGCTCAAAATTCAAAAATAAGAGTCAGTTAAATTCAAAAATTTTAAAAATAAAAAATAATTGTATGAAATTCATGTTTTAAGTATTTAAATAACAGTACAAAGTGCAGTGCATAGTGTTTTTTGCTTTTTAAATGGAATTCAACTTGAACGAATAAATAACTAAAAAAAACACATTTAAACACATTGGCAGAGTTTATTTCACCCTTAAAACAGTGCGATCATGTCCTTATTGAATTTTTTTTTCACCTCTTTCACAGATTCACGGACACGAAAAATAAAAGTAAACTGAGAGACTCACCACAACATTTTTTGGACAGTGATTTTTAAAAAAAGAAACGAGTGGCGACTCTAGTTAAATAGATTCACTATGAGTGAGAACCAGAAGCACTTAAACAACGGCCCTACAAATCGAAAATCGATCGAAAGTCATAGATTTCAAGCCAATTAGTGATCGCCCGGCTGCAATCCGCATCAAGGTCACACAGTTTAATATTTGCACACGCCCTTACCGATAATGCTGAGAAGCCTTGCAGGGATAGGATTTTTACGACCTCCTGGATAGAGCCGACGGAGCCGACGTCAAAAACTTACTCGGAGACATCAACGCAAAAACCTGGAAGGTAAACATCTTTATGAATGTTCGAAGGTTGAACACATGCATTCAACCACAGAAACCTCTGTCTATCAACTCCTGATCTCCAGCTCCCCGTGGTGAACTTCGTGTGCCCAGCACCTTCAACCGAAGATTGGGTACCAGCCCCAGTGGGAAGTTGTTGGCGGCAGCAAAGAGAGAGAGGGAAAGGAGGTATGCGTACACTAAGGCATGCCTCCTTTTCAACAGGCGGGAGCGGAAGAACTCCCAAGATGGAATCGATGGTGGCGTCTACAGTTCCAGTCAGGATGAACTACTTAGTGAACACCTTACAAGGCTACTACGACATATTCGTAGCTCAGGCCTATAAGGAGCGGTCTTCGTCTTAGAGTTAAACTTAAGACCTGGCCCTCTACTTTGGGGGTGACTGACTGCCCGGCCACATAAAGAAACTACCGTTCCGAAACACCAACAAGCCTCAGATACGGACGGAATTAATGATGACGACAAACGCAAACGATTTTAGGACAACGAATTTCGGTTCTGCACGTGGCCCTTAACAGGCCACGTGCAGCCGAACAACTAGCGGAAGCCCTTGACTGCTATAAAGCAGATGTTGAGTTTCAACTCAGTGAATGAGCGCATCACTACAATCCTTATCAAGGCTAAATTCACCAACATCAGCCTCATCTGCGCTCACGCCCCCACTGAGGAAAAGGATGAAGACACCAAAGACGGGTTCTACGAGCATCCTCGACAAGACCTATGAGCAATGCCCTAGCTATGAGATTAAAATCGTCCTTGGAGATTTTAATGCTAAGCTGGGTAGAGAAGAAATCTTTGTTGGAATAATCGGACGACATAGCCTAAACGACACTACCTCCGATAACGGATTAAGGCTAATTGACTTCGCGGGGTGAGACTTATTGGTAGCAAGTACGCGTTTCCCACATCTCGGTATCCACAAGGGAACATGGAAATCTCCTGACCAATCAACCGTCAAATAGATTTATCGCATTGCGATCGACGCACGACACTTCTCTAGCATGCAAGATGTCCGCACATTCCGAGGTGCCAACATCGACTCGGACCACTACCTTGTTGTTGCCAAGGTACGAATGCGGATATCCCGATCAAGGCCAACACGCGAAAATGCTAGGAGGAAATTCGACGTCAAACGGCTACAATCGCAAGAGATTGCTAGATCCTTTTCCGATCGTGTCTCCGAAAATCTCCTCAGAAGTCCTTTGCTGCCAGCACAAAATATAGAGAACCAGTGGCAACACTGCCAAGCAGCCATCAGAGATGCCGCCTCTGAAGTGCTAGGTTTTACACGGCCACCACAACGAAACCCCTGGTTTGACGATGAGTGCCGGCGAGCACATGCAGCTAAACAAGAGGCACTGCAAAGAAGGACACGAGCAGCTCGTGAGTTCTACGAGCAGAAAAGGAGAGAGGAGTATAAACTTATCAGAAAGAAAAAAAGGATGCATGAGAAGCACGCGATCGAGGAGAAGATTGATATCACAACAGGAACGAGGTTCGAAAGTTCTACAAAAAGGTGAAACAAACCTCCAGGGCTTATACACCCCGAACGGAAGCCTGTAGAGACCATCATGGGAACATCGTAGTAGAACCGCAGTCAGTGCTGAGGATATGGAAAGACCACTTTTCCAAGCTGTATAATGGCGATGACGACCAAAACTCCGTCAGCAATACAGAACCATTCAATTTGGGTGCAGAAGGCCAACAATTCCACCCACCCGACCTTGACGAAGTGAAGATAGCGATATCTAAACTAAAGTCGAACAAAACCGCTGGAGCAGACGGTCTAGCCGCCGAATTGTACAAAGCAGCTGGAGATGATTTGGTAAGGAGCATGCACCATCTCATCAGCAAAATTTGTCGGAGGAAAGCATGCCCGATGAATGGAACCTCAGCATCGTATGCCCGATCCTCAAAAAAGGAGATCCCCTGAACGTTTGAAGCCTTTCTTCAACAACCTAATAAGTCCTTATCAGTGTGGCTTCAGACCCGGAAAGTCCACCATCAATCAAATATTCACCCTACGACATATCTTGGAGGAGACCCAGGAACTTCAAATCGATACCTACCACCTTTTCATTGATTTCAAGGCCGCGCATGACAGCGTCTATAGAGACCAACTATATAGAGCAATGTCTAGTTTTGGCATCCCAGAAAAACTCATCCGTCTGTGTAAGATGACAATGGAAAATTCACGCTGTTCCATCATGGTCGGAAAAAACCTAACGGACGCTTTTGATGTTAAAAAAGGTTTTAGACAACATCATTCTTGAAAAGATTGCGCAAAGCTTCGATTTCAACACCAGAGGTACAATCTTTCAAAAGTCCGTCCAGCTACTAGGATACGCAGATACGCCTTGAGATGGAGGCCAGGAAGATGGGTCTAGCGGTTGACGAGGGCAAGACCAAGTAAATGCTGTCGTCAAGAAAGGACTACCAACATCGACGTCTTGGAGCAAACGTCAACATAGACAGGTTTAACTTCGACGTAGTTAAGGACTTTGTCTACCTGGGATCCGCTATCAACTCAGACAACAACACCAGCGCTCAAATCAAACGAAGAATCACTCTTGCCAATCGCTGCTTCTTTGGAGTTAGAAGTAAATTGAGTAGTAAAGTCCTCTCCCGTGCAACTAAAGTCACACTCTACAAACCCTCATCATGCCGGTCGTCATGTATGGTGCAGAGACATGGACCATGACAACATCTGATGAAAACGCTTTGGGCTGCTTTGAGAGAAAAAATTCTTCGAGTGATTTTTGGTCCTGTCTGCGTTAATGGAGAATGGAGACGAAGATTCAACCAAGAACTGTACGAGCTGTACAGCGACACTGACCTAGCCAGAAAAGTAAAGGTCCAACGACTTAATAGTTGGGTCATGTTGAGCGAATGGAAAATTATGCTCTGGCTTGTAGAGTCTTCGAATCCAACCCGGAAGGACGTGACAGAAGAGGAAGACCGCGACTCCGGTGGAGCACAAAGGTGGTAGAGGACCTGAACCAACTTGGCGTGCGAAACTGGAGACAGCTACCTAGGGTCCGAACTGGCTGGAGAAGTTTGTTGGGTGAGGCCCTGGTCCGACCTTGTATTCGCTCAGATGCGGACGGCTCCGTTTGCTTCGTTCCGTTCATTATAGTTAGCCCTTTGGGCTGTTTCGAGAGGAAAGTTCTTCGGGTCATCTTTGGCCCCGTGTGCATTGAAGGGAAATGGCGAAGTTGATATAACAGCGAACTTTACGGGTTGTACAACGACATGGACCTAGCCAGAAGGGTCAAGGTCCAGAGACTCAGATGGCTCGGTCATTTAGAACGGGTGGACACCAATGCGCTCCGGCCCGGAAGGCCTTCGACACTGTTCCCGCAACTCCGGTTGAGCACTCAAGTGGAAGAGGACCTCAATAAACTTGGAGTGCAAAACTGGAGACAGCTAACTAAAGACCGAGTTGGCTGGCTGTTGATTGAGGCCAAAGTCCACAACGGACTGTAGCGCCACCTTAAGTAAGTAAGTAAATAAATCAAACATAAACTATACTTATGTCGCTAAGTTGAAATTTTGTAAAGAAATATGGCTTCAAACGTCTTTCTCATTCATTCTGCGTTCGTCCCACTTTAAAAATGTTGAGTTCTCTGAGAGCTCAGTGAGTAACTGGGCTAATAAAAACTCTAGCAACATAACTCTCAAAATGAACACAGACCTTAGGAATAAAACAGATTCATTCGAATTTCCGTTTCCACCCAAACAATTAACCCCAAAAATATGCTTCATATTTGAATTGAATTCAACTCAAACTAACGAAATAAGACAAAGTAACGATACCGAATGCAGAAGAAATGTCAACCAAAAATTTGACATTTCCCTAGAAATGATTATTTTTTCCTTTATCACGTGCATACACATCAATACACCACCGTCAGTTTGCTTTCCCGTCGTAATTTTCTCGCACCAAAATGAGTGGATTTAAGCATTCTGTAAGGGTACCAAGGGAGTACAAGCGCGTTGCGGCTATCATAAAAAAAAGTTTAGAAACTCGAAAATCCTTAAAATCATTAATTTTCGGAGAAAACCACTCGGTAAATATCATTTTATGATAGCAACAGTCAAAAGTCACGGAAAATATAAAACACATGCATTAACTTTTCCATTTATTCCAGCGACATATGTCGTCAGTGCAGAATACTCTAAAATTCTACATAGACAACCGCGAGGAAATCAATAGAGCCATTGAAGACTCGAAAATTCTCGAAGAGAATCCAGGTTTTGGTCGGGAATTGTGTATTGTCCTTGTCACTGAATTGCTACTGGGAAAGAAAGAACTGACTGGCGAAAGCAAACCTGTTGTCACTGTAAAAAACTATCGTGATAAATTGGTGGCTGCTTTTGGTGGTGCAGATAAAGTCGCAAAAGAATCGACCAAAGGTACAAAATCATCAATCTCTATTTCAATAGCGCTTCTCAGTTATGGCATCTAAGAAAAGTAATCTAAATGCCAAACAAAGCTACAAAAAACTGCTCGAAGAAAAGACCCAAGGTCTCTCAGCTTCAGCGCCATTGATGACGATGACGACGGCTACAATAGACAACACCGAGGAGGAGGAGGAGGTATACGAGGGCCCCGATACCAGCGGTTCGGCTTACCTTTGGCTGCTATTTTTCAGCACCTTGATGTTCACTCTGCCGTTTTACACATTTTACAGCGTCAAACGTTGGCTGGAGAACTCCTTCGAAGTGACGGGCTTCGAAAACAATTGCATTTCAGTATTCTCGGCGGTCATTGTCGTAAATCTTATAATTTGTTTATATGTTATCAAGGCATTCCGCGAGGACACCCAGCCTCTAGTTGTACGAAAAAAGAATAAATAAACAAACTGATTTTGTGTGCCAATTAAATTTCTTGATTCCTAACCTCACTCTTTTCATTTTTTTCGCTTGTTGATCCTCCTCTTGGTCGTTCTGTTTGTTTTTGCAGGTCCACCCAAACCCAGATATGTCAGAGTCAATACAAATATCTTGTCGATGGAAGAGGCATTTGAACTGCTTGCTCAAGAACAATTTATACGCAATGAGGCAACATTCGAGACATATCCAGAGTACTTGGAAGCGGTTTCCAATATGACTGAGGACGAGTTTTTGGTGGATATGCATGTAGAAAATCTGCTGGTTTTCCATCCCAAATGGAAGAAATACTGGGCTCTTCATGAATACGTGAAGGAGAAGAAATTCTTGCTGCAAGATAAGGTTCGTACTGGATGTTCCAGTTGGATGCACAACTTTAAAATTATTTTCTATTTTATTGCAGGGAACATGTCTTGTAGGCGAACTCCTGCAACCACCTCCTGGTGCGACAGTCTTGGATATGTGTGCAGCTCCCGGAATGAAAACGATTCACTTATCAAATATCATGAAGAATCAGGGTAAAATCATTGCTGTTGAGCAAAGTGTCGAAAGATATCGACTCCTTTGCCAAATGACCAAATTAGCACAGGCCACTATTGTTGAGACCGTCAATGCTGATGCTCTTTTATTGAGTATGTTTTGTTTGTTTTGATTTTCAATCAGATAACTAACTTGTTTGTTGTTCCATAGCCAGTGCACAATGTCCGGGAGTAGAATATGTTGTGGTCGATCCATCATGCTCGGGATCGGGAATGACTCGTGTGTCCTTGTTACCAGAAGAAAAGGATCCCCAAAGATTGAATAAATTGGCTGGATTGCAAATAAAAATGCTTGCACATGCCATGACGGAATTTCCAGGAGTTAAACGTGTGGCGTATTCAACCTGTTCGTTGTATCAAGAAGAAAACGAGGAGGTAATATTTGTTTAAGTTCGAATGAAGATGGTTTTTTGATTTGATTTCTATTATTATTCAAGGTGGTGCAGCGTTGTCTACAACTTTGCCCTCAGTTTAAATTGTTGAGTGCCAAGAAAGCACTGCGGAATAAATGGATTCGAGTTGGAAATCCAGAGTTTAAGAAAATTGGCAAAAATTGCATTTATGCCAAACCGAAGGAAGACTTAACAGATGGTATATTTGTTGCGATTTTCGAAAGACGCAAAGACGATAAAGAATAACAATGGGTCAGGTCTTGAGTTCTTGACATTTTTTTTTATATAAAGACAAATAAAAGATTTTTTCAAAAAAGAATATAACTAAAAAGACGACTTTGCAATCAGCTAGGTTTTGACATAAGACTTTCTCGTGAACAACTTTGTGATAGCTACCCTTAGTGTTTGTAAAACTTCTATATTGGAATCAGCCGAAATTAACTTCGATAGACTGAACCGCAACAACTAAGCGGCCACTTCACGCACGATGAGCTGCTGAAGAAAGGCTGTTATATGCAGAGAAAACAGTTGATCGGAGAAGAGAGAAGCGTACGGAATTCAAGCTTATGAATTTATTGCACCAAAAAAATGTTTGTGTACTCATACGCCGTAGAAAACCATTCAATTACTTGAAATTTTCGTTCAATCATCAACTTATTGATTTTGTTTTGTCTTAGACGAAGATTGTCTTGTGTCATTTTGTCACGGTATTGATCCTTAAAAGGACATACACTACCGGTCGAAAGTTTGAGACCACCTCCGGAATTTGAGAAATATCGAGCTTTAACGAAACTGTAGTTTTAGCAAAAAAGTGAAGGGCATGTTCTGTTGTAAATGATAGAGATATTCTTTGCAATCTTCTTACAAGTTTTTGTATTTTTTCTTGTGGGATATTATTCCAGCAATTTTGTAGAGTTTCCCAAAGAGCAGATTCCGATGTTATGTGGTGATTCCGGACATTTCCATAAGAAGCTCAGTGCGGTTAATATCTGGAGACTGCGGTGGCCATACCATTACTTTTATAATCTCCTCGTCTTCTTTTTGTTTCAGGTATTCCCGGCAAAGTTTTGAAGTGTGCTTCGGGTCATAGTCTTGCTGGAATACAAGACCTTCACCGATTAATCGGAGTCCAGATACCAAAACGTGGCCTTCCAATATCGTTTAATAGACTTCTTTATCCATTCTTCCGATCACTCGTGTCAGATCTCCCACTCCATCGAAGGAGACACATCCCCACACCATCACTGAACCGCCTCCATGCTCTACAGTTGGGACCATACAGTGTGGTAGTCGATTGTGGAGTTTTGAACCCAATACTTTGGCCAAACCGAGGTAGCAGCGGTTTGCTAGTATAATTCTTCGTCGGATCTCCACTAAGGTGTCGTTTTTGGAATTGATGTATGTTCCAAGTTGAACTCCTTAACTACCCCGAAATTGCTGCTACCAAAACTGACGTTTTGTTCTAAGCGGTCAACAGATATTCTTTTGTTTATTGATAGCATGTACTTTGTTTTGTCCTCGTTCATTTCAAGACCAACAAGCTTTGCCTGTTCTTCAATCGCTGTTCACTGTTCAGGCCTCAATGACAGGTCTTTGGGTGAATCGATGATATCTATGTTGTCCGCATAGCCTAGGAGCTGGGTGGATTTGTTGATGATAGTTTTTTCCATGCTCACATCTGCCCTGCCCACTATCTGCTCTAGGGCTATGCTGAGGAAATTACATGACAGCGCATCTCCTATGTCTTAACCATGCTCATGGAAACAACTCAGATGAGCTGTTACCTATTTGCACACTGCGCTGCGTATTATTTAGCGTCATGCGTTAGCTGGATCAGTTTTTTCGAGATCCGAATTCAGACATCGCCATCATAAGCTCTTGACGGCGGATGCTAACAGCACGTTGGATAAAATTTTGTAATCAACATTAAGCATGACATAGGATCGCCTTTTTTGTAAAGGGTTTTCCAATTAGAGGTGTTATTTTGACATTCAACGAAAAATGGCATTTTTGAGATAAATGATCGGATGTTTATTTCATTATAAAGAGGAAGGTATGCCGTTAATAATGGAACACAACCCAAGCCAAATGACCACCACGACCACGCTTACAGGACCATATCCTTTTCCTTTTCATGAAATTTTTCATAATCAAATCGCAAAGTGGCTGCCCTATGTCCTCGATAGCCTCACGAATTCCATCTTTGAGGTCTTGAATCTACGCTGGGCTGTTGGCGTAGACCTTATCTTTCACGTGGCCCCAAAGGAAGAAGTCGCGAGGTGTTGAATCACAAGATCTCTCTTCGAGAGATAACACGGTCCGGAAAATTTTCCCGTAGGAGATCAATGGTTTCATTGCTTGTGTGGCACGCAGCGCCGTCTTGTTGAAAGTTAACGTTGTCCAGATCAATACCATCCGGCCATAAAAAATCATACATCATCTCTCGATAGCGCAATCCATTGACCGCAACTCTATCTCCAGCCTCATTTTCGAAAAAGTAAGGTCCAATGACCCCGCCGTACCATAAACCGCACCAAACTGCTGTCACGCGTTGAGGATGGAGAGGCTTTTCAACAATAACTCTTGGGTTTTCTGAGCCCCAGATGCGACAGTTTTGCTTGTTGACGTAGCCTCCGTGGTGGAAATGGGCCTCATCAGTCAAGATGATTTTTCGATGAAATTCCGGATCATTTTCATGCATCATGCAAGAACCCAATCAGCAAAGACACGACGTTTTGATGATCAGCCGGTTTGAGTTATTGTGTTAACTAAACTTTATAAGCCTTTAGACCCAAGTATTTATGCAAAATACGGTGTAATGACGTTTGTAGAATGCCTATTTCCAAAAACCGACGAGAAATGGACAAACCTGGGTTTTCTTCAACACTTAGGGCTTCAACAGAAATATTCTCAGTTCTTCTTGAGCGACGTGCACGGGTTTTATTCTTCACATCACAAACTTGTCCCAACAGCTCGAATTTGTCCACCAATTTCTGTATTGCGGTCCGACAAGGTGCTTCACGACGACACAAAAATGTTGCTTGCTATTCTAAGTAACACCTCTTATTGGAAAACCCTTTAGATGGGGCATATGGAGCTTATCGACCAGTCAGTGGGCATGCGTTCTTCCTTCCACACTTTGTTGTTGACCTGGTGCATGCGGTTCATCAAAACACCTCCTCCATATTTAAAGAGTGCTAGGGGCTGTGACTGGGTCTTCCTTGATGGGTCTTACTTCTCTTTCGTCATTGGCTACCTCGACATTAGGTTACTGTTTCGAAGAGCCTCTGTCCCGGTTCTGAAACCAGAAGCTAATTGCTTCGACCTTTACAAGAAACGCCAGGTGCTGATCTTTGCCCGCGATTCTTCTACATCTTTGAGCTGACAAACTGCGGATTCTCTTCATTCACAGGGTCTTTTTCTCATTTCTCCTTTTTGTTCGGTACTCTTCTCTTGCTGCTCTTGTTTTCCGTTGCAGCATCTGCAAACGTGCATTTTCCGTTTCTCTTTTCAATAATACGCACTCATCATCATACCATCTTTTTCGGGGACGGCTGGTAACCTATGGTGGTCTCGCCTACATTTTTAATTATATCGCAGTATTGGTTCCACAAGGTGTTGACATCTGTGGTTTTTGATAGGACGGCGAAGAGTCGCTCACTCAGGCGCTCAATGTAGTCTCTGGCATTCTCTGGAGTGCTTAGGTAACCGATGTTGTACTTCTTTCTTTAGCCCGCACGTGTGTTTTTGTCGTTTGATAGTCGAGCTCTAAACTCAGCCACTACCAGGAAGTTGTCAGAGTCGACATTTGCTCCTCGGAATGTACACAAGCACAGAGGTTGAATGCGTGCCTTTCCCTTTTAGCACATGGTGGATTAGGTTGATAGTCCGACCATCAGGAGATCGCCTAGATCTTTCCTCTTGGAAACCTTGTGCTACTTATCATCGTATTACGAGCTTTGAGCAAAGCGGATTTGGCCGAAGAAGTTATCCGTTGTAACTTCGTGGCGGCTGTTCTTTGCAACTTATCCGCCAAAGATGTCATCCTTCCCAATTTTTGCATTGAAGTCTCCGCGTACGATTTTGACGTCGTACTCTGGACAGGCTTCGTAGGCTCTATCTAGGAGGCGTAAAAATCCTCCTTGCTAGACTCCTCAGCATCATCGCAAGGGACGAATACATATTAGACTGATGTTTTGTAGTGTGGCCTTGATGCGGATCACAACCAGGCGATCACTAATTGACTTGAAATCCATGACTTTCGATCTTAGCCGATTTCTCACAACGAAATCCGCATCCAAATATTATGTGTATTCTTTGATGACAGCTGTAATAAATTCCACACTCACAAGCAACAACTAAACAAATAAATTTTATTAACTTGGTATATTTTTTCTCTTCCAAAATATATAGAATATATTTATTAAATTTAAATATTTTAATTTTTTTTTATTGTTTGTTTGTTTGTTTATACATACATTCGGGTATCATCTGTCTAGATATATATATAATATATATATATATGTATACAAAAATATACATACACTTGTATAAAAGTTTTACCAATAAAAATACGGAATATGTGTTTTTGTTGTTTTCTTTTTCTTTCTCTTTTGTTTGTTTTTGTTTTTTGTTTAAAGATAATAATTAAATAAAATATTTTACAATATATAATTATTTTTGTTCCAAACTTAGAAACTATTATTATTCTAAATGTAGTTTTTTTTTTATTCTTTTCATTTGTTTGTCCTGATCTGTGTGGTCAGAGCTTATTGGTTCTTTGAATAAATTACTTGTAGCAAAACTAGAGAGCATCTCTTATTCTGTAACTATATTCTATTGTTGTTTACAAATACAGTTATGTATATATACGAATACAACACATTTATGTATAAACTTAGTTTTATTATAATATATTATGCATGTGTGCTAAGAGAATTATTTTCTTCTTTGTTTCATTCTTCTATTAATTGCAGTCAATATTTATTTCAAAACAAATAAACACAATAAAAAAAAATAGTCAATTTTTAATAATTGTGCGGACATGTATTAGTTTTTAATTTAATAATTTTTTTTTGTTTCGTTTTTTGTTTATGTTTTTGTGTTCAAACATGCAAACTATACGAAATACTGTACACTATAAATAATATCCTTAAAAATCTAAAAAATAATCAAAATTTAACTTAAATTAAATTTTTGTTTTAGATTTTGTATTTTTTCTTGTTCTTTTTTTTTAATTTGTTTGTTTATGCATCGAATGTTTTTTAAATTTATAATAAAACTAGTAATGTCTTTTCTGAATAGGAATTTTGGCTATTAGCCCAGCTAAGCTCAAACTATGTGAATTCTTTGTTTTTGTTTATTATTTTGATTTTTGTAAATTTTTTGTTATTAGAGAAAAAAATAAAATAAAATTTGTATCGTTTGTTTGAACCGTTTTGATATATTTTGTATTTTTTTTTTTTTGTTTTGTTTTGTTTTGTAGGCATGGAATAGAATTAACGCACATTTTGTGTTTTTATTTTTGGTTAAAAATTTATCAAAAAATAGTTTTATTTATTTTTCTTAGTGTTTTTGAAATTTTTTTAAATTATTATGACTTTTGTTGTGGAAAAGAGATTCTAGTATGGACTTATGTTTAAAAGAACTTTTGTAACGATTAATTCTAATAAAGAAGAATGAAATTTAACGTATGACATATTTTTTGACATTTCTTTCAATGAAAAACGGACTGATGTACGGTATAAGGTCAAAAATAGTTCCGTTCGCGTACTTTCTGCACTAAAATTCGTAAGACGGGATATTTTAAGGAGTAGGGGTAGAATTCTCTCACAGAAAAACAAAACTACAAAAAAGTCAGCGAACGGGAAAACAACAAATTTCACCTACATTTTAACTGTCAAGTTTTTTTGTATGTAAAATTGAAACTTTGAATTTGAATTTATGTATTTATTTGCTATTTTCAAACAAATTTGACACTTTTCACAAATCAACCCAAAGAAATTTCTTGGGCTAAAATTCGTAGGTTGGGGAAAAATGTTTGAGTACGCGAACAGGACTTGGCTAAAATGCGTAATTTTTCGTAAAATTGGACTGTTTTAGGAGGGTACGCGAACGGACCTATTGGTTAGGGTTCTTGGTTTCAATAAATGTTTTTTAAACAATAAGAAATTGCATTTTCCGTCAGCAACCGTTGTATGGGGAATGCATCTTTCTGGGTACACTACCGGTCAAAAGTTTAGGACCTTCAAAGGGTTGCTCTATTTGTACCTGGCGCTTGATTTTACGCATTAAAATAGGATTTTTTACCTGCATTGATAACTTATACCATTCATAAAAGGTACAAGTGAAAAAAACCCCAGATATTAATCATTTTCTGTAAATTATAAGGAATTTTGTGAAAAAAAAACAATTTTGGTCTTTTGACTTCTGTTTGGATTTTCCGTAGTTTATATGACTTTTTCCATTCAATTTGGAATTTCTTTATGACGGGTAATGTTAAAGGGTAAAAAATGTAAAATCTGAATACCTGCATTTTCAGGATTTTGTATATAACGGACGGTTTGATCCAATTTAAATTTATTTGAGACCGTGATCTTCTTCAGTAAACAAAGTGCACATCTTGAGGAAAGTAGAGGAATTAACTACTGAAACTCGATCTGCGATATTGAAGAAGGCTATTCGCAAAGAGAAATCGCCACAAAACTGAAGATATCTAAAGGAGCAGTTCACATGACCATACAGCGCTACTCTAGTGCCGGCGGTTTAAAGGATAAACCGAGGTCAGGACGACGAAAACCGAAGATCAGCATATCATCACCATCACCATAGCGTTCTAGGAAGAAAACAACAGCAGAAATACGCGCCGAAATCAACGATACAACGAACGGAAACCCGTTCTACGACCCCAAAACGAGATCAAACGGTTGGAATGGGCCAAGAACCATCAGGATTGGACAGATGAGACTTACAGTTAGGAGCGATGAGTCCAAGTTTGAGGTGTTTGGCTCAAATCGCAGAGTGTACGTCAGGCGCAGCGCTGAATAAGATGCTACCAGACTGTATGGTCCCAACTGATAAGCATGGAGGCGGTTCAGTAATGGTGTGGGGATGTTTCTCCTTCGATGGAGTGGGAGATCTGACACGAGTGATCGGAACATTGGATAAAGAAGTCTTTAAAACGATATTTGAAGACCACATTTTGGTATCTGGACTCCGATTAAACGGTGAAGGTCTTGTATTCCAGCAAGACTATGACCCGAAACACACTTCAAAACTTTGCCGGGAATACCTGACACAAAAAAAGAAGACGAGGAAATTATAAAAGTAATGGTATGGCCACCGCAGTCTCCAGATATTAACCCCATTGAGCTCTTATGGGAAGAGTTTGACAGAAATGTCCGGAATCACCCCATAGCATCGGAATCTGCTCTTTGGGAAACTCTTCAAAATTACTGGGAAAAAAAAAAACTTGTAAAAAGATTTCCATTCTTATCATTTACAACAAGACATGCCCTTCACTTTTTTCACGTATTAACTTTTTTGCTAAAACTACAATTTCGGGGTTAAAACTCGATATTTCTCAAATTTCAAAGGTGGTCGCAAACTTTTGACCGGTAGTGTATATCAGTTTAATTCAAGTTCAAGTTTGCAACAGTAAAAGCTTAGTGGGTAAGGCAAGTTTAAGCACTATCTTCAACAAATCCACCCAGCTCTTAGGATATGCGAACGACAAAGACATCATCGGTAAGTGCTGTGCTTGAGACCTTGACAGCTATTGAAGATCAGGCGAAGCTCGTCGGTTATGAAGTGAAGGATGACAAAAGAAAGTACATGCTATCACAACGCCAGAGTTGGTAGCAGCAAGGTAGTTAAGGAGTTCACCAAGGAAAACACATCAATCCCACAAACGACACTTTATTGGAGATCCGACGAAGAACCGGTGCTGCTTACATAGGTTTTCAAGTAAGATTTGTAATTTGTCATTTAAAAACAAAGCATGAATAGAGGCGTTGATACAATGATACAGAAACGGGTGATGGTTAGTTAGTTTTTGGTCTGAAGTCAAGACCAAGCAACTAGCAGCACATATTTTGACTTGGGTCTTGGTTATTCGTACAGTTGTCCGTCGTCTTATTCGATTTGCTGCTCTTTGCTTGCCTTGATGCGGTGACATTTCACACACAGCTCTATAACATGTTTCTATTCAATTGACTAACAAAAACTATGTAAAATATGTTGGGTTGATAGTGGTAATCAACAAAGTATCATTCATGTACAGCAATAGGTTACTTCTTTTGTTACTTTAGTAGGTACGTTGAGTGATACTATCCCACACACTTTGGAACAGAAAAGTACATTTTCATTGAGACATTTTCTGTTCCTAACCTCTTCTGGTTTTAGTGTTCATTGAGTCTGTCTAGAACAGCTTGGAACAGGAATTTCTATTTCACCTTCACCTTAGGTAGAACCAGAATAGATCAAGTGAGACAAACGTTATTTGTTAAAAAACTGAGTGTTCTTACTTGTTCCAAACTGTTCTAACATTTCTCTAAGGCTGTGCTGTCTTTTTTCTCGCTGAACAGAGCCAATGCGACATCAGTTTGTGGTATTGTATGTGACATCTCTGCGTGTAACTGTTTTGTCTATCGGAATACCTAATTATTGCCGCTCAAGAAAGGTTTTTGCGTCCAAACCAGAAAGATAGTTTTACGCATACCTTTTTCATTTGGACGCAGTTTTTTCTTAATCTGTGAAATAGTTACTTTGGTCATCGGCCCACTTGAAGGTTTGAAAAATAGCACTGTTGGCTTTTTCATTTGTTTTGCTTTTGCTGGTCTTAACATTATTTCAATCGATTTAAAAAAAAAAGAAGTGATTTTATGGAAACCTCATAAGGGATTTAAATTCAATTTCTTGATAGCTGGTGAACGTGCGTACACGCGGGTACAAGTTCGTTTCAATGCACAAACAAAACTTTGTTCCAACACCTTCTTAATCGAAAATATTGTGTTCAAGGATTAAAAAGAGTTGGTCTTAAAGTGATACGTTGCAAACAAAATGTGTATGACAAATAAAATTGGGCCCCTGAATATTTAAAGATAAACAAATTTATTTTATTGTGAATTCAGAGTTTCGAAATCTTGTCACTTGAGCATGAAACTCTTAATTCAGAGTAAAATAAAACCAATGTAGATCTATGCTATGCATTTGAAACTTTAACAATGTAGACCTATGCTATGCTTGGAGACAACATAGGAGTTTAATAACTTTCTGTGAGTTTTAAGCTTAACTGTAGAAGCTTAAAATTCAGAGAAAATTGCGAATTTCTTTGAGCTGAAATTGATCTGTTTTCGAACCATTTTCGATCAATGTTCAATATTCAAGATCTCGAGCTTACAGAAGTAACAGAAAAAGATGAATTATTAGGTCCGTTCGTTTACTTCCTAAAACTGCCATATTCTCCCACTTTTTCGTTCTTTTACTGCCTTCTTGTAAAGTCTGTCACTTTTGACGGAGAAAAATATTTCCCCTGTCTGCTGATTTTAGACAAAAAAAAATTCTTGTGGCAATTGTGTAAGTTGTGTCAAAATTTTTTTTCTATTATTTTTGACATTTCATCGTGTTTTTGTTTTGTGCACTTGCCCACAAAAAAAGTGACGTTTAAAAAGTGGGAGAATTTTGTGTTCAACGCGTTCTTTTACTTTTGTGCACATTTGTTTTTTTTTCTGAGAAATTTAGACCCACTCCTCGAAATTTGACAGTTTTTACACAAACTGCCCAAAAAGTAAAAGAACGGACCTATTGTTATTGTTGGTCCATTCTATGGGAATTCCAGTTCACCAAAATATACAATTTTTGTTTTCCTGAAAATTTGATGAAATTTTAACCCAATTGACGCTTCATAGATCTCTGGAACGAACTACAGCCAATATTCTGCGTGCATTGGACAGCAGATCTACCAAGCATGAATTGGGTTATTGTTACTTATCTAATTGTTGTATGGAAAAAAAAGCTAATGAATAGAAGTCCCTGCAAGCCACCAATCGATATGGGAATAGCGAAATAACGGTCATGTGAAAAAAATACAGAAATGCTTGTCATCAAGCCTTGCAGCGGTGTCGTTCTCAATAGAGAGGACTGGACACTTCTATATCTGCAACCTTAAAAGGTATGGAATTCCAGACGTAAGAATATGAAGAAAAAAAAAACTCAACTACCTCTCCCCAAAGCTGTTTACCCCACAAACCCGGAGCGCAGCGAGGTCAAGCTCCGTTTGTGATGTTAACAGCTTCAGTGAGTGTTGCTTTACGTTATCGGCTCCGCTGCGCACCGGATTGCGAAGTTAATAGCTTTGGGAAGCTGTCTCCAGGGGCCTGATTATGGGATTCGCTGCGGATCGTTTTCAATACGACCTATCAAATTCGACTCGCGTCGTATTTTCTTATTAACGAATTCGCGGCGGCGGAGCGAAAAAAATTCGTCCTATATTCCAGTGGTTTGACACTTTTGTATTGACTAATTCTTCCAATATTTGTTGCAAGTTGCCTGTGAATCCGCCAATAAAAAGCTGTCGGATTTCAACTCGCTGGCAAATTTGCCTTCGCTAGCAAAACGATTCGCTGCGAATCAGATAATCAAGCCCCCGGTCCCCGGGTTTAACGGGGTATTGCGTTCGAAAATTGTATACCTCTTGTTTTAAAGACACTACAGCCATGCCATTCGTTTGAACATCTCTCCAGCGCAAAATACACTTATGTTTGATTCACTGGAATGTCAAAAAAGAAAATTGTCTAATCCTAAACACAAAATATCATCATGTGGAATATTTTGTCACTGGGTTTCGTTGATATTTCAAAAAAAAAAAAAAAAAAAACAATTTAGAATAAGGATGAGGAGGACAGAAAGCAACATAAATAAACAGACAACTAAATAAAAATATCTATAAATAAATTAAAAAAAAAAAAACAAAGATAACAATTAGTCCGTACTAGATCTCAATTCCTTAAATTGTTCATACATTTTCTGTCATATTTCATTTTGTTAACATCAAAATGCGTTATTTTGATATTCTTACTCTTAAATAGTTTTGTAAATTCTTTCATCTTTCTGTTATTTTTTTTTTTTTTTGGTTAAATCCTCTCAAAGGCACATCATTGTAATATTTGTTAATTCTTAAATTTTGTTTTATTTATTTTTTATTCACCTGAAGAATTTCTGTTTATTTGTTTTTTACTAAAATCGAAATAAGATTTAGATTTTAAAATGCAATTCAAACTATGGGACTTTTCGAAAGAAAAACTCGGGTTCAATCAAATGTTTTGTTCGGTTTCAATTAAAAAAAAAAATTCAGTCTATATAAATAAAAAACCATGAACGGCTGAGATTCTATTAAGAAAAACATATTAGGCCCGGTGCACACTCGCAATTTTTTGTCGCGGCGATATCGCAACTATTCAGTGCACACTTGCGCCATTTTACCGCAATCTCAGATTGAGTTTGTCTTTAAACAGTGGAGGTTTACATGAAGAAACGAATTGTTTTCACGTACCTCGTGCATAAAACGACGTCACTAACGTTAATAACCATCGGCTAGCAAAACGACTATTTTATTCATCGTTTCAAAATATGAGGCTCGTAGAGTCTTCGAATCCAACCCGGAAGGACGTCGCAGAAGAGGAAGATCGCGAGTCCGGTGGAGCACACAGGTGGTAGAGGACCTGAACCAATTTGGCGTGCGAAACTGGAGACAGTTAGCAGGGACCGAGCTGGCTGGAGAAGTTTGTTGGGTGAGGCCCTGGTCCGACATGGACTGTAGCGCCACCATAAGTAAGTAAGTAAAAATCAAAATTAAAATCAAATAAAAAGAAACCAGGGGTGGAATCGTGTAAGGTGATATTTGACTATCAAATTTTTGACTATCAAAGGTGATAGTCAACAACTTTCCATCTGTGTGAGGTGAACATTCTGAAATCAAATTTTTTTCTTGGATCTTGGCATCACTCTGTTCAGTTCATGTTTAAACCCGATTGTTGTTGTTTTACATGCTTTCAAATGTTCAAATGTATAAAAATAGAGACGGGAACATGAATATTGCATCAATGTGTCCTTTTTTGATTCCTATCCAGCCAGCTGACTGTCTGTCAAGAAGTTTGTTTTGTACAATCAATTTTTTTCTTCCACTGGGAGCGATGTTGAGTTAATTACACAAAATAATAACTTTAGTTATGTCTTTTGGGGAAATATCAAAGAGGCCAATGAATGAGTGTAATGTGAAGTGAATGTTTTTCAGAGGATTGTTTTTGAAAAATGATTTCTCATGTGACCAAAATAAAGGTGTGAGTTAAATTTCATCTTGGTTTGGATTTTCGTTGTTTTGCAGTTGCAAAAACTTGCACCAGCCCAAAAATATTCATTATTCCCAAAACCAAGAAAAAAATATACGAACAAATGTTCAGTTGTCGACCTAAGTAGGTGTCAACTGAAAAAGTCAAAAAAAGATGACTGTCACTTTTGACTACCAGCTTACACAGATGAATTTTTTTGAATTTGACTGTCAACTATCAAAAATCAGCTTACACGATTCCACCCTGTATCAAAATCATCTATATTTTCCCTTTCAATTTGATAAAAACTTGCGGTAAAAAAACGCAGGTGTGCACTGCACAAAGAAAACAATGTACTACAAGACACAAATGCGATTTTTTGTCGCTGCGATATCGCAGAAACTTTTGTGACATTTTAACCGCAGAAATGTCGCTGCGATATCGCAAGTGTGTGTGCAAAATTCCATTTGATTGTGAGTACCGATGTCGTAAAAACGATATCGCCGCGACAAAAAATCACAAGTGTGCACCGGGCCTTAACTTTAGCTCTTTGTTTCTCTTTAAAATTTGTTGTTGGTTTAGTTTAATTTTACTGCATTATTTTAATGCAAAATACAGTTTTTTTTTAAAAATATATAAATGTATATGTACTTTTTTTTGTATAAGACTTTTGAATACACATGTGAACATTTTTGATTTCCTATAAAAAGAGTTTTCCATTTCGCTCATTAAAAATTGGAAAACAAAAGTTAATACGTCATAATAATATACTTCTTATTATATCTGTGTGCTCTTTGCTTTTTCTCGTTCTTAGTTTACAACTACACATGTACATTCACAAACATATATAAATGTTGCGTGTCTATAATATTTTCAAGATATAAATATTGTTTTATATTAATAATGTTATATAGTAAAATAGTGTTTTTTTTTCGTTTATTTTAAAAATATTAATAAAAATAGAGTGAATTGTTTTTTTGTTTGTTTGTTTGACTTACGTTGCTATAAAAATGGACCCAATGTATCGATCGTTCTTTTTGTTTTGTTTTCAATGTTTTGAAAGGTTCAAAGGGACATCTGAAATAGATTTGAATTTTTTGTATAAAAATCTAATAGGAATTTGTAACATTTAGACAGCAACAAGTAAAATTAAGCTCGTTATTTTTTGTACATCGTTAAGCCTTTGGTCGATAGGGATTTCCTTATCGCCGTAACACAAAGATAAAGGGAAGTACTTGCACAACTGCTTGACTACAATCTTCTCAAACGACTCTCCGACAAAGATGAACTAAATTTTTGAGTTAATAATCTCACATAAGCCTGTAATGAATCAATGAGGATTTCATGTCCCTTAACCATTGTAAAGGGCACAAAAAAATCTCCTGGTGGCACAGGGAAATAGAGTCATTCAGGAAGAGCTGTCGCGAGCTCTTCAACAGATCTAAATACACTAGATCTTGCACTGACTTGGACTTATACAAACAGGCTAGCAAAATAAAAAAAAAGAATTAAGAAAGAGTAAAAGGTCCTCTGTAATAAAATAGAAAATATTTCGGATGCCTCAATTATCAGAAAAATTTTATCAAAAAGTCCCACAACTCCCATTGCTTTGAAAACTGAAGTTGGCTCGTGGACTACCACATATGAAGAATCTCTAAATATGTTATTAGAAACCCACTTTCCAGGGAGCTCTAACATTTTATACGACTTAGCATCTGAATTTCACCACATTACAAACAATATAGTGGTTCTAATAACGCGGGAAAAACTGCAATTGGGTGTAGATAGCTTTGATCCATATAAATTTCCACGAACAGACGGAATCATTCCGGCGAATTACAAAAATTTTCAAACATGATCATTCCACCATTGGAGATCATCCTGTTTAGCTGTGTAAGATTGAGATTTATTCCTAAAGCCTGGAGAATGGGAAAAGTAGTATTCATTCCAAAAGCAGGAAAACCCTACCATGTTAACCCTAAAGATCGACGACCAATTAGGCTATCATCCTTCCTTCTTAAAACCCTGGAATGGTTGATTGAAATTCACTTCAGACATAACTTGAAACCATTTAAGGGAAAATCACTTAAAACAGTGCTTCATTCGCTGGCGCGTAATAGTATGCCCATCAAGTTAGCACTACCACTTTAGAATTTTCAAAAAGTAATTATGCAATTAATTGTCGTGAATTTTTCGTAAATTTGTCGTGAAACAAAAAAATTTGTCGCGTACTTATTTAAAAAGTTAGCCCCTGGTAGTGCTAACTTGATGCGAAAGTTAGCACTACCACTCCAGATTAGATAAACTGGACATCCAAACCGAAAATTAAGTATGCAGATAATTGTCGTGATTTTGTCGCTGGTAAGTAGCGAAACAAAAAAAAAATTCAAAAAATTTATTTCGAATTTTTGGAATTTATTGAAATTTATTCACGACAATTAATTGCATTATTACTTTTTGAAAATTCTAAAGTGGTAGTGCTAACTTGATGGGCATCGTAATATTGAATATTCTTTCAAATACAAATAATATAATCAAGTAGCTTTCCTGGATATCGATGGAGCATTCAACAGCGTCAGCAACCAGCCGATTACAACAGCAGATTGCAAAGAAAGAAATCACTCATTGGTGTAATAAGTCTCAGGGCAATCATTTTCAGCCTGAGGAGTTTTACTACCATCAAATCGGTGAATCAAGGTGGGGTCCTTTCGCCTCTTTTATGGAACAAGGTAGTAAACGACCTCCTAACATCATCTGAAGCAGATGGTGTCAAGGTGATTTACCTATGCCCACGACGTTGCAATATCATTAGACTATAACACCCTAAAAATGGTATTCGATAACACCTTCAATGTTTCCATTCTTTTCTTTTGGGAAGAAGGAGGGCTGTATAAAGCAGCAGGTGACGAGCTAGATAGAAGCATGCACCAAATCGTCTGTAAGATATGGTCGGAAGAATACATGCCAAATGAATGGAACCTCAGCATTGTTTGTCCGATACTGGAGAAGGTAGATCCTCTAAACTGCGCCAACTACAGAGGAATCAGCCTACTTAACATCGCCTACAAGATCCTCTCTGCCATAATATGTGAACGTCTGAAGCCTTTCGTCAACAATCTGATTGGTCCTTATCAATGTGGCGTCAGACAAAAAAGTCAACCATTGACCAATTTTTCACTTTGCGGCAGGTCGATTTTAAGGCCGCGTATGACAGCATCTACAGAGACGAATGTAAACTTATGTCTAACTTAGGCATCCCTGCCAAGCCAAGCTCGTTCGCTTGTACAAAATGACGATGGAGAACTCAAGCTGCGCCATCAAGGTTAGCAACGACCTTACTGAATCTTTCGATGTCAAAAAAGGATTCAGACAGGGCAATGCACTATTATGCGATTTCTTTAACATAGTTCTTTAGAAGATAGTGCAAGACTCCACCATCAAAACCAGAGGCACTATTTTCCAAAAATCTGTTCAACTTCTCGCGAACGCCGATGATATTGATTTAATGGGAAGAACACAGCGTGATGTCAATGGCGCCTTTGTGAAAATTGAGACAGAAGCGGCAAAAATGGGTTTAGTGGTAAATGAGGGAAGAACGAAGTATATGCTGTCTTCGCCGGCTCGGATAGAACATCACAATAGAAGCTTCGAATAACTTCGAGGTAATAGAAGAGTTGGTCTACGGAGCCGTGGGGCACACCAGCATATATATCATAAGTTTCATACTTGAACCCGTCTAATACATAATAATACGTATAGAACGGTTTGAAAGAAAGTTTCTGACCCAACGAAGAGTGATGAGTCCCTATATATACCGAAAGCAAGCATTTTCGATAAGAGAGCCTGGTGCCACACTCTATCAAATGCCTTAGAAATATCAAGCGCAAGAATCTTACTTTCTCCAAAACGATGTAAGGATTTGTTCCACTGTTCGGTCAAATCACCAGTGGACCTATTGCTACGAAAGCCGTACTGCCGGTCATTAAGAAGCTTTCGTTCTTCAAGTTATTTCTTAACCTAATTTAACAGCGTTTCCATGACCTTAAAAAGAAGGGAGTCGCCTTTTTTAGGTATAGGATAGGCTGGACAAGTGCTGTTTTCCAACTACTCGGAACAAGCCCTGAAGAAAAGGATAGATGGAAAAGCTTACGCAAGGTTTTACAGCGTTGAATAACACTTCTTCAGGACAATGGCGGGGATACCAACCGGGCCAGACGATTTGTGTATGCTGAGACCTTTTAGGACTCTCGCCACATCACGATTATGAAAGCAAAAAGGTTAGCTTTCCTGAGACAGCTAACCATTAGTGTCATTGTCATTGTCAACTGAGGAAATCCAACAGAACCTACCAAATCCAAAAATCTTACCATTACTTCGAAACTGCTGATGTAAAAGACGATAGTCTTTCTAGTACTAGTACTCACTGTCGTCGTTAGGTAAGCTTGGTAGACTCCGGTGGGCTGGCGACCAAAGGAGCTCGTATGAGCGAAGACGAACCGGACGGGAAAGTCATTTGCGGTATAATCCATGGTAGGAGACGGCGAGACAAACCAAACTTGCGTCAGAAGGATGGCGTTGACAAGGAAGTCCAACAATCGGGATACTTGAGAGAACTTCAAGAGAGAAACCAGGACCGGATCCCGGTCCAACTATGACAATGATAATGATTTGCCGATTCTCTTGAGTAAATGAGAGACAAGTCTGTGTCCCTTGGCCAGAGCTTTGGACGATACTTTTAGACGTTTCAAACGAAATTAGAACTTGACAAGAAATCAACACCCGAATCGAGAAAACAAAGGCAGTTTCAAAACCAAGTTACGACTTTTAATGAAAAGAAATGTTGGCCTTGGCGTCTATAATTTATCACTTATACTACAAACAAGAAGACACTTTCCTTACGAACAAACAATGAGTTAGTGGCAAAATGAGAACATAGGATTGAATTGAGGTGCTTACGAAGTGTTTTAACATTAGGAGCTGTTTGCGTGATCATCATAATGAAATATCATTCTTACCTGAACTATGTTCTTCTTTAATACTACTAGTTGATATTCTATCGTCAGTCGTTGTTGGTGGTGATCGATTCATTGAAGCGGGAGGTGGTGGTGGAGCTTGTAGTCCGAGCTGGCTCGCCGCTGCTAAATGCATTGGTGCATACGACGAATGGTGCATTTGATGTGCCGAATGTGAACCTGCTGCCGCTGCTGCAGCGGCTGCAGCTGCCGCAGCTCCATTATATGGAAAGAACGGCACCCCTGGTACACCGGGCATCTGTGACAAACCTTCTCGTCCGGCAGCCGACGCTGATGGCATCATTACAGCAGCAGCACCAGCAGCAGCTGCAGCTGCTGCCGCTGCAGCTGGATAGTGATGCATCCACAATGGATTGCGTAGTGCAGCCAATGTCGATACATATGGATGATAATATGGATTCAATTGCGGAATGTATGACGATGATGGTGACGGCGATGGAGATGAAGAGGAATGATGCGGACTCGGCGATCCATTTGGTGGCGGGTACATGTTGTAATACAGGGATGATGCAGCAGCACCACCACCACCGCCACCACTGACACCCAGCGGTGATGAGCGTTGCATCATGGCAGCTGCTGCTGCAGCCTGCTGATGGTATTTACTAACAGCAACGGCTGCAGCCGCAGCAGATGAATCATGAGTGGGCGTTCGTCGGGGATCTGTGATCGGTGACATCGCTTGGGTTCGTTCATCCACTTTGCTGCTACTGTTGTTGTTGTTGGCCGTTGTATTTTTCAAATGTTCACTCAGTCCAGGGCTCGGCGATGACGATGATGGCGATGCAAATTGTCTTCGAATTGAGACAGTCTTTTTTGGTACAGTTCTTGGAGCGGTCGTCGACGTCGTCGTAACCGATGTCGACATTCCTCCGCCTGAGCCATTTCCTCCCAGTCCGCCGGGAGACGGAGACGGAAGCATTCTATGGGGCGACGATTCCCTTGTCGTCTGATTTGTGCTCGCATGAGGCGAATGAGTGCGAAAAATACCTCCTCGCAAGCTTTGTTGCTGACTTGGCGACCTCGCACCCTTAAGCTTGGGATGGTATGTTTCGCTGTTGGGTGACATCGCACTAGGCGGCGGCACATATTTTGGCGACATCATGTAGGGCGAATAGAAATGATGATTAGGAGAAGAATTTTTATATCCTTCGCTGTTGCTTGCCAAAGCTCCGGAATTCTTCGGCGACGTCAAATAACCATGGGGAGGTGTCAGACGAGAAGAGGATGATGAGCTCGGTGTATGGTTGCCATACGATCGATTGCTGTGCGCTTCGGGCGGGGAACGCATATTGCCGTAGTCTATAACATTCGGGCTTCGATTTCTTGAATGATACTGCGTATGATGATGCGGATGCTGATGCTGATGATGGATTTCACTAAGTGGCGAATATGGGGGAGATCTTTTTTTGGCACTGCCACTAGTTGTTGAAGATGATGAATAGGGCGATGATTTGCTATTTGGAGTGCAGCCTTCTGGTGACTTTGGTGATGCCAGCATTGCTCGCAGGTATGAAGGATCATTATATCCACCGACTCCGCTGCTGCCTTGATTAAGATGATTCACCGGGTGTTCCATCTTTAATCGGTTATTGTTGCCCGAATTGCTATTGCTGCTGCCACTGAGTAACGAATGGATGCTGTAGCTGCTATACAATCGTGTAGGGGTAGTGTTGTTGCTTAGAATGCTGTTTGCACTGCTGACCACTGTCGTCGCTGCTGTTGGTTGTTCGTTACGATTGCCGTTTGCAATATAATGAGTGTTCGTGTTGGAGGATGGCACTGCCACACCTCGGCCAGTTGGAATTGGTGTCAGGGGCAATGTAGATCCTCCTGAAGCTGGAACATTGCCTTTCGCCCGACTACGTTTGCTAATCACTACAGGTGAGTCTTCAAGTGAGACTTTTTCGAATTCTCTGAGTATTCTTTTGCGTGGCGACACATGTTGTTGATGATAATGCAATTCGGATGCAAGTCTAGACGATGTTGATGGCATTTGGTGCGAAGAATGAGTTTGATGATGACTGTGGGACACTGTTCCTCCAATTATTTGGGTTTTCGACAAGTGATAGAGCCCTGTCGGCAGTCGGTCGAGGAGTTTTTGTATAATCGTTGAGAGCTTAGCTCGAGATTTAAGTCTTTTTTCTCCATTCATTATTCGTTTGTTCTCTTTTTCTTTCGTTGTTGTTGGTGTTTTTTGCATTGCTATCGATTCACTGTTAGCAGCTATTTTTGGCGAACAAGACGCACCATCAACAGTGTCCGAACTACAAGATTGCGATTCAGGTGTTGGGGTCTTTGATGAATCTCGCACAGAGTCTTCTTTTTCGGTACTCGAATCATCGGAGGAACTCTTCTCCTCATCCATTGCGATGTTTTGGTCGTCTTCATTTTCTCGATCGACGAGTTTCTTTTCAACATTTTCATCATTCTCAATTTTGACTTTTTTACCATCGTCAACAGCAATTTCAGCAGCTATGCTACTTCCATTCTTTGCGAGCCTAAATGGTGTTTTACACACAGAATTATCTAAGGGCCGTCGACGTTTGATTCGAGCGCTTTTGAAGCCTTCTAATGAGACTATGATCTGTTGGTGTGTACGCTTGAAATAGAAAGACATTTCCTTTGAGATGCCACGGCGAGGTGTTGATTGCTTCCAGCAATGATCACGTTGCCATGGCGATGACTGTATGGAACTGTTATCATCCGAAACTGAAAAAAATAGGCTGTTATTAATTCAGGAGGCCTTTATGGATTTAAATAAACTCACAACTTAATGATGTTGAACTCTCGTTTTTGGGATATGTTGGCGTAATAGTCGAAGACGTGGTCGATGGTGAACGAAACTGTTTTCGTGGAACAGATATCCAACCGGATTTTTCACCTTCTTTGGCACGAGCCAATTCGAGAATAAATTTTCCATCTGCAAATAAGAAAAATGTTAAGTTTGACTTTTTAACTGCTCTCAATAGTTTGTCTGTATTCTAAAATTAATACGTCACACAGATTTGCGAGGTATTAAACTCAATTTACTTTTGAAGGCCTTGTTTTTAGTTTGGGTGCTATTGTACACATTTCAAGAAGGCTTGATGCAATGTGTTGAATCCTTCTTGTGTGTATACAGACAGAGGCAAAAAAAAGGGTTCAGCTGTCAATGAAGGCAAAACAAAGTAAAAGCTGTCGTCAAGAAAGGACGTCTGGGACAAAACTTCACGATGTCATTTGTCACATAGCTATTGGTACTGTGATATAGTCTAAACGCCAAATGACACCTGCCTACTGATGGAAAGTGTTGCTTTCAATGAAACGATCAATCAGGAGCCCTCAGTGATTTTTCAGGTGAATGAAATCTCAATTCTTTCGATCGCAAACTTCTCTCGCAATAAAGCCATAATTGGTTGTCTTGTGTGGCTTGTTGCCCCGTCTTGTTGTAACCTCTGAGCCATGATCTTCAAACTGCAGCTAAGAAATATCGGTTATCATTCGACCATATCGCTTCGAATTGACTGCAACCGTCCACCTATTGGAATCTTGGAAGAAATACGGACAAATGACACTTTTCGACCAAAGAGCACACCAAATAGGCACTTTTTATGGATTTCCCATGGCACCTCTTCGATTATTTGTGGGTTTTCTGAGCCCCATATACGTCAATTTTACCCAAAAATGTGCCTCATCTATAAAGGAAATGTTCGAAAAATTGGTGTTTGTTATCCGTTATTCCAATACCCTTTCTTCGATTGTTAAGCGATCCATTATCGTGAATGACACTTAAGTTTAACACGTATCAAGAGCTAGCACTACTTGAAACCCTGAAATGAATGATCCCTTACAATGCCTGGCATCTTCGGTAGCAGCCAATGGGCTTTTTTAATGCAGTAAGATTAGGTTATATGGGCTGACAATTGATTTTGTTACCGTCACACTTAGATCAATATAGATCCCTTGTGATACTACGAAGTATTGTAAATCCTGAAAAAGTTTGTTAAACCTTGACAAAGTTCAGAAAGTTCAGAAGGCGATTGCCTGGGAGTTCAGATAACTCTTCTAGCTCGTCCAAGTTGCCTAAAAAAGTTTTCCTAGTTTTGCAGAGTGCTGGACAGTGGCAGAGTCTCCTGCTTTTTGAATGATATTGTTACTAATATTTCGTTTTAATTCGCATTGAGGGATTCTGATGTTATGGCCTATGAGGAAGGAATCAAGTACATTCAAGGGGTTTTTATACCCTTATTATGCCATAGACTCAGTGAGTGCTTTAGGAAAGAGGGTAGGGGTTGGAGAGGAGGTGCCGGTGTACATTGGTCTTAAATTCCTGAACACTGCAATGATCGGGAAAGACAGAGTGCGGAAGAGAGTTCCACATTCGCGTTGTACAGCTAAAGAACGATTATCTAACTTGAGCGTACGACCGAAGTTGGGCTCGAGGGTAAACTGATGGGCATTCCTGGAAGCACGAGTATTACGGTTGAATTGTTTAAGGGGAGGAATGCAACTGGCTATTTCACTAGAGTAATTACCGTGGAAGTAACGATAAAACAAGGAGAGACACGAGATGTTACGACGGTGTTCCAATGAAGTGAATGAGTCAGTGATCTCTCTATCACCAATCATTCTTACAGCTCTTTTTTGTATTCCATCCAAGAGGCTTAAGTAAGTAGCTGGAGCACCATCCCAGAGATGTGAATTGTACTCAAGCTTTGGACGGATATAGGTTTTATAGATAATAGCCAGATCAGACGGGGAGAAAAATTTCTTGCACCGTCTTAAGAAACCCAAACATCTTGCGGCATTTTTGGCGACATCGCGTATGTGCTGGGACCACAAGAGGTGGTCAGTGATGCACATACCGAGAATCTCGAGATGTTCGCTCTCATTGATGCAAGTGCCACTCATGGACAGTGGCAAGGGGGGTATATCTCGCTTCAACGATACAAGACAGCATTGAGTTTTCGAAGCATTAAACTCTACGCGATTTTTAAATCCCCATTGTACAATGCTGTTTCAGTCAGAGTTTAATGAGCTTAGCCGTTCCAATTCCACATCCGAAGTGAAGGGATGTGAATCTGGAAACGAATATGAAAAACCTTCCCTTGCAAGTTCATACGCTTTTTCGTTTCCGGGCACAATACTGTGACCGGGAACCCAGCAGAGTTTTACATTAAGCTGCTTAGCTATCAATGCAAAAGGTGATGTTAGCGTTTGATATCGCTTTCATGGATATTTGTTTAATAGCTTCTTTCACTGGAAGACACTGCTATCATCGGAAAACCCGAAGGCAAGGTTGAGGTTTTCTGAGAAGAAACCTGCCCCTCCTCCAGTAAACATTTTCGATCCATCAGTGAAGATGGTAAAAGCCAATTCATTAGAATAAGGTACACTTTTTTCCCAATCATGTCTGTCAGGGAAGCTGGTAATAAAAGTCGTGTTAAAGTCTAAGTAAGGGATCATGTAATCTATACAGACGTTGTTGGCAACATAGTTAGTCAAAGCAATCATACCGCGGCTTTGACTATGACTAGTTCTCAAGATGTTTCACTGAGCCGAAGTACTATGTTTGCTGCTACTTCTTGTACAAATAGATTTAAGTGGATGAGATTTAGGATGGTTTCAGGACCTGAAGTTGGGGTAGTCCTATCATCCCAGTAGTGCTAATGCAAGTCATTGCACTTTGTACTTTAGTTAGCGTTTTTAAGTTCGTGGATTTCTCCAGAGCTTGCCACCAAACCAAACTGCCATGAGTTTGGTCTCTAATTTTTGACTATTACAGAGTGCAAATGATATCTTTCTTTTGAATGTGTGGACGCCTGTTGAGATTCTCATCTAAGATCACTACGAGGTATCTCGCTGTCTGAAACCGTAATAGGGATTCCATCAATTTTTGTTATTTCAAAAGGAGGTATGCATCTTCCTTCTATTGGTGAAAAGTAGGTATCAGTTCTGTTTTAAGGGTGTTGACTTTAAGACCATATTTCTTAGTCCAGTTGCTGACTGTGGATAATGCGTTTTCTAATTGTTCACTTACAGTGGTCAAGTATTTTCCTTTCGTCAAAAGCCCTTAATTATCGGAGTATACTAGTTATTAGCCTGTCACCACTGTTTTGGAGTTTGATGAGAAGAGGTAAGAGGATTCTAATTTGTGGAGTTCATTTGGATGTGCATCTGAGGCTACATTCTGAGTTGTCTAATTCGCTATGAATGCGTCTCTTTTTCAACATTGACGTGATCCATTTTAAGAGCATGGCGTCTATTTTAAGGTCAGTGAGTCAGTGAGATCCTGAAAAAGGGAGATCCTCTAAACTGCGCCAACTACAGAAGAATCAGCCTACTTAACATCGCCTACAAGATCCTCTCTGCCGTAATATTATGTGAACGTGTGAAGCCTTTCGTCAACAATCTGATTGGTCTTATTAAGGCCAGGAGAGTCAATCATCGACCAAATTTTCACGTTGCGGCAGATCCTGGAAAAAACCTATTAACTCCACTCTATGCCCACCACCTTTTCATCGATTTTAAGGCCGCGTATGACAGCATCTAAGGAATGTTTCGATGTCAAAAAAGGATTCAGACAACTCCACCATCAACAGAAGAGTTGTTCCAAAAAGAGTAACTCTTGCTAATCGCTGTTTCCTTGGGCTAAGAAAGCAATTGAGTGGAAAAGCCCTCTCTCGAGCAACTAAGGTAATATTGTACAACACACTCATCATCCCAGTCCTGCTGTTTGGATGAAAATGCCTTAGGTTGTTTGGAGAGGAAAGTTCTTCGAATCATCTTCGGCCCCGTGTGCGAACTTTACGGGTTGTACAACGACATGGACCTAGCCAGAAGGGTCAAGGTCCAGAGACTCGATGGTTCGGTCATTTAGAGCGGATGGACATCAATGCTCCGGCCCGGAAAGCCTTCGAAACTATTCCCGAGGGGCGTAGAAGGAGAGGAAGACCGCGACTCAGGTGGCGCACAGAAGTGGAAGAGGACTTCAATCAAAACTGGAGACAGGTAGCTAGGAAACTGGCGGAGACTGTTGATTAAGGCCCAAGTCCACACCGGACTGTAGCGCCACCTTAAGAAAAAGAAGAGGCAGTAAGATAGAAAAAGCTTTCTATCGCACTGTTATGAACATTATTGAATGCTCCTTCAATCCTTCAATGTCTAGAAATGATGCGATGGTAACGCAACGATTACACTGAAGTAATATCATGTGTCAAATAAAATGGCATTCAAAATACCTTTCTCCCGAGATAGCAGAAATGGGGAGTAATGGTTTATTCATCTTTCGTGCCTCTTGCAAAGAACTGACAAAACTTCCAACGTAAGCTTTTTGGCTATAGCGTCACCCTATGTTTAGATTTAGATTGAAATTTGGACATTGAATGCCTTGTTGAGTGCTTCCTCAATCAGTGCCCACTTGGAATTGGCTCTGCCTGAACGATAAGAATGAAAAAGAGACGGAATTTCCACACTTTTGATTTCCCACTTCGTAATGTACCTATTTTTATTCTTACTTAATTGATTTTTTGATACTTTTTTTCAGCGAAAAAGCTTACCTTTAAAAAATTGCAACCTTCCACCGAGGCCTGATCTACTGCTGCTGCTATCACTACTTGTTCCTGCCGCTGCCGCTGATGAGTTTGTTTGTATCCTGCCAACAACTTCGCCATCCATTCCACCACCACCACCACAACCACCACCGCCTCCGCCACCTTTGTTATTATTAAACGTTGAATAATCCAATCCATTATTTTCAACCGGTTCGTTTTTTATCCGAGAAATTGCACTATTGCCGTGTCTGGTGGATATCGCCATTGCGGCTGCTGCCGTTGTCGTTGTCGCCGTCGCCCCCGATGCTGATATCGTTGTTCCATTATTATTATTTGTTGTATTGTGGTGATGATAATGATTCAGTTGTTGTTGTTGCTGTTGATGATGTTGATTGCTGCTACTGTTCGAATGAATTGGATTAGCCCGACTAACGTGTACTCTACTATCAGTTACAGCCGCCACTATATTAGTTCCTGATGACGACAACGAAGAAGTTGCAATAATTGATGACGACGACAACAAAGATGATGATGATGATGAAGATGTAACACAACTATTATTGTTGTTGTTATTATTATTATTGAACGCTGATGCTGCTGATGATGAAGAAGACGATGATAATGATGTACTAATGCAAGCTGTTTGAGATGAACCATTTAAACCATTCTTGATTGGAGTTGTTGCTGCATTTATAATTGAATTGTTCTCATTGCTCATTTTCGTAGAAAATATTGTTTCATCATTTTTATGATTTTTTCTTGATGATGGTGCATTAATTGCCGAAAGAAATGATCCAGATGAAGATAGTGATGACGATCGTTTAGTCCCTGACAATGACAGCGACGACGACGACGACGAAGATGGAAAAGACGTAGAAGAGGATAGATTGGATATTACTATTGCTGATGCAGCATCCGAAGAAGCACTCAAATTAGCAGTTAGATGTTGATATTGATGTTGATGATGACGGCGATGAATAAAGTCCTCAATTTTCATTTCTCAATTGCATGTCGGGTGTAAATAGTACCTAGGACTTTGGGATGCTAGGATGCAAAAACATTCAAATCCAAAGGGAGAGGGGACTGCTTTCATAAGGAACTTTTTTTTTCAAGTAGGTCTTGTGTCCTCGTCCGTTTCCGCTGCTGTTGTGTATTGTTGTCTTCTTTTGACTTTACTTCCTTTTTTTTGAAGACGAAGAAGAAAAGGTTTTCGAATTTAAATCATCTGCAGATTTAGGGTATTCACGATTCTCCGCTTCTAAGAGTGGGTGCACAGCAGCACATTTAAATGGTGGTTGATTTTAAGGACAACCAGCCCATATGATAGGGTCACCTGGTTTAGACGTAAGAAGATTTTCTCTCCAGATGGTCGGCCCTTTTCATAGAAGGGTTCACAGTTCACAGTTAAAGCACAACCCAAAAACTAGGAATTCGTGAGCCAACAACCTACGAATCGAGAAATTCGAGTGGCTTTAAATTTAAACAAAAAATAAGAGCAGTAGCAAATTGGAAATAACATTCATATATGTATGCATAAAAAAAAAGGAAACAGACGACGAACAAAAATTACAGTAGGCAACCAACGGTGGTGGTGTTGACGGCAAAAAAAAACGATTGAAGAAACACGAAACGGAGACGACAGAGAAGGAGAAGGAGAACAAATGTGTCCCGATTTCGCGGTGTTCTCCGTTCACGACGACAATAGTTCGCCTCTGCTCTGCTAGTTCATTCACACCCAAGTCACCAAGTCCTCCTCTAAGTCAATTCAACTGCCATTTTGTTTTATACAACGAGATGAGTGCGGTTGCTTTCGTAAATGAATTGAATTGGTTGGTTACCCCGTCTCTGTCCCTTTGATTTCCCCACACTTCTAATCAATTTTTCAACGTTTCGAATCTTTTTTGTTCAAATCAAAATTAATCTTCATTCACTGAATACATTCACTTTGCCATTGGATTGACCATTTGCAACATATCACGTTTAGTATTTTTAAACTTTGGGGTGGTAAAAATTGAACTAAGTTTTCTTCAACAATTTACAAATTTTACACACTACCTACTCGAAAGCAAAACAAAATAATTATGCTTTGATCTGTCAAATGGGAGCAGGCGAGAAAGCAATATATGTCTTAAATTCACAAACCGCCGATTAGAGTGAGATAATACGAAAGTTCCCTTAATCCAATGAGCACGATTGGGAGACACTGGAAATTTCCCTCTTTATTTCTCTTTTGCGAGTGTTTTTTTTTCTTCTTTTCTTTCTCAACCACACTTCTTTTTTTTTTTGTTGCTTTCAATTCACTTTAATTACTGGGGATTGGGGAACATTTTTTTTAAAGTAATGAACAAAATTGTAATTATAAACAATTTAGAGGAAAATTCGTTACAATTTTCGATTCGATCACTTTTTCGTTTTGAATAGCAGACACACAATGAAATAAGACTTCAAACTGCACTTTTTTCACATTTCTTTTTACGCTTTTCTCATTATTAATTGAATGCTGTCGCCCTCGTCTTTTTTTCGAGCAGCGAAATTTTGTACTGTGGGGAAATTTTATTAGAACAAAATTTAACGCAATTTATTTGTAAGTGGAGTGGAAATAAAATCACGAAGAACATTTACACAACTTAATTGGGTGTTTAACTTAGTAAAATGTTAATATCTAGGGCAATTGGTTAAATAAGTTGGTGTTAAAGGAAAAGTGCCCGCACGGAAAAAAACCCAAGAATGCAGCACATAGAAAAATTATACTAAAGGAAAAAAATTCACTCTGGATAAGATGGAATCCAGTGGGTATGGTTCCATTTTTCATGTTGGCCCTTTCTCTTTTCTATGCAATAGAAGTAGACGGTTTGATTGAAATTGGTATAGTTTGATCCTTGTCTAGCGTTCATTGAAGAAAGTTTAATCACGTAAAAGCGGTGCTCGTATATCGTGGGAAAATACCTTGGAGCGTGGGAAAATTGGGATTTTCTCATGGGAATCTGGTGATATGTCTTACTTAAATGGCGGAAATATCCTTTGACGTGGGATTTTTGTGCTGGGATTATTTGAGTTATCGGAAAACAGTGCTCAGTGGGTGAATGAAGTTTGATTTGCGGAGGCAAAGCTTTGGGCAGAAGTTAATCTTCTCTAGAGTTTACTTTGCTGGGCGCATATAAGCAAGTTATTCGGGAGCACAGGATCATAAAACTAAAACCTCAAAATTATGCTTTTCCACTCTCCCTTTTTTTTGGTAATCATATATAGACAGAATTAAAGATTTTCCTTTCCTCCTTATCATCGAAATTACGGATTACCACATATTCCGTTTTGTTTTATCTTTTATGAAGTAACTGGTAAAAATATTGTACTTGGTGCATCAGAGTTTATAAGTGTAGCATACTCGCGACCTCTGCAACATTTATGTTTTCTATAAATCATCCTTTTAATATTCCATAATTCTTTAATCTATTAATCTATCAAAAAAATCGTCGCATTGTGTTAGGAGCATAAGCCAAATTTATCGTGGGAAAATTCCCTTGAGCGTGGGAAAAAGGGAATTTTCTCATGAGAACCTGTATGGCATGCGTGTTAAATATCCTATATGGGAAATATTTTAATGGGATATTTCTTCTGGATTGGTGAAATAACAGCAACGAAGGATATTTACGGTAAAGAGTGGTGTTGGGATTTTATTTGGATTCTCTCTCGAAGAGTTAAAACTATAGCACTATTCATATGAGCACGACCAACGAACAAACGAAAACTCGTCGATTTTGACATTTCTTTCATATGAAAGTTTTTAATCCGACGAGGATGAACAAAAGAGTTCTTTTTATGCATCATAAATCGAACATAAAACGAAGTATAATGCTGTCCCCTAGAGAGGACACCCAACACCGCACCGACGGCTCGGACAGAACGTCACAATAAACGCATACAACTTCGAGGTAGTAGAGGAGTTTGTCTATCTAGACTCTGCTATAAACACGGGCAATAACACCAGCGCCGAGATCAGACGAAGAATAACTCTTGCTAATCGCTGTTTCTTTGGGCAAAGAAAGCGATTAAGGCCGTGTGCGAATTGGATGAATTGTGGTTAAAAATGGATGAATTTTTAACCACTACTGTCATATTTTAACCTGCTCCGCACCTAGTCTAATTTTTAACACATTTTATTCAATGCGAAATGTCAAAATTTAACTAAACGTCAAGTTTTAACCACTTTTTAACACAATTCGCACACGGCCTAAGTAGAAAAGCCCTCTCTCGAGCAACTAAGAACAACACAGTCATCATCCCAGTCCTGCTGTATGGTGCAGAAGCATGGACCTTAACAAAATCGGATGAAAGTGCCTTAGGCTGTTTCGAGAGGAAAGTTCTTCGGGTCATCTTTGGCCCCGTATGCATTGAATTGGAATGGCGAAGAAGATACAACAGCGAACTTTACGGGTTGTACAACGACATGGACCTAGCCAGAAGCATAGAGGAGTTATTACCTAGAGTTGCAACTCGTTCTCTTTTGAAAATCATTGTCCAAAAAATTTTGCAATTTACTCTTTTCTTGTGTCCGTAAATCTGTGTAAGTCCATATCAATGCTAGTGTATTGGTTCACCCCATTTGAAATGCATTGAGAAACCAACACATTCGCATTGATGTGGATATTTTATCAAATTTAAGTTTTTAGGTCGAAAGAGTTGCTCTCTCGCCTTGAGTTGCACCTCTAGGTATACCTCCTCTGTGCCCAGAAAGGTCAAGGTCCAGAGCCTCTCAAATGGCTCGGTCATTTAGAGTAGATGGCCAATGCTCCGGCCCGGAAAGCCTTCGACATTATTCCCGAGGGACGTAGGAGGAGAGGAAGACCGCGACTCAGGTGGCGCACTCAAGTGGAATAGGACCTCAATCAACTTGGAGTGCAAAACTGGAGACAGCTAGCTAAGAACCGAAGTGCGTTTTTGCGCTGACGATATTTGACTATAGTTTTTATGTCAAAAAGAAAATGGTTGATGTGTCATAGTTGAAATAGTTATGCGTGGCGTGAAAAAGATTTAACCAGCAACAGCACCAGCGCCATAGAGAATACATAATACCTAGAGTCACGACTTCGGGTGTTCGCTCTCTTTTTGCCTACAAGCTGCAATTTGGTCGTTTTGTACTAACCCAGTGAGAATGTGTTATGTGGTTTTCTTAAAACCACGAAGAATTACTACTAAAATTCAATGGTTTTTGGCGTGTAAGAAACGTGCAAAAACGAATCAATCCCTTTTTTGAATGTCTGTGTTGTCTAGTCAGCTGTGAAAGCGTTTTGCACATGATAATCACAACAACAGAAAACTCAGCTGTAGTATATGTGTAAAATCTGTGTACAAGTATGTGTAAATCCGTCTCCAAAAAGAGATTCGAGAGAAATCAATCCTTCGGGAAATAAATTCAATTTCTTTGTGAAAGAAATTCGTTTAAGGGAAAAAAATTGCCACTTTTACCTCACAGATCAATTCTTGTGTTGTAAGAAAAGCCACATAAGTGGATTAGGATTAGTGCAAATTGGATGAATTGTAGTTAAAATGTTTTAACCACTTTTGTCATATTTTAACCTGCTCTGCAGCTAGTCTAATTTTTAACACATTTTATTCAATGACAAATGTCAAAATTTAACCAAACGTCAAGTTTTAACCTCTTTTTAACCCAATTCGCACACGGCCTTATAAATATGGCTGCATGTTTGGGTTTTTTTCAAAGAGAGAGTAAATAAAATAACGAAAATTGATATTACTCTTTCATTGTCGATTTTCTCGCAGGTCCAACGACTTTTTTCAAAAAGTCTACATAGCTTTTTTTTAGAGCTAAGACAATTATTTCTGTCGAAAATTGTTTCTTAAGATTTGAAAACAAATCTATTTCCCATTTTCCGAAGCATCATCATATATTTCGAGTTACATAATTTTGTTGAATCGCAGTTAACAATTTCAATTAAAGTGTGAACAATCGATTATCTTGTTGTCCATCAGTAGCACCAACGCACAGAAACAAACTAATACCAACCTCCCAGACTCGAATCGGCTAAACGGAACAAAAAACCGCTCAAATTGAAATTTTCAAAACAACGAACAACGGATTATTTTGTATTTGTATTTTGTACAGCCCTGATCATAGTTGCATTTATATGAGCGTTTATTGCGAACATTTCCTTTTGTATTAATTTTTGTCCAGTTTTTGAATTGCAATTTATTTATTATTTCATACATACTTTTCGTATTGTCACAATGGAAACCTTAGGTAAGTTCTTAAAAGCACAATGTTAAGAATTTAAAGAGTTTTTTTCGTTTTGCAGAACCAAAAACACCCAAGCGTTCAAGGAGAACTTCTGTAGTTCAGGATATCGAACCGAATCCACCCAATGGAATTGAAAAGATTATTTCCTTGAAAACTCCCCTCAAACGCAGCACAAGAAAAACGTCTGTAAAAGATTCCGAAGTTCTTCAGATTGAGGAGAATATCGTAGCTTTGAAAACGCCCAAGCGAACTCGAAGAACATCGGTACTTGAAACCAAACCAGTCTTACTAGAGCTGCCCGAATTGGAAGAAGCCAATGATTTGTCATTGCCCAAGATGGATCCTGTCACACCAGGCCGATCTACCAGGACGTTGGATATACGAACTCCAAGTCGCAATGAAACCCTAACTACTGCTCAAACTCCTCGTCGCAGTTGCCGAAAATCCATAAAACCAATTCAAGAATATGAGAATATAGTTGCTCAAAAGGGCCTCAGTGCTAAGGTAAAACGCCTAGTGATAGAAGAATCAACAACAAGTGAAGAAGTCGTCGATGATGTTGCTTCGACGAATGTAGGTGAGGTACGTGAGACCAAATGGTCAGCAATTGAAATTGGGCGAATTTCGAGCAAGAGAAGCAAGAGGAAAACTAAGAAGAACAAACGTTTGCAACGCCAGCATAAAATTGACGATAACGAAGAAGAAGCTAAACAGCAAGACCAACAAAGCTCTGTTGACTCCCACGGGGAGGAGGACGCCAAAATAGAAAATTCATCGGTGAAGAAAACTGATGCAGTTCTTGAGGAAGACAAATTGTGGATGCAGCAGAGGCATCTGGGGAGAAACTTGAAGGTAAAATTGAGAATGAAGCAGAGGCATCTGGGAAGGACATGGAGTGTCAAGAAGAATGTGTGCCTGAGATTCTACCAATCGAAGCTCCGGCTACAGATATTCAAAACGATGAAGAAATTCCTCCTGCAGTTGATAATTCAGTTGAAAAAGGAATTCCACCATCTGATGTTATCCCAGCTGATGAGGAAACTTCCCCGCCAGACATACAAACCGAAGATGATCACAAATCTGTTGAATCCGACGATTCAATGGGGGAAGAAGATGTTATTTTAAATGCAATGCCAATAACTGGAGACGATGAATGCCAAAGTATGCCCAGTCCTGAAAAGCAATTTCAAAACAATCAAAAAATGTCCTTGCTAGTTACTCCACTCACTGAGCAAGCCAACAAAACAGGCGAGGATGACAGTGACTGCATTATGTTGTCTCTGAGTGAAAGCTCACAATCACGACCAAGCGTCGTCAGTCAGCAAGCATCTGCTGTTAATGATGAATCGAAATGTGAGGCCAATGAGTCGACAGACTCCCCTTTGATGCCACATCTTATGGTATGTTCGGATGACGATGATGAAGAAATAGAATTTTTCGATGTCTTGAAGAGTCCTGATCCAAATGGAGAGATTGAAAAACAATTGGACAGCGAAAATAATGAAAAAGAACCAACCTTGAATGGGACTTTTAACACTGCCGATAAAAAATTGGAGGGACATACCACTCCTACCAAAAAGAATGAAGAGTGCATCATTCTTGATGATGAAGATGAGGAAGACAAGAAAGCAGAAGTCATTGAAGTTGTAATGAGCCCGGAGCAAATCAAGAAAATCGTTCTTGGTATTGATGAAAAAACCAACGAGAACGATGCAAAATCGCATGCTGCAGCCGCCCTGGAGGAAAACGATGTTCAATTGCTTCCTCTAGATACAACCTTTGATTCTGACGAATGTGCACCAATCGAAATAAATGCACCGAGTAATGAAGCTACTCCAAAGTCAAATGTTACCCGGCCGTCCATTACACGGTTGCCGACACCTTTTAAGTCGGATAAAGCCATTATGCCGGATATATTCATCGAGCCGGAGGAGGAGCAAGAAACTTTCGATATTATCATCAAACCAACAAATGAATGCAAATTGAAGAGTAGTCGCAAGAGATCATTTTCATTCTGTGGTGTCGAGAGGCCAAAGAAGAATGTCACATTCCACAGTCCGTCGAACACAACAGTGAACATCTATGAGGGTGACTTCCCAAAGAGTGCCACTAAACATATTCCAACAAGTAAGTTTAATAGTTTGTTGTTTTTCTTTTTTATTCGATGCAACTTTAGTGTCGGTAAATTTATAGATATAACAAAGCGTCGCAAGCGGTCACTTTCAGTTACCGAAACGGATCGAGATCTTATGGATTATATTCAACGAAAGAAGCCAACCGGTAAGTTCAGATGGTTATGGGGTTTGTCTATTTCGCTATTTTATCATTTTTTCTAGAACGCACAACGCCACAAAAGAAAACAACTCATCAGTCACGAATTCGAATGCCTAACTTTTCTAACATTCATCAAAAACATTTCCAACAAATGGAATCGATTTCAGATCATATTGCTCGGAGAGCTGAACGGGCAAAGAACTTGATTAATTCAAGTTCAAAAATTAAACCAGGTACATTTAAGAATTCCTTATTTTTGTATACACTTTCTAAATATGTCCAACTGTTGCTTGAGATTGAAATTAACCGGCTCCCAATCCATGAGGGATATTAGTCTGGAACATAGCAGCCTTCCATCGAGAACGGTGCCTCGCTTGCATTCCATAGTCGCCAAAACCAAGCGCTCTGGTAATAAGTAGTCCTTGAGCCGGAGGTTCAGTCTCCTGGTCATGTCGAACCTGAGGGTTGCAAAGAGAAGACTTTCTTGGTTGTCGTCCATTCGCTCGATGAAGCCGAGGCAATGTAGTGGTTTTTTCTTGGCCTTCTGGACAACATCCACATCTCCGTACGTCGAAGAATTTGTTTTTGGAAGTGCCTTTTTAATTGGTCGAACACTCGGCGCATAGAGTAGGGCTTGTAAAATCAAGGTAAGCACTTTGCCCCTCGAGTAAGGAGTTTTGAAAACAGTTTTGAAATAGCAGCGGTTCGCTAGAGTAATTCTTCGTCGGATCTCCATTAAAGTGTCGTTTGTGGGATTGATGTTTGTTCCAAGGTAGATGAACTCCTTGGTTCCCATGACAGGTTCGAGACGGCAAGGAAGACCGAACCTACGGTACAAGGACCAAGTGACTGCAGATGCCAGAGCGCTTGGTTTCGGCGACTGGAGAGTGCATGCGAGGGACCGTTCACGATGGAAGGCTGCACTATCTCAGGCTGAGATCCTTCATGGATTGTAAGCCGGATAAGCAAGTAGATGAACTCCTTAACTACCTCGAAATTGCTGCTACCAACAGTGACGTTTTGTCCTAGGCGGTGGACAGATATTTTTTTGTTTTTTGATAGCATGTACTTTGTTTTGTCCTCATTCACTTAAAGACCAACAAGTTTCGCCTGTTCTTCAATCGTTGTGAAGGCCTCAAGCACAGCTCTCTTGGATCGACCGATGATGTCAATGTCGTCCGCATAGCCTAGGAGCTGGGTGGATTTGTTGAAGAAAGTTTTTTCCGTGCTTACACCTGTTTTGCGCAGTATCTGCTCCAGGACTATGTTGAAGAAGTCACATGACTTCAGATATCGCCATAACAAGCACTTGGCGATGGATGCTATCATAAGCAGCTTTGAAGTCGATGAAAAGATGGTGGGTTTCGACTTGAAATGAGTTGGCCTTTTCCAGGATTTGCCTCAGTGTGAATATTTGGTCTATCGTTGTTCTGCCTGGCCTAAAGCCACACTGGTACGTGCCGATTATTGTGTTGCAGAAAGGTTTAAGACGCTCACACAGTACGTTGGATAGGATTTTGTATGCAACATTAAGCAGGGATATGCCGCGGTAGTTTTTGCATGACATAGGATCGCCTTTTTTTGTAGATGGGGCATATGGAGCTTATCGACCAGTCAGTGGGCATGCATTCTTCCTCCCACACTTTGTTGATGACCTGTGCATGCGGTTCATCAAAACACCTCCTCCATATTTAAAGAGTTCCGCAGGTATGCCATCCGACCGCGGACTTGTTATTTTTAGCTTTTGGATGGCTCTTTCTACCTCTTCTGTGCTGGGGACTGGGACTGGTTCTTCATTGACTGGTCTTGCTTCTCTTTCGTCATTAGCTCGCTCGACATTTTGCGCATTCAGCAGCTGTTGGAAGTGCTGCTTGAAAACATCTACAATTCCCTGTGCTTCGGTGACTAGGTTTCCTTCACTGTTTCGAAGAGCCTGTGTCCCGGTTCTGAAACCAGAAGCTAATTGCTTCGACCTTTTAAAGAAACGCCGGGTGTTGTTCTTTGCCCGAGACTCTTCTAGATCTTTGAGCTGAGAAACTGCGGATGCTCTTTTCTTCCTTCGCAGGGTCTTTTTCTCATTTCTCCTTTTTGTTCGTACTCTTCTCTTGCTGCTCTTGTTTTCCGTTGCAGCATCTGCAAACGTGCATTTTCCGTCTCTCTTTTCAATAACGCGCACTCATCATCATACCACGGGTTCTTTTTCGGGGTGGCTGGTAACCTATGGTGGTCTCGGCTACATTTTTTATTATTTCGCGATATTGGTTCCACAAGGTGTTGACATCTGTGGTATTTGGGAGGACGGCGGAGAGTCGCTCACTGTAGTCTCTGGCATTATCCGGAGTGCCAAGGCAACCGATGTTGAACTTCTTTCTTGGGCGCACGTGTTTTTTTGTCGTTTGATAGTCGAGCTCTAAACTTAGCCACTACCAGAAAGTGGTCAGAGTCGACATTTGCTCCTCGGATTAGCATATGATCGATTTGGTTGGTGGTCCGACCATCCGGAGATCGCCTAGATATTTCCTCTTGGAAACCTAGTGCTATCTTATCACCGTATTACGAGCTGCAGCAAAGTCGATTAGTCGGAAACCGTTATCTGTTGTAACTTCGTGGACGCTGTGGTTTCCAACTAATCCCTCAAGGATGTCTTCTTTCCCAATTCTTGCATTGAAAATTCCGAGTACGATTTTGACGTCGTACTCTGCACAGTTTTCGTAGGCTCTATCCATCAAGTCGTAAAAATCCTCCTTGCTAGACTCCTCAGCATCATCGGTTGCCTTGATGCGATCAGTAATTGGCTTGGAGTCCATGAATTTCGTTTTAGCCGATATCCCACGACGAATCCGCATCCAAATAATGGCATTCTTTGATGACAGCTGTAATAAATGTCGCAGTTTTTCCTTTTCATTATCCCTGATCGTATCCATTGAATTTCCTGGATCGCAGTAATGTCTGCCTTAAACTGCCTGAGGACAGATTCAAGTTTTTGAGTTGCACCTGGAGTGTAGAGTGTTCTTACATTCCAGGTTCAAACTCTCAATGCATAGTCTGTGTTGTTCCGTGTCTGGTTACGATAAGAGAGGGGTAATTTTCCGAGGTTACTATCTCTCTCATAACGTTCAAGTTGTTTACTGTGGATGGGTTGCTAGCCCCTCGCACTTACCTCCAAATTTGTAGGGCCGTTGGTAAAGTGATTCTGTTTCTCCATTTTGCACACGTGCTAACAAGTTTCGCAAGTTATATCAAGTGATATAACCAGTACCCGGTGGTTACCACATGGTGGGAGTAAAGTAAGCATTTGGTGTGTAGGAAAAGATACAGCATACGCCCCCAGGTCCTACAGCACCCAACTTCGGTGACTAGGTTTCCTTAACTGTTTCGAAGAGCTTGTGTCCCGGTTCTGGAACCAAAAGCGTATTGCTTCGACATTTGTTTTTGGCAGGTGACCCTTCGCAGTCTTTTTCTCATCAATCTTCTATTGACTTCTATTTTCAAACTTTATGTAGTTACTAGTTACTATTTTTTTTTCTTCAGTTTCAGTGCAAAAAGGTCTTCCTGTTATAAATTCAGTTTTGCAAGAACAAAATAAAGACGGCAACAAAACACACCTTCCCAGGCCAAGAGCACGTCAACGCATTGATATGTCTGGTCCTGCAAATAAAACCATCGCCGATAACGCTACCACTTCAAATGCTAACGGCCTAAAAGTCCGTTCAAAATCAAAACAAGAAAATTTGTTATCCGACGATTTTGCTCTTCTAAACAGCAAGACGCCAACCAAATTAAATGCAAATAGCACTTCGCTATTCAAGCAAAATAATGGCAACAAGCTTACAAAACCAAGATTCAATTTTAATTTCAATGCAACAACAGTGCCATCTTGTGACAACACGGCAGTGACACTTGTGCCTCAGCGGAAACACTTGCCAAATCCCAGGGACTTTTTCAATCTGACCACCACCACCGCCACCACCAGCACCAGCCACCGTGCAACACCCAAGGCTGACAAGCTCGAAGACCGACGCAAGCGAAATATGGAAATGTTCAAATCAAAGACAACAACCCGAGTCGGAGAGACTAAAATGGAAATTTTGAAAGGAGTTCGAACAAACCGACGATTTGAACTTCAAATGATGTGTCGGAATCGTCAAAACTAAAAAAAAAAACAAGAAGACGACATCAAGAAGACGTTGCAAGTGTATTTGTTTATTGTTTTAAAGTTAAATTAATTTAACAACCAGTGCTTTGTATTTGTGGGTTTGTGTAGCTATTAGTTTATTTTATTTTTTGTTTATTATTTTTTTTGTATGTTAAAATGCCACAATGAATATAAAACATATTTTTGCATAGCCCAATTGGATTGGTTTTAGTCAGTCTAACGATAGATGGCACCCAAGAATGTTTTTCACATCTCAACATCTCAATTGAATATCGGACCTTGGGCAAGCAGATATGTAATAATCGTGTTCCTCACCACTCATTATTAGTGTATTATCGCCTCTTGGCCTATGCGATGTGATCATATCTGATAATTTCTCGTGCCAACAATTCCCTTAGAAAACCGTTTGATAGTACGAGAAAGCGAGAAAGAAAACGGCAATATCACGGCTGAAATCCAACAAAGCCGCTGGAGTAGGTGGTCTAGCTGCCGAGCTATTCAAAGCAGCAAGCGACGAGCCAGATAGGAGCATGCACCAAATCATCTGTAAGATATGGTCAGAGGAAAGCATGCCCGACGAATGGAACCTCAGCATTGTTTGCCCGATCCTGAAACTGCGCCAACTACAGAGGAATCAGTCTACTTAACATCGCCTGCAGGACCTCTCTGCAGTAGTATATGAACGTCTTCTTTCGTTAACAATCTGATTGGTCCTTATAAATGTGGCTTCAGACCAGGAAAGTCAACCATCGACCAAATTTTCACGTTGTGGCACATCCTGGAAAAGACCTATGAACTCCAAATCGATACCCACGACCTTTTCATCGATTTTAAGGCCGCGTATGAGAGCATCTACAGAGACGAACTGTATAAATCTATGTCTAGTTTTGGCATCCCTGTACAACTCACGCTGCTTTACAAGGTTGGCAACGAGCTTACGGAATCTTTCGACATCAAAAAAGGATCCAGACAAGGCGATGCACTGTCGTGCGATTTCTTTAACATTGTTCTTGAGAAGATAGTGCAGAACTCCACCGTCAACAACAGAGGCACTATCTTCCAAAAATCTGTTCAGCTTCTCGCGTACGCCGTTGATATTGATATAATGGGAAGAACACAGCGTGATGTCAATGGCGCATTTGTGAGAATTGAGGCAGAAGCGGCAAAAATTGGTTTAGCGGTAAATGAGGGAAAAACGAAGTATATGCTGTCTTCGAGGAAGGACACCCAACACCCACGGCTCGGACAGAACGTACAACGCATACAACTTGGAGGAAATTGAGGAGGTTGTCTTCCTAGGCTCCGCTATAAACACAGGCAACAACATCAGCGCCGAGATCAGACGAAAAATAACTCTTGCTAATCGCTGTTTCTTTGGGCTAAGAAAGTAATTGAGTGGAAAAGCCCTATCTCGAGCAACTAAGGTAAAACTGTACAACACCCTCATCATCCCAGTCCGGATGAATGTGCCTCTAAGGCTGTTTCGAGAGGAAAGTTCATCGGGTCATCTTTGGCCCCGTGTACATTGATGGGGAATGGGGAAGAAGATAACAGTGAACTTAACGGGTTGTACAATGACATGGACCTATCCAGAAGGGTCAAGGTCCAGAGACTCAGATGGCTCATTTAGAGCGGATGAACACCAATGCTCCTGCCCGGAAAGCCTTCGACACTATTCCCGAGGGACGTAGGAGGAGAGGAAGACCGCGGCTGAGGTGGCGCACTCAAGTGGAAGAGGACCTCAATCAACTTGGAGTGCAAAACTGGAGACAGCGAGGACCGAGCTGGCTGGCGGAGACTGTTGATTGAGGCCCAAGTCCACAACAGACTGTAGCGCCACCTTAAGTAAGTAAGGAAGTACGAGAAAGCACTAGGTCTCCAAGACGGTAGATCTACACAGCAACCTGACGATCTCGGGATGGTTGAACTGCCAACCAAATTGGCTATTGTGTTAATTGGCGCAAGGCACGCATCCGACATTTTAAACGGGAGCACTTTCCGAGGAGAAAATATCGACTCTGGTCACTTTCTGGTAGTTTAGAGTTTAGAGCTCGAATATGAAACGCATGAAAATACGGCCTGCACGTACGACTACCATAGGTTACCAACCAACCCCGAAAAAAAAAACGGTGGTTATATGATGAATGCGCGATGCTTAAAAGAGATGGAAAATGCAGCAGGAAAAGAGCATCGAACAAAAACGAAATGAAAACAAGATTCAGCGAAGGAGGAAAAGAGCATCCGCAGCTTCCCATTTCCAATAATTGGAAGAGTCAGGTGTTAAAAAAAATACCCGACGATTCTTTAAAAGTGTGAAGCAATTACCTTCTGCTTCTAGAACCGGGACACAGACTGTTAAGGAAACCCAGTCACTCAAGCATAGAGAATCGTAGGTGTTTTCGAGCAGCACTTCCAGCAGCTGCTGAATGCACATAACGTCGAGCGAGCCAATGAAAGAGTATCAAGACCAGTCAATGAAAACCCAATCCCAACCCCCAGCGCAGAAGAGGTAGAAAGAGCCATCCAAAACCGCCAGGTCATCGATGGTATACCTGCGGAACTCTTAAAATACGGAGGAGGTGTTTTGATGACCCGCATGCACCAGGCCATCAACAAAGCGTGGGATGTTGAATGCATGCCCGCTGACTGGTCTGTATGCCCCACGCAAAAAACTACGAGCATGTCATTGAAAAACAACCGAGGCATATCCCTGCTTAATGTTGCATAATGTTCTTAAACCGTTCTGGAACACAATAATCGATCGAAACTTACCATCTTTTCGCCGACTTCAAAGTTGTTTATGATATCATCCACCCCGAAGAGAGTATGATGGCGATGTCTGAATTCGGGACCCCAAACAAACTGATCTAGCTGTACCGCATGACGCTAAACAATTGGCAGTGCAGTGTGAAAATGCTCATCTGAGTTGTTTCAAACATGAGCAGGGTTAAGACAAGGAGATGCGCTGTCATGTGCTTTCTGCAGTATAGTCCTGGAGCAAATAGTGTGCAAGCCAGGAAAACATTATCCTTAAAAAACCCATCCAGTCCTTAAGCTATATGGACGACATAGACATCATCGGTCGCTCCCAAAGAGCTGTTTCTGCATCCTTCACAGCGATTGAAGAATGAAGGCGAAGCTCGTTGGTCCTTAAGTGAACGAGGACAAAAAAAGTGCATGCTATCACAAAACGTCATTGTTGGTATCAGCAATGTTAAGGTAGTTAAGAAGTTCACCAAGGAACACACATCAATCCCACAAACGACACTTTAATGGAGATCCGACGAAGAATTACCCTAGCGAACCGCCCCTACTTCGGTTTGGCTAAAAAAGTTCAAACATTCTTACTTGAAAGACAAAGTCCCTACTTTACAAAACTTTGATTTTACCAGGCCTACTCTACGGTGCCGAGTGTTGGACGATAATTTAAATAGGAAATGATACTGGCACTTCCAAAAAAAATTCTTCGACGGATTTTCGGTCCTACATGCGACGATGGCAAATGAAGAAGGTGCAACCGCGGAATGTATGAGGTGTACCGAGATGTGGATGTTGTCCAGAAGGTCAAGAAAAGTCGACTACATCGAGTGAATGAAAGACAACGCTCCAGGCAAGAAAGTCTTCTCTACGCAGCCCCCACTTACGAGACGGCCATGAAGACAGAACTTCCGGTACAAGGACCAAGTTTCTAAGGCTACATTGATCGCTAGCCGGCTAAGTAAGTCAGTAATTATATCTGAAAAATGGCGAATCCTCCTCCACCTCTTATTTCCGAGGTAATGGAATAACTGATAAATTATAAGCCAAAGATATATCTCGAAGACCGAAGGCATCTAAAGGACTATGACCAGCAGTACGGCTTCTTCAGCAACAGGTCTATTATCGATCTTTTCGGAAACAAATAAACTTTAAACATCTTGTCTTGGAATCAAAGTGTATTTTACTCTTCCGCAAACAATACGTACATTTCCCTTAAGCAAAATAAACGAAACGAAATAAAAATATTTTCTAAAAATACTCTCATTTAATATTTAACGGTTTCTTTAGTTTTAAAGTGAATAAATATTTCCTATATTTACACTCTCAAAGAATTTATATTAAATTGCCTAACAACTATTTGATACTTTCAACAGGAATTTCTTGGTATTATAAAGAGCTTTTATCTATGTGCTGTGCTGCTGGTTGCCATCGTCTTCCTAACAACAGAGACTAATTCGAAATCTTTAACATTTTGTTTATAGTTTAAAGTTTTTTCTTTAGTCAAAATAATTTTGTTTTTAAAGAAGATAAATTCAATACAATAGGAATATAGATCGTTAAAAGTATTTTCTTGAAGAAAACAACCGTTTTTTGACTAGAAAAGTCGTTTTTGGACAATGTAGAAAACACAGGCAAGAAAGAAGACAAACGCAAAAAACAGAAGAATTTTGTCCGTACACTCTCGACGGCCATACTTCTGGAGTAACTTGCCTGACTGATGTATTGTGCCATGGGTACTTTGTAGTTCATCGCGAGTTGCATCGACATTCTGCGAGGACATAACTAGAGTGTCGAGGGTGCTGGCACTCTTTTGAGTTGTTTCGGACAAGTGTCTCGAAATGGAGAGCATTTTTTCGGTGACATTATTTTCTTGGGATATTAAACTGGAACGATTATGACGACTACTGGCACCCGTACGTTTGCGCAAATCTGTTTCTCCGGTAATGGCCATTAGTTCTTCACGATTTGCCTTTTCAATTTCTAACATTGTGGCGACATTAGCTTTTCTAAAGGCCTGTAGTGTTTTTGAGAATTGATCTCGATGCGTGTCAACTTCTTTGGATAGTTCCGGATCGCCAACATCACGAGCCCAGTCATCGAGTTTTTCAATGCATTTTCTTAATGCAGCTAGTTTTGAACGGCCGACTTCGTTGAGTGTTTCCAAGTCGCTTATGGAACCACGGTAGGATAAGATGTCCTAATAAGAAATTCAAATTAATAGAGAAAACATTCCTTTTTTTCATTTACGAAATGGTTAAACACCTTCGGAGGTTTGATGTTTTTTGTGAATTAACTTACTTGTATAATGGCTTTGGCTTGCAAATTGTTGTCAATTAGGTCCTGACGGATTTCAGGTAAGGTATATTTCTGGATGTCCATTTTTAATAAAGGTTTTAATTTTGTTGTTGAAAAATTAAAATTAACAACTCATCACGTAGACGTTTAGCTAGAAACTTTGTTTTGACGCCATATTTTTTATAAAAGTGCAATTCGATGACAGCTGAGATATGAGGTGCATTCGAACTTCAAAAAATGACAAGTTGCATTAATGAAAGCATTCAGATTTCAAAACCCTGTTTAAGGTATGTTCCCACCGACTTGATTTAGCTCATATGGCCGTGTGCTAATTGGACGAATCGTGTTAAATATACTGGCGCCATTGACATACTATACATGGACTGCCAGTAACCAACTTCACGATGATTCCACTTGTAACGGTCGAAACAGTAGCGCTCGAAATTAGGCCTATTGTCGACTAGATGAACTAAGTTGTTTGACGTTTGATGTTGGCGGTTTTTTTTGAACTAATTTCTGAAATTTCTGATTTGGATGTGGAAAATTGTGTTAACGATTTTAAAACTGAATTTTTCAATTCTAAATATTTAAATTTGATTTTGATTTTACTGTTAACATCTGTTTCAAAGTATTTTCTAACTGAATTGTTCACACTGTGAAGAAACTAAATTTGATTTTCATTAAAAAACAATAAACCGAATTTTTCAATTCGTTGATTAAAAACATTTATTTTTTCAACATGGGATGGAGAAAGTGCTCCATTATTGGATGTTTTTCGAAAGAAAATCCTCACAGCAGCGGTCTGTCTTTCCATACGTAAGTATATACTGAAATCTCATTAAATTTCCTTGCTTATTTTGTCTTTACATATGTTGTACTTTTAGATTGTTCCGAAATGGCATTGTCAATGAGCGTTGGAAACGTGCTATTGAATCATGCAATGCACAAACAATTGAAGACGGAATAAAATCCTTTTTTGTGTGCAGTCTTCATTTTGAACCTAGTATGATTCGAAATCTTGGTTCGAAAAAATTACTGGCTTCAGACGCTGTGCCAAATGTATTTCCGATGTATGTCTTAACTAATGTTAGTTAAAAATAATCCATTTTAATACATATTTTGTATTTGCAGAAATGACATTGTTGAAGACGTTTTGAATGAAGACGTTTTGAATGGAGACGTTTTGAATGAAGACGTTTTAAATGAAGACGACCAACAAGATTGCGATGGCCTTTTATCTTCCACAAATGCAAGTTATAGTTACTATGAATTACTATACTCCTTTTGCCTACAAATACTAATAGTTAGAATATTTGAACCAATTTCAATAAACATATATTTTTAAATAGATAACCGAAGCATCATTCTTAGAGAATGTCAGTACAAATGAAGCGACAACAAGGTAAATTTAAAGAAAACATTTGAACAAGTAAAAGTTATAATTTAATTTTTCCACAGCATTTCAAATTTGTCGAGTCGAAAACGGAAGTTTGATGTTGACTCGGCTACTCCTAGGACAACTAAGAGGAAGTTGGAGCATTATAGAGACCTATACAAAAAGAAAAACAACATGTTGAAGGCTTCCAGAAGAATCATCCAACGGAAGCAAAAAAAAATTAAGTCCCTAGTTTCTCTTATAACTGAACTGGAAGAAAAACAACTGATTTCAGAAAACAGCTCCCAAGTTTTACAGGTAATTGAAATTATTGTACATTGTCTTGCATACAAAAAATTTGTGTATAAAACATTCAAAAAAGTTAATTATTTATATACTTACTGATCATATTTTATTTCATGTTTTTTTTATTTAGCACACAACATTAGACACAATCACACGTTATATTTTAGTACAACACCACACCAATACTGTTTTAGGTCTATTGAGCCCGATTGGTTTCGTTTTTAAGGCCCAGGTCCAGATCCAGACACTATTTCTTATCTTATAATAATTCTGTATGAAGAAGTTACACCGAGTAATTCTGAGAGTATTGCATAGTATTGACAAATTTGATACGTATACGCCACCAATTTATTTTTTTTTTTATAGCCATCTGGGTTTTAAGAGATACCTAATATAAACTTGTAAGAAGCAAATTTACTAAAGTTATTCATTTTATGGGACAGTAAAAAAATAGAAAAATCTTGTACACTTTGTATACATACATTTTGTGAGTTTAAGCTTATATTGTATCCTTATTTTTAAAAGTTAACTAATTTAATCAATGTAAATACAAGAACATACAAAAGAAAATGTTCCTTGTATATGTTAAGTTATTCATTTAAGCTAATTAATAAACGTTGGTTTTTTTTTACCGCCAGGTTTTTCCCAATTCCAAAATTGTTGTTTTTTGTGGTTTTTTTCTTCGTTATTTGTCCGATAATTTTCTATAAACCTGAGTGTTGATTTTCTGTTCGATTTTGTTTAAATCTACAAACAAATTAATTGTAGTTTGTTCCAATGTTTTTTTTTGCTAATTGAACTCACCCATTAGCTCTTTAATAACTTTGTATCTACGATGAAACTCTCTGCTACATTTGTTTCCTGGCGATGTGTCTTTGATAAAAGACCACTTATGCAATGGATAAGGCATAAGTGGTTTTAATGGTTTGTTTTCTTCCTCCTCGTCCATATAATCTGTGGCGAATGAGTGATTAAATCCTGTACCTGGAATATGAATATTCAGTATGTTACTTAAGAACAGCATAAAAGAATATTTGCCCGTAATACCTTCAGAAAGAAGGGTCAAGGTCTAGAAACTCAGTTGGCTCGGTCATTTAGAGCGGATGGACACCAATGCTCTGGCCCGGAAAGCCTTCGACACTATTCCCGAGGGACGTAGGAGAAGAGGAAGACCGCGACTCAGGTGGCGCACTCAAGTGGAAGAGGACCTCAATCAACTTGGAGTGCAAAACTGGAGACAACTAGCTAGGGACCGAGCTAGCTGGCGGAGACTGTTGATTGAGGAGTTTCTTGCACAATTTTCGCAAAAGTTTTTGGGCAGAATGGCATCCAAGCGGTACTTATCGCCTTGAGTAATTTCAGCATATCCTTGGTAAAAAGTTACTTCTCCACCATTTTCCAAAACACACAGTGTATCCTCGCAGTCGATGTATTCCATGGAAACCTCTAAGCATATCCTACACACTGGCAATGATGTTTTAAGTTTTTTGAGGATATCGTTAACTGCTTCGATATTGTTCACGAAAAAGAAATTTTAATAAATTCATCAACAAACAACAAGTCAACAGCCTTTGATGAATAATAGAGAGATAATACCTTCAGAATTCTTTGAGATCCCATTTAATCTTCGAAAGTCATAGAAATGAGCGATACCAACTCCAGATTGTTTTTTTTTTTACTTAAATTCTTCTCGGCTTCAAGTTGAATATTAACTCCATACTGTTCTCCCAGATACAACTGATATAAGAATGTTTCTTTTGGTAGGTTAAGGAAGTCGTTCTATGCCAATATTCGATACCGTTCATTGTTACATTGCCTTTCTTCCGATCCTTTAGAATCCACCACAACTGTGAGATGACATCTAACAGATACGTCATATACATCATTCGGTTTGCACCCTAATGCAAACATAGGTCGTATTCCTTTTACACTAATCTCTGTTCATCTTCCTTCGTACTGCAATTCAAAAAGTATCTTCAATCTCGATAATTAGCTGATGCAATAAAGTCGTTCATTCCCAATACACAAAAGTTCTCTTGCCTTTTATTTAAATCTGTATGAAAATCATAAGATTACATGGTGCCGAAACCTAATCAAAATTAAATCTACAGAATTTGCCAATCAATTTCCAGTAGACGAAAAAGAAATCGAGTAGAAAAAATCTACAGATTTTGCAATTCATTTCCAAGAAAAAAAAAAAAAGATCTTTTGAGATCTCCGACAACACAAAATGGCGAATCCACCAGGTGCAGTCGAAGACGCAAATATAAACCACTTTATCCGTCCACCAAAACCTCTCATAATAGAGCACGACAAAGACATGGCTAAAGCGTGGAAATTGTGGAAACAACAATACTCGTACTTCGAGACGGCGGCAATGATGGTCAATAAACCCCAAAATATACAAATTGCAACGTTTATGTCAACAAATTGGTCCAACAGCGATTCAACTATACAACACATTGCCACAGCCCGATATTCCCGCCAGAGGAGAGCTCACGTTTGGCACAAGTAAAAAACCTGTTTGAAAACTATTTCATCCCACGAGTGAACGTCACGTTCGAGCGCTATAAGTTCCACAAAATCTTCCAATGCGACAATGAAAACTATCGACGAACTAATGTCTCGATTAAGACTTCAAGCACAAAATTGTGCATTCGAGAATTTAATTGATGGAATGTTGCGTGATCAGCTTATTTTAGGGATTAAGAATGACGAACTCCGAACCCGCCTTCTTTCCAAGATATCACATTGGAGCAGGCTATTGTAAAATGCAAAGCCACTGAAATCGCTCAACAACAAACTGCGCACATCACTCAGGAAACTGAAAAAGGTGTCTCGTTCGTACGCAAACAATCTAAAGCTAATAATGTTATAACCGATTGTCGAAACTGTGCCAAAACGCACAAACTGCGAAAATGTCCTGCGTTTAGACACAAATGTAAGATTTGCAGCAAAGAAAATCACTTTGAATCATGCTGTAGTAAGCCACGGACAAACAAATCTTCTTACAACAGAGACAAGACTGTGAAAGCAGTAGTTTGCGATCAAGAAAGTGACGCAAGTGATGACAACAGCTGGTCAGCATTCATTGGAAAAGTTTCCATTCCAACAACACCCAAGGAATCAAATCAAGATCCAAAGCTATGGGCGGAAGAAATCCACTTTGAGTTTGGAAAAAAGTGCAAAATATATCTCGACACTGGCGCAGAATGCAATGTTCTGCCAATGAAATTGCTAAATGGCACTAATAACGCCTTGCAACAATGCATAAATAAAGTCACTTCGTTCATTCGCCAACACCAAATTAAAGTGCTAGGTGAAGTTGTACTCAAGAGCACTATTGCTAATCAAAAGTGCAGAATAGCATTTAAAGTGGTTGAAGAAGACATCATGCCAATATTAGGTGCAAATGCGTGCGAAAAGCTAGGTCTTATTCGCAGAATTTATTCCATCAAGAAGGAAGAAATATGTAATGGACTCGGCTGTATCAAAAACGTCGAGTATGACATTGACCTTATACCAAATCCGTCTTTCGAAATTTGTGCTCCAAGAAGAATCCCGTACAAGATTAGAGATGATGTCAAGAAAGCTCTAGACGAAATGGTTGATTTGGATGTCATCGAGCCAATTAAAGAACCGACGCCAGCTGTTTCACCCATGGTTGTTGTCAAAAAGAACAACAAAATCAGAATCTGCATTGACCCGACCATAGTCAATAAGAATATTTTGCGTCGACACCACCCGATGACAACAATTGAAGACATCGCTGCGAGAATCAATGGATCGAAGTTCTTCACTCTATTGGACTGCAGGAGAGGCTTTTGGCAAGTTCGAGTCTCGGATCGGACCAAACGTATACTTACGTTCGCAACACCGTGGGGACGATATTGCTGCAAACGTCTTCCATTTGGCATCTCCTCAGCCCAGAAGTATTCCAACGTATCATGCAAGAACTTTTTACCGATCTCCCAAAGGTAGAAGTAGCAATTGACGATATCCTGATACACGCAAGAACAATAGAGGAACTCAGACGCACTACTGAAAAAGTTCTAACTATAATCCAAGCAAACGGTCTGAAACTTAACAAAGAGAAGTGTCAATTCGAGCAGTCGAAAATAAAATTCCTCGGACACATTATCGATCATAAGGGCATGTCAGCAGATCCAGAAAAAACAGAAGCAATCCGTCGACTGAAGCCCCCAACTAACCGAAAAGAACTCCAACGCATCCTTGGTAAGTTCACATACTTAAGTAAGTTTATACCAAACTATTCGCAGATGATGACACCACTTCGAAAACTCCTTGAGAAGTCAACTCAATGGGTGTGGGACAAAATCCAACAAAAGTCATTTGAAGAATTAAAAGAAATCATCACAAAGCCGCCCGTACTCAATCTTTACGACGTAAATCAAGATGTCAAGCTTCAAGTTGATGCAAGTTCTTCAGCACTAGGAGCCGTACTTTTGCAACAGGAACAGCCGGTAGCGTATGCATCCAAATCGCTTACCGAATGTCAACAGCGATACTCCCAGTTGGAGAAGGAGGCTCTTGCTATCAAGTTCGGATGCGAAAAGTTCCATGAATACGTGTGGGGTAAGCAACCAATTGTCGAATCAGACCACAAACCTTTGGAATCAATATTCCAAAAACCACTACATGCATGTCCAGCTAGACTCCAAAGAATTCGCTTAAGTTTATTGACTTACAACCCAAAGGTGATCTACATAAAAGGATCAAAGATGTTCCTGGCAGATCCACTCAGTCGCGATGTTGAAAATCCACCACCAGTCAACGACAGAGAAGACAATGGATTACAAGTTCAATCAGTATTGGCCATAACCGATGCAGAACACAGTCGCTTAGCAAAATTAACAGCTGCCGATGAATCATGTCAACAACTGTTCAAATACATTTCAAAAGGCTGGCCAAATAATATTCAACAACTACCTGAATCAATTAAACCGTATTGGTACTTCCGCGAAGAACTCTCAGTTTGCGATGGTGTTATCCACAAGTCACACAAAACGCTCATACCCGAAGCAATGCGTTATGAGATGTTGAAGTACATTCATGGAGGTCATCTTAGCTACGAAAAATGTATACGTCATGCAAGAGACTACGTATTCTGGCCAAAACTCAACAAAGATCTACAGAATTTTATCCAAAAATGTGCATCTTGTCAAGTGCATCAGCGCAACAACAACAAACACCCAATAGAGTCCAAAGACGTACCAAAGTTTCCATTTGAAATTGTTGCGACCGACCTTTTCCATTTCTTGGGAGAAGAATACATTGTTCTCACTGACAGTTATTCAGGATTCATCACATTTGAAAAACTGATGGAAACAACAGCAAGTAATGTCATTAAGTTTCTGAAAAACATTTTTGCTTACCATGGAATCCCGAAAGTGTTAGAATCCGATAATGGTCCACAATTTTCATCAGTTGACTTCAAAAATTTTGCGAAGCTATGGCAATTCGACCACCACACCAGTTCACCACATCACCCAAGAGGAAATGGCTTAGCAGAAAGAGCTGTTCAGACCGCCAAACAACTATTGAAGAAGTGTCACTATGACAATACCGATTATCACCTGGCTATCCTTAATTTCATGAATACACCTAGAGGAAATATCGGTACACCAGCCCAACGATTATATTGTAGAAATCTCAGATCACAAATACCAGCAACAACTCAGTCACTCATACCAAGTCATCAAAACAACATCACAGAAGAACTGAAAAATATGAGACATAACCAAGCTTTAAACAACAGCCAAGGTTCCACACCACCTCAACAACTAAACATTGGACAGAATGTTCTTACTCGTATCGATAAGAGAGAATGGGAACCTGCAGTTGTCAAAGAAAAAATACATTCAAGATCTTATAACCTGGAATTCAACAATGGCAAAGTGCTACGCCGAAACATCACCAACATCAAGCCAACAGAAGCCAAAGTTTATCAAAAGCCGAATCTTAACCTTGACGAGAGCGAAGCTATTCAAAACGTACCGAGCTCAGAAAACCCAACGACATCAGCCAATCCAACAACAACAACTCAAGCTGAGAATCAACAAGTGAATTCACCACAGATATCTACTCGTTCTGGGAGGACCATCCGACGCCCACTCCGACTAGACTTGTAAAAAAGGGGGATGTGAGATGACATCTAACAGATACGTCATGTACATCATTCGGTTTGCACCCTAATGCAAACATAGGTCGTATTCCTTTTACACTAATCTCTGTTCATCTTCCTTCGTACTGCAATTCAAAAAGTATCTTCAATCTCGATAATTAGCTGATGCAATAAAGTCGTTCATTCCCAATACACAAAAGTTCTCTTGCCTTTTATTTAAATCTGTATGAAAATCATAAGATTACAACAACCTCTGGAGCCATGAAATCCAAATGAGCACGTACATCAAACCGGTCAATAACATTGTCTTCTTGACCCTGCGACAGAATACTGCAAAATCAGAAAATGTGTGCTAAATTATTGTTTTTTGTCGGAATATCCGAAATATCTTTTGCATGATACCGCAGCGCCATCGCCAGCTGCTACTACAGCAAAATTTCAATGAATTTTACTTTTGCGTCCGTGCAATTGTATATATTGGGTTGAGTCAGCTTTCTGAAAAATAGCACGTTTAATTTACACAGTTCAATTAAGCATTTTAATAATAAGAACACTAACTTTACTTTTTTTCTAATAAATATCCTGTAAGCGTTCGGCTCTTTTTTCTGTAATCCAAAATCATACCAACAATTTTTCGTTCTTGTCTACGGGCACACAACACATTTGTTAATGTTTTTTTTTTATTTGCATTGGCATAATACTAATGCGTTCACTTTGAAATCGGAATTTGATATTAAAGTTCAGCTGAATGTAATTAAATTGAAAAAAAAAAAGAAAAATGGAAATGAAATTTGTTTCTGAATAACACAACACAACACGTTTCAAAATATTGACAACTGAAAAAAATGAAGATATGACAGCTTAAAATGGCGACACAACAAAAAAATAGGAATTTTAGGGCGTCTAGCCGCCGCTACGCAAATTACGAGGGTTAGTATCGGTGGAACCATTTATTTTAAAATTTTGTATGGGAATTTTGCTCGACTAGCAGTCCATGTATAGTAAGTCAATGACTGGCGCAAATTTAAAGTGTGCCAAGGAACAATTATAAGGGAATTAAGTGTACAACTAGCTTAAAATAACGTTTGAGTTACGACTGAAACTTCATTTTAAGCTAGTAGCACAATAAATTTGATCATTACCAGACTATAATTTTGCTCCATTATTTTTGATTTATCCACGAATGTCATATTTTAGCCTGCTCCACAGCTAGTCTAATTTTAACATATATTATTCAATGCGAAGTGTAAAAATTTAACTAATCGTCAAATTTTAACCATTTTTTAACTGAATTCGCACACGGCCTAGTGATTAACCACAATTCATCCAATTCGCACACGGCCATTGACTTAGGCCGTGTGCGAATTGGATGAATTGTGGTTAAAAGTGGATGAATTTTTAACCACTACTGTCATATTTTAACCTGCTCCGCAGCTAGTCTAATTTTTAGCACATTTTATTCAATGCGAAGTGTCAGAATTTAACCAAACGTCAAGTTTTAACCAGTTTTTAACCCAATTCGCACACGGCCTTATTAATATATAGTAAGTCAATGCACACGGCCTTATTCATGAAATCATTCAGCCTGGAATCATCCTGGATTCAAACTTTTTGTAGATGTTTTATTTACGAATTGGCTGAACGCACTCTTATATGCCTCCTATGCCCGCGCCATTCTGAATCCTCTGTTAAAAACATCACCTACAAATTTTCTCATCTAATTTGTTTATAAAAATCGCTAAATTTAAACAGTTATCATGTCACAAAAATCAAAAACTATGAACGAGAAAAAAATAACCGCCGAGCAAACAATTATAATAATTCGTTTGATCAAAAAATACAGATGCGTTTGGGATAAAAACCATCCAGATCATCAGAAGCTTAAGGTGCGACGTGAAGCCTTCAGGAAAATAGCAAGTTATTTTGATATCAGTCCGCGAAATTTGATTAAAAAATACCAACGCTTTCGAAATGTTTATTTTCAAGAGCTAAGACTCATTCGTGATAAGAAAAAAACTCACAGTAATCTTTTTTACTTTGATGAAATTGATTTTCTGCGTGATACCATTGAGCATCGTTGGGTAGACAGTGCGAAGTCATCGTCCTCTATGACTCTTACCAATGCGATTGGATATGGACCAAGCGATTATCAAGACACGAAGGAAGAGTAATTTGTTTACCAAGTTTGTCAAGAAAAGCTATTTAAATTAATTTTCTCTTAGAATTCTTTTAGACGAAGAATTCGAGCAGGATGATAGTAATATGGTAGGAATTCAGGACATTGAAGATGATTCTAGCTATTTGACTGTAGAAGATTTCACAGTAAAGTCAGAAACAATTGTAGACCAAATTGAGATAGAACCTGAAGAAGCTGTAGAATCAAAAACAATTGAAGAAGAATGTCTCATTGAAGATAATATGAACGAAGAGAAAAAATCGGAAGAAACGCCAACAAAAAGTTCAAGTACTGACGAATTTAGCATTTTTGCTGAGTACTTAGCTAGTCAACTCAGGACAATGGACAAGATATCAGCATTGGAGACTATGGAAGAACTTCAGCGTATTATATTTAGGCGTAAGATTGAAAATTTGAAGGTAGATTTTTCGAAGAAGGCAAGTTAACTTTTAATAACTTTGTTTAGTCGATTGAACAGAAAAACGCTGGGAGAATAAAGGTTTAGAAGTATTAGGTGTAAGATTCCGCAAATACAAATATAGATATTTACATTCATTTCTAAAGTTTATTAAGTTCTTTACAATTACAATTATAATTTCAATTTATGGTTGAAGAACATCTAGATTCGGAACTGCACGTGGAATGTAAGGTCCCTTAACAGAATAATTAGGTCCTAGACCGTAAGGTTTAAAGCGGGTATAACCGCCATTCAGGAAATGCAATGGGAACAATTAAGAACTGCGACATCTACTAAAGCGACTGCTAGGTGGAACAAAATCAGCACCTATTTGGATGTGGATTTGTATTTGGGCTCGACTCAGGAAGAAGGTCTTTTGAGTTTCGACTCGGTGAATGAGCGCATTGCTATAATCCGCATCAGTCAAGTTCACCAAGCTAGGCCTCATCTGCGCTCACTCGCCCAATGAGGAAAAGGTTGTAGACATCAAGGACAGGTTTTACGAGCTCCTCGACCTATGAGCAATGTCCTAGCTATCGCGTTAAAATCGTCCTTGGAGATTTTAATGCTAAGCTAGACTATCAAACGACAAAAAAGCACGTGCGGCCCCAAGGAAGAAATTCAACCTAGTCACCGAAGCACAGGGAATTGTGGATGTTTTTAAGCAGCAATTCGAAAAGCTGCTGAATGCGCAAAATGTCGAGCGAACTAATGACGAAAGAGATGCAAGACCAGTCAATGAAGACCCAGTCCCAGCCCCCAGCGCAGAAGAGGTAGAAAGACCCATCCAAAAGCTCCGCCGGGTCGGATGGCATACCTGCGGGAGGTGTTTTGATGAACCGCATGCACCAGGTTATCATTAAAGTGTGGGAGGAAGAATTCATGCCCACTGACTTGTCATAAGCTCCATTTGCAGCATCTACAAAAAAGGCGATCTGATGTCATGTTAAAACTACCGTGGCTTATCCCTGCTTAATGTTGCATACAAAATCCTAGAAAAGACCAACGAATTTCAAGTCGAAACCCATCATCTTTTCATCGACTTTAAAACTGCGTATGATAACACCCACCGCCAAGAGCTTATGATGGCGATGTCTGAATTAGTGTTTCCAAAAAAACTGATCCAGCTGTGCCGCATGACGCTTAACAATACGCAGTGCAGGGTGCAAATGGGTAATAGCTCATCCATGTTATTCCAAACATGCGCAGGGCTTAGACAATGAGATGCGTTGTCATGTGACTTCTTCAACATAGTCCTGGAACAGATAGTGCGCAAGGCAGGTGTGAGCACGGAAAACACTATCTTCAACAAGTCCATTCAGCTCCTAGGCTATGCGGACGACATTGACATCATTGGTCGATCCAAGAGAGCTGTGCTTGAGGCCTTCACATAGATTGAAGAACAGGCGAAATTCTTTGGCTTTGAAGTGAATGAGCACAAAACGAAGTACATGCTATCAACAAACAAAGCAACATCTGTCCACCGTTTAGGACAAAACGTCACTGTTGGTAGTTAAGGTGTTCACCTACCTTGGAACAAACATCAATCGCACAAATGACACCTTAGTGGAGATCCGAAGAAGAATTAGCTTAGCGAACCGCTGCTGCTTCGGGTTGGCCAAACAACTGGGTTCAAAACTCCTCACTCGAAAGACAAAGTGTCTGCTATACAAAACTTTGATTTTATCAGTGCTCTACGATGTCGATAAGGAAAAAAAGGGGAATTGATACTGGGCACTTTCGAGAGAAAAATTCTTCCATGCATTTTCGGTTCCGTATGCGAGGATGGCGATTGCAGAAGAAGGTTCAACCGAGAACTGTATGAGGCCAAGAAAAGGCAACTATATTGGGTCGGCACATCGAGCGAATGGGCGACAACGCTCCAGCCAAGAAAGTCTTCTCATCCTAGCTCCCTGGTTCGAGACGAAAAGGAAGACCGAACCTTCGGTACAAGGACCAAGTGACTGCGGATGGCAGAGTGCTTGGTTTCGGCGACTGGAGAGTGCAAGCGAGGGGCCGTTCACGATGGAATGCTGCAGCTTCTCAGGCTGAGATCCTTCATGGAGCCGGATAAGTAAGTAAGTAAGTAAACATCGCCAACAAGACCTTGTCTGCCTTGCTGTGTGAACGTGTGAAGCCTTTCGTCAACAACCTGATTGGTCCTTATCAGTGTGGCTTCAGACACGGAGAGTCCACCTCGATCAAATTATTCACTCTACGGCAGGTCTTGGGGAAGCCCAGGAACTTCAAATCGACGCCTATCACCTATTCATCGATGTCAAGGCCGTGTATGACAGTTACTAATGAGACCAACTATAATATAGGACAATGTCTGATTTTCGCATCATAGAAAAACTCATCTGTCGGTATAAGATGACTCAAGGATGCATTTGATGTCAAAAGAGCTTTATGTCTAAAGGCGTTGCGCTGTCATGCGTTTTCTTGAACATCATTCTTGAAAAGATTGTGCAAAACTACAACGTCAACAACAGAGGCGGACGACATTGGCATGATTGGAAGAACACAGCGTGATGTCAGTGGAGCATTCGTGAGACTTAAAAAGGAGGCTATGAAAATGGGTGTAGCGGTTTACGAGGGCAAGACCAAGTTAATGCTATCATCAAGAAACACCCAACATCGATGCCAACGTCACTGTAGACAGATTAAACTTCGAGTCAATTAATGACTTAGCCAAGATCCAATATAAACTCAGAAAATAACTTCAGCACTGAAATGAAAATTTAAGTTTTAACAGTTTTCGAATGTGGCTGTTTATTTTCAATTTTCATAATTGCCTCTGAGAAAATGGCGGCTTAGTAGTTAACTTTTCTGCGCAAGATTGTGTATACAAAAAATCAATTACAAATGAAAGACAAAGCTTTGAAGAGAGCTTTAAAGCTCTGACCAAATGCACTTGAATTTGTACGATTAAAAAAAAATACAAGTCAATGAATGTGTTGTCTTCTGGTTTGGGAGAAGAAATAACGTCAAAAATACCAGTTTTTACTGTTAATTAAAATTAATTATAATTAATTGCTTAATAATTGAGTGCACAACTGGAATAGAGAAGCAGTGGATTCGCAACATGAGAATATGACGGTTTTAATCGACTTTCGCTCTGATATTTCGACAAGTGAATGAAAAGTCGTCGGAGAGAGGGTTTCGTCATGGAGGGATTGCAACATGTGTCATTCACTGATGCTTGTAAAGTAGTAGGGGGCTCGTTGAAAAAGACTCTTCGCCTTCGGTTTGACTATCGTTCGATTTTGGTAGTTCACACAAAATAGCACCAAACAAAATCATTCATTCGCGCTGCGAACACTCTAGTGACAAGCTGTGTATTTTGTCGTTTGTGTGGTGTGTGTTCGCTATCACTTTGGTTGTTTCAAATCGCGTAAAAATTGTTTTGTAAGATTTTGCCCTTGCTATTTGCCTTTGCTTTCCGCTTGATAAACACCCACCTTTGTTGGAAGATAGCGAAATATTACTGCAATTACGTTCACGAAAATAGCTCCGTGGCATCGTTAAATTTCGCATCAAATTATTTAATTTAAGACTCCAAGGAAATTAATTTGTTTCGGTCATTATTTTTTTTTTTTGTTTACACGTGAAGTACCGTGGCTTGTGTTGACATTTAAGTTCGGCGCAGCTAAGCGAAATTTGAAACTACGAAAAATTCAAATTATTCCGTTTTTTTTTTCTTTGTGTGAGAGTGAGTTTTGTTTACCTGTGTATAAACCTTATTTAATAGAGACAAACGAGAAATGCAACTGTTTGGCGGAATCGAAGGGTAAGCACGATTTTTGATTGTTTCGATTTGATTTTAACTTTCTTGCTTTGACTTGAACTTGTGCTGCATTCCTAGACTTCGATAAAATAAATTTGCTGACGCAACAACATTCTTTGCTGGGTATTTCGTTGTAAGAGTTTGAAACTACTTTATATGTTGTGGGTTGTAGGCCGCAGTTGGTTGGAAAATTAACCGGATATAAGTAAACAATTGCACTTTAAAAGAGAATATTATAAGTGGGACTAAAATTTTTGAAAATAGTTTTTCAACTTTCAATTTTTCTTCATTTAATTTTGCTTTTTTTATCGTATTCATCTAAGAAATCACGTGGAAATTTTGCGGTTTAAGTTGCGATATTATTTTTTGTTGATAGTGAAATGAAAATTTTAAGTTTGAATAAACAAACTGAAAATAGATCCCATAATTTATTTAAATAAAAAATCATAAATTACATCATTTAATTTGATTTTTCGTGTTTTGGTTCTTCAATAATAAAAACGAATGAATGTTTAGATCGGCCGAAAAAAACTATTTGTGAACAGGAATAAAAAAAAAAACAAATAGAAAAAAATATGAGTGCGGCCCATGTAGTCCGCACGGCTAACTTCCCAGAGTAGAAAAATAAATTAAGAAAATTTGTTGTTTTTGTTATAAAGTTGACACTGTACACGTTGCACGTTGGTTTTCAGAGTCAAATTCCATAGAACTGATGATTTTAGGAAAAAAACATTAAGTATATTGAATAACAGAGTGGTGCCATCTGCCAAAATTTGGTCGTACCATCTCGTGAACTCATGCACAAACACAGCTTATATTAATCCTGAATATTGTAGTTTTCTATTCTAATCGGAATAGCATATCCGAACATTAACATTTATATGGCAAAACAGCGTTTTGTGGGTCAGCTAGTAATCAAACAGAGTCTATGATACTCCTGAATATTGTTTTTTTTTTTTCACACTAACTGTAAGATTTTTTGCAATATTGTTGAAGGTTTTCTTAGATTCTTAATTGCTATTAAAAAACCGATTTCGCTCAAAACCTAATCAGCTCTTAACAACACAATGCCGCGTCGAATTAGACTAATTCGCGAGAGTGAGAGTGGTTCGCGAGATAATTGAGCTGAAAAAACGTAACGCACGTCCGTACATTACACACACACAGACATCATCATAAAAAGGGTTGATTCGGATTCTAGTGACCTCAAAACATCGAGAAATGCGAAAAATGGAGATTCACAAAATCGGAGCTATTGTAAGCTTCCTCTGGGAAGTTAAAAAATGCGAATCTTATTCTTCCCCCAATTATCGTTCCATTGCACTAACGTCCCTTCTTTCTAATAAGTTCATGGAAACGCTGATAAATTTATCTCTTGTCTTCTGATTCAATTGATTGTTTCACCGACGATAGTATCCTTAGCTTTTTTTATTCATTTCCAGACTTACACCTTTCCTCTTCGGATGTGGAACTGCCACCTCTTGTGTAGCGAGCACATATGTGATGTCACCAAAAATGCCGCAAGATGTTTAGGTTTATTAAGGCGGAGCATGAAATGTTTCTCACCGTCTGATATGGCTATTATCTATAAGACTTATATCCGTCCAAAGCTTGAGTACAATTCTCATCTCTGGGCTGGTACTCTAGCTACTTTACTTACTCAAGCCTCTTGGACAGTGTACAAAAAAAGAGCCCTAAGAATGACTGGTGACATAGACCTAACCAACTCATTCACCTTCGTTACGTTTTGTGGCTCTCTCTGTTCCACCTTTACTTTAACGGTAAGTGCTCTAGTGAAATAGCCAGTTGCATTCCCCGTCTGAAACAATTCGCCCATAATACGCTTCTAGGAATGCCCATCAGTTTACAGTTCCTCTAGTGTGGAACTCCTTTTCAAATATTTTGCCAAAATACCAATGTTCGTTTGGTTCAACGTTAGGTGCGTTTCGTTCGAACTTTCGAAATACATTTTCGTACTTGCCCGCAAATGATGAATGGAACGCTTTAATTCTACAAAAGTAAAATCTAACCCAAAAACCCACAAGCGATCAAAGAGGTGCCATTGCATCTAGAAAAAATGTGCACGACTGGGTCGTACGAACTTGCTCCTGCATGCTAAAACTAAATAATTATGATTACTTCTATGTTCCAAAAATTGCAAAAAGTAGTGTTTAAATAAGAGAAATACTTTCAGCAATTCTGATTACACTCTTACTAACAGCTTACACTTAACTCAAAAAAAAAACTCAATACATAAAAATAATTAGAATTTATTAAAAAATTAAAATTTGAAAATGTACCTCGTAAATACATTTAATTCCAAAAATTTAAATGCCAAACAAGTTCAAACCTTATTCTTGATTTATTGATTTTTTTTTTTGAAAATCGTCGGAGCCGTTTTTTTTTTTTAAATTAACTTTTTATATATAAAATTTTTCAAAAATGTCTTAAAATTAATTTGGGTATGCAGTTTTTAAAACCTTGTAAAAATACATATTATACTTCAATTTGGATTTTTAAAATTGATCCTTTTCTGAGATACAGAATTTTGAAAAAAAAAGTTAAAAATATATTTTAAAAATCCAAAAAAAAAATTTGAAATTTTTTTTAATACAAAATATTATTTGAACAATATATACGTACTTCCAAAAAAAAACTTACGCTGATCGGACTTTCATTTTTCGAGAAAATCTAATAACAAAAAAACGGTTCTATGGGAGGTACCGTTTTGGAGCAATACAAACATTTTTTTTACTAAATTACATGAACGTTTAAAAAAATTAAACCCGAGGAAGTTTAAAAAAATCGTAGGAGCCGTGTTGGAGGAAATTGAAAGTTTTGGTTTTTGGCCAAAAAAATCGTATGGTGGCTACCCTAAATTTTGATCTTAAAACAAAATTAAGAAAACTAGGATATGAGTTTTTGCTCAAACCTCTAATTTTCAAATTTGAAGTCAATCGGACCAGTAGTTAAGGCTGTAGGTGCCTGTAAACGGAATCGCCGGACCCACTTTTTCGACTTCTCCATCATCGTAATGTCATATCTCATCCTCATCTCAAATTTTTTTTTTTTACGAATTCAATACTTGCCATATATTCTATATGTCGCAAGTAAAAATGACTGTTTGGTGTTCTCTATGGTCGAAAGGTGTCATTGGCTGCGTTCAATCACCTATCGGATAGGCTATCTGTTATTCCCGTATCTTGGATAGGTATCTTTTTGGACGAGACAGATACCTGTATTCAGATAGCTGTCAAAACGTCTATGAAAAAAAAAACAACAACAACAAATCAAACGCTTGATAACGCTTTTTCAATAGAAAATGCTTTATGTATTTGCTATCTTTAACAATAACAAAAAGCTATCCGATACATTTTGGTTAGTTCAAGATCATGCAATTTGACACCGTTAGATTTTTTATGTGGGGCTACGCAAAAGACCGTAGACCGTATTATTTATCTTGAATTTCGAAACCGAAAAATGAATGACCCTATATTTGAAAACGAGGGCAGAATGGAGTATTAGATATTCGATCGAAAGCGATGATTTGCGGCTTTGCGCTTTGTTCAGAGACGAAAGGAGATCGGAAACTGACTTACGTTTTACCCTCCGGATACCGCAAATTTTATTTAACCATTACCTCGCGTATGTTAATAAATGAGAAAAAACAGCAACAAAAATGAGGTGGTTTGCTCAAGTTTACTGAGATAGTTTTGGTAAAAACACGCATACTCTTGCAGTAAACTTGCACCAAAGCTTGTTGGATTGTCATTTTGACAGCTTGGTTTCCCATCTCACCTTTAAACTCATCTGTGGCTTTGCCCAGCTTTATTTGCTCGGCAATATCGAGCAGATGTAGAACAATGCTCCAAGCATAAACTCAATTCTGAAATAATTGAAACGTCAAACAAAATCTATCGAATGCAGTCAACAATTTGATTTTGCACTAAGAAAAAAGTACATGATAAAAGGAATTAGTTTAGCTTCCTAAGTCGTAATTATTTAATATTCTGCCTCAAGATTAGATATAAATGCCTACATAAGACCTACGATTATCAGCTAATGTCTAGCAATGCTTGTGGCCAGCCAGCGTTGGTACCTGTGATTTTATCTCAAAACATGCCATCTTATGAATCGATAAAGCTATTTTTATTTTGTTTCCACTATAAAAAAAAATTGTTTTTAATGGATCAAGTTTAAGTTCAAAGATAGCAGATAAGTTGCTCTTATTGTGATCAACAGTGGCAAGTTAGAAACTAAAACCAAATACGATCTAGAAAACTGAAGAAAGTACGCACTTAAAAAATAATCTTAACGTGCAAATTATCAGTTTGATACTTGATAATCGTAATTGATACGAATTTTATATTTACGCACTTCTCTTCGATTTCAAAAAATCTCGTAAACTTGTTTTATTACTTTTTTATTTATATTTTTGTAATTGATTGAACTTATTCAATTCAAATTAACAGAAAAAAGCTAATTGAATGAGGTGAGGGTGTGTCTTTGCACTAGGTTCTGTGTTCTTAAAAGCAACAATGCCCATAGAAACGGTTCTATGACATGTCTTTTGTAGACCACGACACCACGTGCATACTTGTTAAACACAAGACACAAAATCGGAATGTGAATTACGTGATTAAGCCACGGAATTTACGATATTGTCATAGAAGTTCATTATAATTTATTGAAATGCTGATTTACGACAATATTCTATGAATGCAAACACCGAAAAGGTAAACAAAAAAGTTAAGCTTTTTATTGAGAGAGTTAGGTTAAGTGAAATATGATATTAACGAGCGTAAATATGTGCTTCTATAGGTTAACCATTAAGTCGCCACACTCCACACATAACTGTCACGTACTTTGTGTAAACACTTGTCAACTGTTATAATTATTGCAAGCTACCCTTTGAATTGAATCTGCTGGTAAACTTTTTAATTCTTTCGTTGATATACTCAGGTGCAATGAAAACATACCAGCCCTTAGCTTTAAATATGAAGAGGTAAACTTTTGAGGTGAATAAATTTGAAGGTGTGTTAAACCCGTAAATAAGATCTTAATAGACGGCCAGTTACATTTATTTTCTGCATATGTTTTGTTACTTTATAGGCATCCAGGTGTCATTCTACAAAATATATGACCATAACTTCTATTTCTGGTCAATGCGTATATGTAACCATTACGAGCCACAGAATCAGTTAATCCATCAGCGTTGACGTTTTTGACTGACAACTCAGTAGAATACACATAATCTTATGGAATGCGCCACATAAAGCAACGTACTTGACGGATGCAACGGATAAAATCGGTTGATCTGTTGACAACTGAATTTGTTCCCGCTGCAGCAAGAAAAAGCAATAGATGATCTAAATTTTGCGCTAAAATCATTTTGGCACAATTTGGATATTGAATTTTAAATCTTTTTGCAGATTTTGTTGTTGTTTATTTTTAACAACAAGCAAATGAAACTGTCAAAGTATACAATGTATTCTATGGGACGGTTCCATTTGGCAAATACGTTGACAGTTATGTATGCGTTGACGCCGCAGATGGATTGTCGGCTTCTATGGGTCGACGCCTTTATGGCTGAAAAACAAACACGTTTTAGCTTCGTCCTCGTTTGCATTACGATGCATCCGCTTTGAGTTTTCTTTGAATGACATTTCAAACAACAAACCAACAACCTCTCCAGCAACCTCGGTCCCTATCCCTAGCTAGCTGTCTCCAATTTCACACGCCGAGTTGGTTGAGGTCATCTTCAACTTGCGCTCGCCACCTAAGCCTTGGTCTTCCTCTACTGCTTCGTGGATGAATTCGAAGACTTTACGGGCTAGAGTATTGGTGTCCATCCTCTCCACGTGCCCGAGCCATCTGAGTCTTTGGATCTTCACTCGTAGTTAAATCTTCTCCTCGTTTCACCGTTTATGCATACAGGACCATAGATCATCCGTAAAACTATTCTTTTGAGCCGGCCTATGGTGCTTTCATCCGTTTTTGACAGGGTCCATGCTTCTACACCATACAGCAGGTAGTGGATGATGAGGGTCATATAGAGCGTCACCTTAGTTGTTGGGGAGAGGGCTTTACTACTCAATTGCTTTCTTAGCCCGAAGAAACAACGATTAGCAAAAGTTATTCTTCGTCTGATCCCGGCGCTGATGTCGTTGTCCGTGTTGATAGCGGAGCCAAGGTATACAAAGTCCATAACTACCTCGACATTATATGCGTCTATCGGGACGTTTTGTCCAAGACGTCGGTGTAGGGCGTCCTTTTTGATGACAGCATATACTTTTTTTTCCCCTAACTGACCTCTAAATCCATTTTTTCAGCCTCTGTCTGTATACTCGCAAAAGCACTGTTGACATTACGCTGCGTTGTTCCAACGATATCTATGTCATCAGCAGGAGCGGCAGAACAGTTTTTGTTTAGGTGGGGTGCATGGTCGCATGGCACAGGATATACCGAAGCCGAAGGTTTGGCCGAATGTTGTTTTTTTGGCTGATTTCAACCGAAGCCGAAGCCGAAGGCTCGGTCGGACGGACACTAACTTAAATCAAGCAGAAAAGAAGATAAAAAACAATTCATGATGTTAAGCCTTTGACCGATGGATAAACAAATCAAATCACGTAATCAGTCTCAGTCATTCAATCGAGAATTATTGCAACAGTATTCATAATTTCATAACATTTTGTTTCCTCAATTAACTTAAAAAAAAATTGGTATATTTCCAAAGCTAGAAGGTGGGGTGCACCACATGCTCAGAAATTTTAGGTGGGGTCCAAACCCCATCCACCCCATACCTTCTGCCGCCCCTGGTCATCAGCATACGCGAGTAGTTGCATAGACTTCTGGAAGATAGTGTCTCTAGTGTTGACGTGGGAGTTCTCCACTATTCGCTCCAGTATAATATTTAAGAAGTCGCATGACAGTGCATCACCTTGTCTAAATCCTTTTTTGACATCGAAGGCATCGGTGAGGTCGTTACCGACTTTAATGGAGCAGCGCGAGTTCTCCATTGTCATCCTGCTCAAACGAATGAGTTTTGTAGAGATTCCAAAACTGGACATGGCTTTATAAAGTTCTTCTCTATAGATGCTGTCATACGCGGCCTTCAAATCGATAAAAAGATGGTAGGTTTCGATTTGGAGTTCTTGGGATTGTTCCAGGATCTGCCATAATGTGAATATTTGATCGATGGTGGACTTTCTTGGTGTAAAGCCACACTGATATGGACCGATCAGTTTGTTGACAAACGGCTTTAGACGTTCACATATAGACATAGTACTGCAGAAAAGATCTCAAGGCGATGTTTAGGAGGCTGATGCCTCTGCAGTAAGTGCAGTTTAGAGTGTCTGCTTGTCATCCCTTCAAAAACAAATGAATTTTGATTTTTGACTTTTTTTTTAACAGCTGTACAGACAAAGCAATCATGTTCAGCATATTCGAGCTAGAGCTTCAGTTGAGTTTCACATAACGTGCGAAACGTGATGTCGAAGCTTCATTACGTTAGCGTGTTTGTGTTTCAGGCCTTAATCGATTGTGGTGCCATCTTGAGAGCTGGCTTAGCACTGTGCCACATAAGTTTTCTATAGGGATTTTTTTTTTTGGTTTGATGGAGCACAAAATATCAAAAACACCATTCTTGATACTACTACTTGAGTCCATATACAATGAGTGCGTATAATAAAGTGTTAGTATCAGTGTCGATAGATACACTACACACCTACAGTAAGTTAATTTGGAACTTGAGTGCATCGTGTTTGACATCAAATCAGCAATTCATACTGGAAGGTTATTTTTCATGTACCATTCAATTAGATTGAAATTAATCCTTGGCTTGGGGTTTTGTGGTATTGATTTTCGTTTCTGCTTGTTAAGGGTTTCTCTACATCTGAATCTCTGTTTATTTTCCAAGGACATTACTTTATTTTTGTGTCATTAAAACCATGTGAATCGATGACACTTGTTGAATATGCGATGTTTTCTAATTCTAACAAGCATCGGGGTATCCCCGTCACCTACGCAATAACAGATAGAAATTGAATGGATTAAAGGGCTGTTATAATTGACATTTTATGATGAGGAAAATTGACATTTCAAAACAACATCATAAATTTGACAGGTACATATGTGTAGCTAAATGCATACAAAAATAAAATAAAATAGAATAACAAAGATTGACAAGTTCAAGGAATGGGTCTATGTCTGAGTTTGTGGTTTCATTGTTGCAGCATTTTATGACAGTTATAGCGTTTTTTTTTTGTCGTCCGGAATCGTTCAGAACCATTTCTAACGGTTCTGACTTCGTTCACTTGGCACAAGATGACAGTTCCTGTTCTGAAAAGAAGAGGAAATCGATTCCGGGCTTGAAGTCGGAATCAAAATGGAATCACACACACCCTTGCATATATATTTGACAAAACAAACAATGTCATGTCACATCTGTATTTGTTGTTTCACAAATACATAGACATGCAACCATTAGAAGTCTTTGTTATCCGAAATCGGAGTGTTCTGTGTACTAATTCAGGATTACCCAAAAATGGTTTGACGTTTTACTTTTCTTTTGTAAGCATTAATCAATTTCTCCAATTACCCTCTCATTTGGTCTTTCAAAAGTCATTTAACTCACTCATTTTAAAATTGATTTTAAAGTCATCTAATGAATGGGTAACATCACTTGATTGGTCTTTTGAATCTATTAAAAGAAACATGGTCGAGTATCGAGTAAGCTTCTTAAATGGCGCATAATTCAATTAAGACCTTATGGAACCCAAACCATCCTCATTGTGTGGATACTGGCTAAATATAGAAATAAATTAGAGTCAACCAATTGATGGCTGTCGCCGCGTTGTCAGGCTTACTAAAGTATGTTCGTTAACCAATGCAAATTGGGGAACGTGCCCCTATCATAAAATTCAATTTTGCATTGCATTGAACAAGTTGAATTTAAGTGCGTTGATGACAATAGATGCACTGAATAACGGTTGATGAACCTAATCAATTTTATGACGTTCTTCGTCGTCTGTCTGAAACATTCGTTAGGTACTTCGTACTTATGAATGATCATGAACAAATTTATTCATGAAAAAGGCATCAATTGATAAACTAAATAGAAATGAATCAAGGAATCTAGAAAAAACTAAATGTAGAACAGTGAAGTTCAAATTTAACCCTTCTTGATAATTTTATTAGTTTGAAAAACCAGCTTTTTTTATGAGGAGTGTGAATTTAATAAATTTGAGAACTTGAATAAAATAACCTAAAACTCAATATTTACTTACTTAGCCGACTCTCAACCCATGTAGGATCTCAACCTGAGAAACAGAAGATATCCATTGGGAACGCAAACCAAGCGCTCTGGCTTCCGTAGTTACTTGGAATTTATACCAGAAGTCTTCCTAGTGGTTTCGTACCTGGGGGCTGCGAAAGACTTTTTTGGCTGGACCGTTTTGGTCCATTCGCTCTATGTGGCCGAGCAATCGTAGTCTTCTCTTCTTGGCTTTCTGGACGATTACTGTGTTGCAGAACGGTTAAAGACACTCACACAGTACGTTGGATAGGATTTTGTATGAAACATATAGCAGGGATATGACTCGGTGGTTTTTGCAAGAAATAGGATCGCTGTTGTTGTAGATGATTCATACGGAGCTGAAAGACCAATCCAGCGGGCATGCACTCTTCCTCAAACACTTTGTTGATGACCAGGCACCAGGCACGCGGTCAATCTAAACACCTCCTCCATATTTAAGGAGTTCCCCCAGGTATGCTATCTTAACCGGCGAACTGGTTATTTTTTAGCTTTTGGATTGCTCTTTATAAAACTCGTCCGTCTGTGTAAGATGACAATGGAAAACTCACGCTATTCCATCATGGTTGGGAAAAACATAACGGACGCTATTGTTGTCAAAAAAGGTTTTGACAAGGCGATACGTTGTCATGCGATTTCTTCAACATCATTCTTGAAAAGATTGTGCAAAGCTCCAACGTTAACATCTGCAGATGCACAATCTTTCAAAGTCCGTCCAGCTGCTAGGATACGCAGACGACGTTGACATAATTGGAAGAACACAGCTTGATGTCAGTGGAGCGCTTGTGAGTCTTGAGACGGAGGCCAGGAAGATGGGTCTAGCGGTTAACGAGGGCAAGACCAAGTTAATGCTGTCGACAAGAAAGGACTACCAACATCAATGTCTTGGAGCAAACGTCAACATAGACAGATTTAACTTCGAGGTAGTTAAGGACTTTGTCTACCTGGGATCCGCTATCAACTCAGACAACAACACCAGCGCTGAAATCAAACGAAGAATCTCTCTTCCATCCCGGAAGGACGTCGCAGAAGGGGAAGACAGCGATTCAGGTGGAGCACGCAGGTGGTAGATGACCTCAACCAACTTGGCGTGCGAAACTGGAGGCAGCTAGCTAGGGACCGAGCTGGCTGGAGAAGTTTGTTGGATGAGGCCCTGGTCTGACCTGGACTGTAGCGCCACCATAAGTAAGTAAGTAAGGATTGCTCTTTTTACCTCTTCTGTTCAGGGACCAGGGTCTTCAATGACTGCAGGTCTCGCCTCTCTTTCGTCATGGGCTCGCTTGACATTATACGCATTCAGTAGCTGCTACAGGTATTGCTTGAATACATCTACAATTCCCTGTGCTTCGGTGATTAGCTTTCCTTCACTGTCTCGAAGATCCTGTGTTCCGGTTCTGGAACCAGAATCTAATTGCTTCGACCTTTTAAGAGAGCGTCGGTTGTTGGTCTCTGCACGTGACTCTTCGATATCTTTGAGCTGAGCAACTACGGATATATTTTCTCTCTTCGCAGTATTTTTCTCATTCCTCCTCTTGTTTTCCGTAAGTACAAATTAACAAGGATTCAGAGAAAAAATATTTTGAAAGTGAAATAAGATTTCAAGCTAGCCGTAAATGGATTGCAATAAATTCTTTTTAAGTAAAGGTTATAAAACCGAAAAAAAATCGTTAAAATTAAGGTTATCCTGCTTCATCTCTATAAATTCTATAAATAGGTTTTCAATGTTAATCTGTCAAAAATATTGCATGGCGGTCTTCAACGTCTTTAAACTAGGCTACCCTAATAAAAGAGCTTCAAGGTCTTCTTATATAAACCTGAATTTTTTCGATAATTTACCAAAACTTGAATTTGTATATTTAGTTATCACAGTATTGAGATTGAGACATGTTCATAGAAAGACAACAGCACATCAAGTCAATGACCCACTGAACTCAAAATCGAACAACTTTAACACCTACCTACATTATATGTAAATCCATTTCCAAGAGACATTAACATAAACCTATTAAGAGCTTTTTTGTGTACCTATATGTAAAACTTGCAAACTGTTTTTTGATTTACTTTTTGTTTTGACTTTTACTTTCAGCGGAGCAACCCACTCCCGGTTGATAATTTGCAATGCCGAAGGTGAATGCGTGGCTCAAACAACTGGTTTGAGCACAAACCACTGGATGCTTGGAATTCCGGAATGTGCTCGACGTATAGCTGACATGGTCCATCGGGCAAAATATGAAGCTCAAATTTCCAACGATACACGTTTGGCTAGTTTGGGTTTGAGTTTGAGCGGTTGCGAACAGGTAAGCATGTCAATTTAGGTAAAAGTCCACCAATACACAAGTGAAATTTCACTTCTTTTTAATGTGTACCAATGAATGTACATGGATTTGAATAAAATGAATTTTGTTTTAATCGAATCTATAGGAAGCCACAAATCAGAAGCTTGAAAAGGAGTTAAGAGATTCGTTTCCCGACCTTGCCGACAATTATGTTGTTTGCAGTGACACTGTTGGAAGCGTGTTCACCGCATCGCCAATTGGTGGATTGGTTCTAATCTCTGGAACTGGATCAAATGCCTTGCTGCGAAATCCAGACGGATCGTCGTATTCGTGTGGTGGATGGGGAAACTTTCTTGGTGATGAAGGCAGTGGTGAGTTATGATTTATACTTTGCAATTCCATGCAGTATTCATGTTTCATGTGCAATAATCGAGGACTGGGATTAAGAACGAATCTTGTTTCTCTAGAGAGAACATTGTTTTCCCTTCGTTGACCGTTCGACTCATATTCACTGTTATGTCCATATCGGTCAAGAAGAAATAAATATAACTCATCTTAATGGCTGAAACACAAACAAGCTTTTGCTTTTTCTTACGAGTTTACGAGTTCAGTGATAGGAATTCAATGCATGCTATAACAATCACACAATGAAGCTTCGACCTCACGCTTCGTACGTAATGTGAAGAGGTGAAAAGAATGCAGTCGCCAGTCGCCCGGAGACGAAAATGACAGCTGTCAAAAATTCCCTTATCAAATCGCTGATAAGTGAGGAATTTGTGAACAGAATGCAGTCGCGCGACGGGCTATCGGCTATCAAATAATATTAATAATTTAAATTAAAGGATGAATATATATTAAGATATATATTTGTTCGATGTGCGCTGTGGGTCGCTCTGTGGCGCTCTGATTTCGCACTGAGCTATTCAATGTCGCTCTTTTTTCGTCCCGGTGCATTTCCACTGTGTTTGATGTGTATTCAGTGCTCGCACCGAGTGCACTCTAAATCCCCCAGGTTTTTTTTCGGGGCGAGAATTAATGAGCTGTTCGAATCAGCTTTTGCTATACAACAAAGAGAAAATAAACGGAGCACCACTAACGCGTTGGATGTGAAACCAAACCCAGTCAGCTCCGTTCACAGTGTGACAAGCGCCGGAGCGCCCCGGGGCTGGTTACATTACATCGAACAAACCTATTACGTGTGGTGCATGCAATGAATTTGGTAATCGGATATTTTCCATAATGTTCTGCTTTTTCTAACTAATTAAATGAAAACTTCTGTATTTCCTCAACCACAAAAAAAAATGAATATCAGTAAAAATTTCTTGAGTTAAAACAAAAAATAATTGCTTTAAAAAAATGTGTAAGCAACAACACGATATAAAAAAAACAAACGTCAAACTAGTAGTGCGACTATGTTGAAAAAAGTTCAACTTTTGAGTGACTAGCCGGGCGACGAACGACGCCGCATTGTGTTGCTAATGGGCGACTTCCATACAAATGTCACATTATTGACAGCTGTCATTTTAGTTGCCCGGCGACTGGGACGATGATGAATTGATGATGAAGAGAGTTATGTCATTCAAGCAAATTCGAAGCGTTTGCATTATAACGCAGACGAAGATGAAGCTTAAGGCCGGGTGCCGAACGCGATTTTTTCTCGCGGCGATATCACTGCGATATCACTTTTGCGGCATCGGTACTCACAATCAAATGGAGTGGTGCTCACAGACTTGCGAAGACGTTGCGATCATTTCTGCGGTAAAATGTCGCAAAAGTTTTTGCGATATCGCAGCGTCAAAATATCGCATTTGCTTCTTGTATCACTTGCGTCATTTTACCGTAGGTTCCACTCAAAAGATGGAAGAACTTGTTGGATTATATACCTATTGATGATTCGGTACCAACTCAACAAAATATTTTATACCCATTTGAAAATAGATTACCACATTTTAAGAATTTCCTTTCATATTTTGAAATGATGAATAAAATCACAGTACACAGAATATAAGGTATTATATTGCGCATCTGTCAGAGACCAAGATGACAGAAGTGAGGAAAGGCACAAAAAGAAATGCCGATAAGACAACAACAATTTTTGTTTTGTTCTGACATTTAGGGCTCTGAAATGTGACATATGCACGAAAGGCACAAAAAGAAATGCCGATAAGACAACAACAATTTTTGTTTTGTTCTGACATTTAGGTCTCTGAAATGTGACATATGCGCGAACTTTGGGGGAAGAAAATTGGGAATATAATACCTTGTATTCTGTGTACTGTGGAATAAAATAATCCTCTTGCTAGCCGAAGGTCGTTAAAAGATACAATCTAAAACGTTGTTTTTTTCTTATTAAAAACATTCCCATGCAGTAGGTACGCGAAAATAATTATTTTCTTCATGTAAACCTTAATTGTTGTAAGACAAACTCAAACAACAAATTGAAATGACGCAAGTGTGCACTGAATAGTTGCGATATCACAGCGTCAAAAAATAATGTGTGTGCACCGAGCTTTAGCGTGTTTGTGTTTCAGCCAAAACACAGACGAAGACAAAGACTAGGGTCAGGATCGCGAGTGTCGATTTTCTAATCGATGATCGACTTTTTTCAATCATCGTCGATTATATTATTCCATATTGCGAAGGTCGATTGTGATTGAAACACTTCGATTTCCCAGTCAATTTTCTTCGATCGCCTTTTTCTGATCAAATCATGAGTTAACTAGTTGAAATTTTAATCTCGCGTGCAAGATTTTTTTTTACAATTTATTAATTTTTAACGGAAACAAAAAACAGACAAAAGCTAAATAAAAAATGGAAACTAGTGAAATATATGGAAGCGAACCTTTACATCACCAAAGGTTTGTGGAAATCCCGGACTTGGCAAAGTTGGGAAATGTTCACATTGGACCTAATGGTCCGAGAGGAGTAGAGGAGTCTCTGATTCCTGGAAAATCCTACATTTTAATGGGCATTTTCACAATCTGTGTCCATATCGCTTAGCCATAGTTCTATTCCACTCATTTTAAAGAGCAAATAACTATTCAAATTTACGTCGAGTAAATAGAAAAAAACAGAACAAACAAATTATGATTTCAAGAACAAACACAATAAAGAGCTGTCAAATTTGAAATATTCACAATAAAGACAATATTTTGTGAGTTAATTCACAATAGCGTATTTGTCCAATCGAAACTCATCCATTCGATTAATGAACGACAGCGGCAATCTGGGTCAAAGCTAAAGGCGTGTATATGTTTCAGCCATTAAGCTCCCATATAAAGTAAATGATCAGCATATCTGAACTAGACTTTTCATTTGAAGTCACGTTACGTAACATTTCGTACGAAGCGTGAGTTTGAATTCATACGACTGAACTCGTAGACGTCAGGCGAAGCAAAAGCTAAAGCTTGATTGTGTTCCAGCCATATAGTGGACGAAGCAGAACAGACAACTTATTATGTTAAAATGTAATTTTATTCATGTGATTTGACAAAGCAGACTGAACAAATGACAGCTAATTTGACAGATGAATCTTCAACCTGACGGCCACTATCAACTGTCAGAGTTCGGAAATCTCTATTGGAAGATTTATCTTACAATAAAAGCAAAGCTTTTAAACAATATTGACAACGACAAACATAATTTCATTTTTTCGCGAATTGGTTTGGTAAATATTACCCTATTTACCAAACCATTTCAGTAAGTGCATGATGAAGCGACAAACAAAACAAAAAACTATATCCATTCGTTGTTCAAAAATCAAGATTCAGAAACAAACATAAAGAAAACACAACGATACTCCACACATATAACCTTGATCTTGTGGCTTGTGGCACAGTGCTCTTGAAACTGGGTTATCATTAAATATTTAGATAACACAACGAGCTTCCGTGTGGGTGGGTGTTCAATGTTCATTTCACAAAACCACAATTCGATTTTGAAGTAAGTTGGTGGCTAAACAAAACTCGATTTAAGTCACAAATGCGTCTTTAACATATTTTGTGTTTTTGTTTGTCTGTTTAGCTTTATTTTTATATTTTCTATAATTTCCTACAGAGTTCAAGTTTCTTAGTGATAACGATAACATGACACACAAAATTCAAAGTCGTTCAAACGTCGAAATGTGTTTTGTTTTTTTTTTTTTTTTGTTAATAAATTCCAGGGTCAATGCTCTGTTTACTAATTTCCAGAACTAGACCTACTTCTTTTGGTCATTATTTGAAAATTGAGAAAACTGATAAGCTAACGAATGATTTAAAAAATATTTTTAGGAAAATATAATTAAACTGTTTGTACGTGGGTAACTTTTGTTTTTGTTTTTATAACATCACTGCTTAAAAACAAAAAAAAAGCTAATTAGCTTAGCTCGACGTTCGTGCTCTTAAGCTATGGTTCTTAACTACAATTTCTATCCTATATCTGATTGACGTAACGAAAAGGGTTAGTTTATAATTTAAAATATCTACGTTGCGTTACATACATACGTTCATGGCAAAATATTAGCAAACCTTCACGAAAAATGTATCAAAAACTCATTAAAACAAATGCGCCACTACTGTCATGTTTAACACATTTCAAAGTGTCAAATGTCAAAGTGACATTAACCAAACGTCAAGTTTTAATCGCTTTTTAACCCAATTCGCACGCGTCCAACACACTCACTTCGAATTTGCTTCGATTTTGAATGACATTTCTCTCTCCATCATCATCCCTGAAAAAAGAAAATGAATTTTGTTTGTTGACTTTTGTAAACAGCTTTTGAGTTGTCAGACGAAGAAAACGTTATGCATTATTTGAACTCATTGTCACATTACGTAACATAACGTACAAAACGTGAGGTCGAAGCTTCATGATGCATTAAATTCCGATGGCTGAATTCGTAAACGTCAGGCGAAGCCAAAGATGACGCGTGTTTGTGTTTCAGCCATTAAGCACGCTTAGGGACAGTTAAACGTGGTTTATCTTTGGATCATGCTCTGCAGGTTTTGATTGTTGTAAAGTAGAGATTCAGGACTTGAACCAATGCTAAACTTCGATTGGATTAATAGTGGATGTCTCTATTGCCATAATTGTAGAAAATATTTAAATAATTGCTATCTGGCATTAATTTTATTGACAGGCACTATTGACGGGTCGTGTTATTTTTGCAAACAAATGTTTGTTTTCATCTTTGGTGTTTTGAACTTGCCAAAGAAAACAAATTCTTGTACAACGAAACAAGCACGTCAGAAAATTTTCTAAAGCGACGATACCGGCGCGGTACCACCCGCAAAGTGAAAAAAAAAACCCTGCGATGGTGAACCAATTTTTGAAGGCTGATAAAAGGTGAAATTTTGACAGGTATCATTTTTGTTTTGACAGAATAAGGCATAGGCAACAATATACTTTAGGAATATACACATGACGTGTTCTGGTCGTAGCGCTGCATGCATTAGTTTTGGTCATATTGGTCCAATATTTTCCTTATAGAAAAATCTTAGAAAAGTTACCGGACCATAAGTTACTTCAACAAAAACATCAGTAACTTACTAACCCAATTCATTTATGATCTCAGCCTACGATCGGGAACGGCCCGTCGCATGCATTCTCCAGTCGCCAATATCAAACGCTCTGGCATCTACAGTCACTTGGTCCTTATACCGCAGAAAAGTCTTTCTTGGCTGGGGCGCGAACGCTGGCGTCCATTATCTCGATGTGACCGAGCCAATGTAGTCGTCTTTTCTTGGTTTTCTGGACAACGTCTACATATTGGTACAGCTCGTACAGTTCGCGGTTGAATCTTCTCCATTTGCCATCGTCGCATACAAGACCAAAAATCCATCGAAGAATTTTGCTATCTCCAGCACTCAGCGCCGTCGTAGAGTAGGACTGGTAAAATCAAAGTTTTGTATAGCAGACACTTTGTCTTTCGAGTGAGGAGTTTTGAACCCTGTTGTTTGGCCAAATCGAAGTGTAGTCGCGGTTCGCTAGGGTAATTCTTCGTCTGATCTCCACGAAGGTGTCGTTTGTCGGATTGTTGTTTGTTCCAAGGTAGAAAACCTATGAATCGCTGTTATCAACAGTGGTGTTTTGTGGGCTTGATATTTTTTAGATTTTGTATGGCTCCTTCAATCTCTTTTGTGTTTTCTGCTGGGATAGGGTCTCGCTTCTTGTCATTGGTTAGTTCGACATTAGGTTTGTTTGATGTAAACAGCCCCGGGGCGCTCCGGTGCTTGTCATACTGTGAACGGAGCTGTCAAAAAACTGAAAAACTTTCTTGGGTTTGGTTTCACATCAAACTCGTTAGTAGTGCTCTGTTGTTTTGTCTCTTTGTTGTATAGCAACAGCTGATTCGAAAATCGAACACGGTGGAAATGCACCGGAGCGAAAAGAGAGCGACATCGAAGAGCTCAGTGCGAAATCAGAGCGCCACAGAGGGACCCAGAGCGCATAACGAACAAACCTATTATGCGCTTTCAGCAAGTGTTGGAAGTGTTGCTGGAATTCAAGTAAAATTATATGTGCTTCGGTGTCTATAGGTTTCTATCGATGTTTCAAAAAGTCTGTATCCCGGTTCTGAACTAAGAGCTTATTGCTTTAACTTTTTTAAGAAATATCGGTTGTTGTCCTCTTCAAGATATTTGAGCTGGAAAGCTGACTCCTTTGCGGAGTCTTTTTTCTCTTTTCACCTTATTGTTCAGTACTCTTCTTTTGCTGCTCTTTTTTTTCGAAATCGAAAATCGAATTTACTTGTAGGTCGTAGGTAGGTGCTTATCTTTCTTCTGACGTTTAACAAACCAGAAACAAATCATTGAGCGAATTTTGAAACCGTTTGCAAGAATTTAATGAAGAATTATTTAACTTGGTTCTCCTTGATTCTCATCAATTGAATTGACTAAAAAGTTTTGATTTTGATGGAATTATAACAAATTTATTTTAAGAATACATACCTAACACAAAATATAACTCATTTTTGTATTTTTTTTTCCAGCCTGGTACATCGCCCACAGAGCTATAAAGATAGTCTTCGACGACATGGATAATTTTGAAAAATCAAAATACCCCACCAAGAAGGCCTGGGAATTAATCCAGGAACACTTTAATGTTAAAACTCGATTAGATCTCTTGGACTATTGCTATGCCAAATTCGAAAAGCCGTTCTTTGCCGGTTTATGTCAGAAACTCTCAAAAGCCGCCGATGAAGGCGATGCCTTATGTCTATTCGTCTTCGAAGAAGCCGGTCAACATCTAGCCCGAATGACAATTTCCTTGTTGCCAAAAGTTCATGAGGAACTTGTCACAAGTGGAGATCTTCATATCGTCTGTGTTGGATCTGTGTGGCACAGTTGGCACCTAATGAAAGAAGGATTCCTTAATGAGCTTCGCAAGGTTCCCTTGAACTATGGAGTGAAACTTATCAGCATAACGAAATCTATGGCTTATGGAGCGGTTTATATCGGTTGCGATGGCATTAATTTCGATCTTCCACGAAACTATTCCGACAATTATAAGGTTATGTACCATTATACAAGTTCACCAATGAAAAACGGATATACAAATGGCCACTCGAACTTATGAAGATCGTTTATAATTTCCTAGATCTCTAAGGCAGTAGACTAAGCCTGACGTGATAAAGGTCAATGTTTCATAAAGATTTGTTTGTTGTTTTGTTATATGTACATGTTAATATGTATTTTTTTTTTTCTTTTATTTACGTTTAGTAAAATTGTAGTTTGTAAAAGATCAGAACAATCTGGTTACTCGTTAAAGTAACCAAACTAAGATAAGTTTTGATACGAAAATCCTATACCGTATGCCTATTTGCATCTACAGCCAATGGAATTCATAGATATGCATTAGAAAATTTTATTTATAAGATAATTTAAAGTTAAATAAAGAAATGTTTAACTCTTGAATAACAAATGTTTTTCATTTTCAGTGGACCAGTTAAAGTTTAATATTTTGTAAGTATTATTGCATAAATAAGACGTTAACAGATCACATGATTAACGAATAAAAGAACCAGCGCTATTAGTAAAAACCTAGTCTGAAATGGAAGGTGTCGCTTTAATGAACTGAAATTTAAACTTCAGATAGAACTTTATTGATCTGAAAACTATCCTTAGAACCAGTGCTGGGGGGCATTTTCTTCCAAAATCCCTCTTACCAGTCTCCAAATTCCCTTTTTTCCCACACATCATTTTATTTTTCCCTTTTTATTTCCCACAGAAACCAAACCAAAAACTTAAGAAAAACGTTCTTCCTCTGCTTGCAGTTTCATCCATTTTTGCATAAAATCTATCATATTTCATATGAACATACATTAAATTGTTTTTATTTAGAGAAATGGAATCGGCGAAGGTAATAAAAAGATGATTATCACTTGTGACAATCACATTTTTATGATTTTTCCCTGTAACAGACTTTTAGTTGCAACTTTCACACAAAATTTGTGCCCATGTCTATTTTTTATGTATTTTATTGAATATTTTTGGTCGTATAATGTCGGATGGTTAACCAACACCATTGCAGTAGAAACTGCATGTGGATGTTACATGTTCACACTTTTATTATAGAAACTAATTAGAACTTGGTGAAAATGTACTTTTTTGGTTTAAGGAGAAATTCCCACAAAACCCAAGTAGTTTTCCCTTTTTCCCTTTTTGGGTCGAAATTCCCACAAAAAGGGATTTTTCCCAAGATCCCCCAGCACTGCTTAGAACCTATGTATATAGGAGGCGTTGCAATTGCTGTTGAATTTGAAATCTGTAAGTTTCGATCAGGGCTGCCGTTTCAAACTTTCACAGAGGAGTAATTTCAAGTTCTAGAGGGGAGTATTTTGCTTTTGAAGGGAGTACACAAATAATCATTTTTTTTAAGGAACCATTTTTAATTAGGTAGAAGACAAAAAATCGAGTATTGACAGCTTTGAATTTAACTTATAGATGCACCCTTTCACTAGTGAGCCCATTCTGACATACGGATCAATCGATTGGTGGTCTGCTCTAGACAAATAATGTAACATCGATAAGCTTAAAAGAGTTCAAAGAACTGCCTGCATTGGTACTACGGGGACATCTTGCCCTGCTGATGCACTCACAGTCATTCTGAATCTTTTTCCCATCGACCTTCACATTCCCGAAACAATCTCCTGTGGTACTTTAAGGCTGAGGGAATCGAGTATGTGGACTGCCAAGACTTTCGGTCATAGTAAAATTCTAAATCTATTACCTAAAGAAATAAAACTAGAATCCTCTGACTACACGTTACCAACCTTAAGCATTGATAAGCAATTTAAGGTTAAATTTCCAATTGAAAAATTTATAGTCCTACAAAGGATCTCGACATCACAGTTTACACTGATGGTTCCACGATGGAACTAGGTGTTTGGGCTGGTTTCTTCTCCGAATAGCTGGGTTTAAAAAATCCTTTAGACTGCCCGACAGATGTAGCTTATTTCAAGCTGAAGTTCTAGCGATTAGACAAGCATGTAGGATTCTAAAACAAGCAGTCAAATCTCACGAAATTATACAAATATTTGCAATCTTTATTGATAACCAAACAGCTATCAAAGCTTTAGGCCGTGTGTGAATTGCGTTAAAATGTGTATTAAAACTTGACGTTTGGTTAAAACTTGACACTAGCGTGGTGAATAAAATGGGTTAAAATTTATCCTGCTGTGGAGCAGGTTAAATAGGTTAAAATTTTGACGTCTTTTTTTTCATGAATGATAGAGAAATTTGCTTCTGTTTTGTTGTTCTGTTCCGTTCTTCTACGTTTTATTTAGTTCTGTGTAATAACTAATTATTAATTGCATTGATATTTCAAGAGCTCAAAATAAAATAATTTAAATTCATCATATTTTAAAATCGAAAAACGAAATTATTTGTTTTTTGTTCTGAGAATAATTACAGATGTCAGCTATGAAAACATGTTTTGCAGTGTTACCATCAGGAAAAAACAATCATCCAAAAAGGGAAATATTTGTTTGAAGATTTGCTTACTGTTGCTTCAAAATATATAACCACTGCAAAATCTAGAAAAATAAATAAAACAAATTTTGTTTGTTATTTTTAGTGACTTTTCATGAAATTTGTTGCTTAAAGTTTGGGTTTTTCCACAAAATTATTTACCTAGAAGAATAAAAACATTTTTTGCTGAAGGAAATTTCTTAAATCATGAGAGAAATTTCTCAGTACTACGCAGAAATGTTGGTTAAAAAAATTCTTTTTAACGCAATTCACACAGCAAATGGCTAAATTTGTTCCCTTTTTTAACCAAACTTCAAATTTTAACCAAACGTCAAGTTTTAATACACATTTTAACGCAATTCACACACAGCCTTAAACAGCAACCTGACTAAGTCCAGAATCTTTAGATTGGAAGCAAGAGCTCGCAAGTTTTAACGACAGTATAAAAATCAATCTAGTCTGGGTACCAGGGCATAGCGACATTCAAGGCAATGAAATCGCTGATGAACTCTACAGGACGGGATCAAGCCTTCAAACATCCCTTGCTGAGGCAGTTAGGATTCCCTAAGGAGTCATGAAAACGAATATTCAAAACCATTTTCTTAAAAAATCTAACGTAAGATGGAAAAATCTCAACAACTACAATATCTCCAGACAGATATGGCCCACTTACGACCACAAACGTACCAAGGAACTTTTGAAAAAACCTATGTCAGACATTGGCAGAATAGTTGCCATTTGTACAGGCCAATGGTCGGTCGGACAACATGCCTTGAAGGTTGTTGGCTTGTTGGTATCCCCCACAATGAATTTTATCGTAGCTATAGAGATACGACTCAGAGGGAAACACTCCAGCACTTTTTGTGTGAGTGCCCGACCCTTCTAAATGCCAGAACAATGGCTTTGGGTGCTTCCTTTTTACGCGGGCTTAACAAACTTGCAAATATTAAGATAAGGACCTTGATTCTCTATCTTAACAAAACCAATTGGATTTAAACACTCCAAATCTCTATTATGCACTGTACTGTGCGTATCTTTTTATAGTTTACTTCTTAGGTAACTTCGAGTTTATGGTATCAAAACGGCTCAATTGAAGCGCTAATTGTGTTCCTGGGCAGAGGCTGTCCAGAACAGCCATCACAACCTTCCTGCCTAGCCTTTTACTTATCAATCACTAAACATTTTCAAGTTCACCAACGAACAAAGTCTGCTTTCTGGCGAAATTCGGAGTCGATGACCACAAATTAAGTTTACAAGCCGAGTATTTTCGAGTAAAGCGGAGTATGGAATTACACTGAACGCAAAGGGAGTACAAATACTCCCTTAGTAGTAGTTTCGGCAGCGCTGGTTTTGATATAATTATTCGGTGTACAAATTCCTTGCAATAATTAATTCCTTGCTGCAATTTAATGGTGGATTTACATGTATCTGCATTTTTAGTTCTGCAAAAAAGAGAGATGCAAAATACAAAAATCATACTCATTCGATAGAGAGGGAAAATCAAAATGCAGACATCTTGTCAAGATCAAGATTATAGGAAATAATAGAAATCAAGATCAAGATTATGGTTAAGACGAACATGTTCATCTTTTTTATAGCATGCTCATCTGCTTTTAGGTTCCTATAACTAAGTTCAGGTCAACAGCGAATCTCCCTTTCTCACCTGAACGCTAAAAAAGCAACAAGAACTATAATTGTCAATTTTTCCGCGAAAATATTTCTTTTCTCAATAAAATTACTCAATAAATTATTGATAAACTTTATTTCGTATAGATACTACAACCAGAAAATAATGGAGGAATTTATAAATAAATGTGTTACTGAGCTATAAAAAATTATGGCAATTTAAAAAAGCAGGCATATAGTGTACTCTTTCACTCTTTTGTATAACGACGTATATCTCACCCGCCTTACATTTCTTGATTTTTACAGATCAAGATGATGCAGATACATGTAAATCCACCATAATTCATCAAATTTGTTACGGGGTTGAAAGTATTATTTTTAAAACTTGTAAAATTATAAACACATTATTAAGTTTCGCATTTTTTTATGTCGGTGGTGATTGAGGAGTTCATAATATTGGGACCTGAAGCTGATAAAGCAGCTTTAAATACAGATAACCAAAAAACTGGTTCGAAAGAAAAGAAAAGTAATTTTTAGGAGCAGATCAGAAGTAAAGATTGATAAGTGGTTCTAAGGTAGAATAAAAACTTGGAAGAGTAATGAAAGACACTACACACATCAAGCAGTTAAGACTTCTGACATAATTAGGTATATTAGCTCTCGTGGAAAATCAGTGCTTAAAAAGAAACAAAGTCTGCAGTGAACAGTTAATTGCACTGTGAACAAAAAGTGACAACATCATACTGGACAAAACTATTATATACAAAACTATTATGGAAAATCAGACAACATATTAATGTGTAGCTACAACATAAGAAAAAAAATTGAAAAATTGGGATTATCTCGACGAAGATTCAAGAAATAAAGTCCAGGTATGGTTATAATTTTTGCTAGCGATTTTCTTGACTCACAAAAATCAGTAAACAATGCCACAAACTCAAAAATAACGTGTCTATCCAAGAAAGGCGAAAAAGACTTAAAATCGTTAATGCGAAAAGATAATTTGTCAGAGAAAAGGTACGTGAGAAAGAAAACGTCACAAAATATGGCAACTGGTGGAGGTCTAAAAAAACGGTGATGTATTCACCTACTGAGGAATCCATTATACATCTTATTGGAGTATGTACAGAAAGCCGCCGAAGGATTCGGAACAAGCTTCGGTTTGTCTCACCCCGAAAAAAATAAAAACGACGAGTCTGGAAGAAATAGAATGGTTGCTTTTTTTATTGTAAGTGTTCTAAAAGAGCAAAATAATGAAATTCAAAAAGGATTTCAAGAAATAAACAGTTCACTTATTCAATGAGCATATGCTTCAACATTGCCTCAGTTGTATTATTAATGAAAAAAAAAAAAAAACAAGTTTAAAAAGAAAGAAAACGTCTTTATTATTAAAATTTTATAAGGAGTTTGCAACCTCTTCACTGGATATTTCATTATGTATGTTTGAAAATTCTATAGGATTTTTATAATGAATGCATAAATTATGCAACACAGCACACAAATTTGTAATTTTTACTGCCTTATAGCGTTTTTTTTTTTTGGTAATCCAGAATTTGTACACAGAACTGTCTGATTCTGGATACCAGACGAACATGCAAACACATTTTTTCGCTTCTAATGCTTGAATTAGTATGTATTTGTAAAACATCATAATATGCAGAATTGCAGATGACATGATATTGGCGCAAAATTATAGTCCACTAATGAACAACTTTAGTGTGATACCAGCTTAAAATGACGTTTCAGTCATTACTTAAACGTCATTTTAACCTAGTATCACACTAAAGTTGTTCATTAGCGGATTATAATTTTGCCTTTGTATATGAACTAAAAGCAACCTAACTCTCTTACTCGCATTATTTCAATATAATATAGCCTACATTTTGTTCTCCACTGGGGAAATTTTGTCTTGTTTTTGTTTTTGAGCTGTCAAAACAAGCAGAGCAGCAAAATTCAAAAATTCAATTCTTGGTAGTACTAGTCTAGTTCATATACAAAGCAAATGTGTGAATGTATGCGTGATTCTGTTTTTGATTCCGACTTCAAATTCGGTATCGTTTTTCTAGGGCCCTATTCTTGAAACCATGCGAAAAATATCGCATACGTAAATTTTCTCTTACTGAATCTCGCATGCGAAAACAGAGTTGTGTTCTTGAACCAATTTAAAAAAAAAACCCTATTAGAATGGCTATAGTGTAATTCTCGAACTCCAAGTAGGTAAGCATCTCCAATCTCTACCTTTTTTTTGAGATTTCCATTGGTTCTTTCGATGATTCATATTTCGGCACCGTGAGTGTATCTCGTTAAATTTTTTTCGATGTAATTGGACAAAAAGTTTTTCTCGAGCTTGGACTTGATTGTGCTAAGGTTCCAAATAAAAGAAACGTGACATGCTCCAGCGTGAGTTGGAACAATGAAGCGAATTCTCAATTCACTTTCACAAATCTTTCAAAACGGAAATCAATTAACAACCATACTTATGGTGTTTTTAATTGGCAATCTGGAAGTAAAAAAAAAGCATTCTGATAGGGTTCAATTGGGCAAAAGTGACAGTTCTGATTCTGAAAAGAAGAGAATTAGCTTCTGTTTTTAAAACCAGAATGCTTCTTTTTAGATTCCAGATTGCCAATTAAAAACGCCATTAAGGTAGTTATAAGCATATGTTAATATGTAAATGTATATACATAATTATACTTACGAGTAAATGTATTAAGGCTAACTTTTCCTTTTCGATCGTGTAGAAAAGGTGTTTGTCTTGCCCCTCTCCTATGGGACTCACCAGTAGCTGAAGACCGTTAACACCAAATAGCCACTTGTAATCCAACAAACGCAATCTTCGGACTTTAAAGGCTGATTCACAAAGACGCTTCAGCTTCAACTTCGCCAGACGTTTACGAGTTCAGCTATAGTAATTCAATGCTTTCTATCACAATGAAGCTTCGACCTCAAGCTTAAGGAAAAGAACGTAATGTTTACGTTAAATGTGGACCCTGCCAAACGGAAGCACTCTTACAAGACAAATTTTGCAACAGTCCCCGGTTTGTGAATCTCTGGACCGCAATCAACAGTTCACGCACCCCAGCCGAGCTTTGTCCCTAGCTATCTGTCTCCAGCAGGACTGGGATGATGAGGGTGTTGTACAATAACAATTTTACCTTAGTTGCTCGAGAGAGGGCTTTTCTACTCAATTACTTTCTTAGCCCAAAGAAACAGCGATTAGCAACAGTTATTCTTCGTCTGATCTCGGCGTTGGTGTTATTGGTATTGTCCGTGTTAATACCGGAGCCTAAGTAGACAAACTCCTCTACTACCTCGAAGTTGTATGTGTCTATTGTGACGTTCTCTCAGAGCCGTCGGTGTGGGATGTCTTTCCTTGAAGACAGCATATACTTCGTTTTTCCCTCATATACCACTAAACCCATTTTTGCCGCTTCTGTTTCAAGCCTCACAAAGACGCCATTGACAGCAGCTGTGTTCTTCTCATTATATCAATATCATCGGCGTACGCGAGAATTTGAACAGAACAGAGAGGATCTTGAAGTCGATGTTAAGTAACTGATTCCTCTCTAGTTGGCGCAGTTTGGAGGATCTCCCTTTTTTCAGGATTGGGCATGCATTCCTCTGACCATATCTTATAGGTGATTTTGTGCATGCGCCTATCTAGCTCGTCGCCTTCTGCTTTGAGCAGTTCAGGAGCTAGATTATCTTTGTTGGAATTCAGCAGTGATATTGCTGTTTTCGCATCTTCTTGGTCGGATTCACGGAATTGTTGGCTATTATCGTGTCCGATGAAAGGCTCCTGTTTGACGGCGGGATTTTGTTCGTTGTCGCCGTTATACAGTCTACAGAAGTGTTCTTTTCAAATCCCCAGATTCCAAATTTGACTGCGATTCTTCTATGATGTTAACTTTATCTCTGCAGACATGGGTTCTTGCTCGATTACCTTGAGCCATCTGTTTTACCTTCCGGTAAGACTTTTGAATTTCGTTCTTGCTGTTGGCTGTCTCAACATCCTCGATCAAATTCTCATGCGCTCTCTTTTTTCTCCTGAGAAGCTAGCGCTAGCGTTCGTCTTTCCTCTTTTACTCGTAGAGTTCACGCGCAGCTCTTGTCCTTCTATGCAACGCGCGCCGCCTTGTATGCCTCCTGCTTGGCTACATGGGCCTGTCTGCATTCTTCGTCAAACCAGGGGTTTCGTTTCGGTGGCTGTGTGAAAGGTGGCATATCTAACACTTTTCTGGCAATGTTGCCCCTAGTCTTCGATACTTGATGTTGTTGCTCTCGGTAACAATCACCATAGTTAATGTCGCAGTTTCTCATCCTCCTTTTGCGCGGTCCATCTCATCGCCATCTTAAAGATGGATTAACCAAATATTCCAAGAAAATTGAATAGCAACAGGTGATGACAATGTATGTGTCAAAACCATTCCACTAGAGACTTCCATTCAAGAGCCTCGACGTTCTGTAGCAAAACAAACAACGAATGGAAGGAGCTTCGTGTTCGTAAGAAATTTAAATAAAAGAATTACAAAATTGAAAATGAAAATAAAGAGAAAAGTGAAGTGTAAAGCGAGACTCCACTTTCCTGTTATGTTGCCCAACGAATACCATTGACAATTCTTCAATCTTCGGTTGATACGTGTTCCGACGAAGTGAACGTAATGCAACGTAATTTGTTGATGTGACAGATATGACAGGAATCTACTTGGTTTTGTTAATCTGCAGGCCACTGATCTGTTATAACAAGATTGGAAACCTACCTACGTTTTACCCTCCAAATACATACCTCAAAACTTATTTTTTTCATACACACATACTCTTGCAGCAAACTTGCTGTATAATGTAGGCAATTGTATCATTATTACAATAAAACGCTTACTCTTTGTAATCTTATGATTTTCATACAGATTTAAATAAAAGGCAAGAGAACTTTTGTGTATTGGGAATGAACGACTTTATTGCATCAGCTAATTATCGAGATTGAAGATACTTTTTGAATTGCAGTACGAAGGAAGATGAACAGAGATTAGTGTAAAAGGAATACGACCTATGTTTGCATTAGGGTGCAAACCGAATGATGTACATGACGTATCTGTTAGATGTCATCTCACATCCCCCTTTTTTACAAGTCTAGTCGGAGTGGGCGTCGGATGGTCCTCCCAGAACGAGTAGATATCTGTGGTGAATTCACTTGTTGATTCTCAGCTTGAGTTGTTGTTGTTGGATTGGCTGATGTCGTTGGGTTTTCTGAGCTCGGTACGTTTTGAATAGCTTCGCTCTCGTCAAGGTTAAGATTCGGCTTTTGATAAACTTTGGCTTCTGTTGGCTTGATGTTGGTGATGTTTCGGCGTAGCACTTTGCCATTGTTGAATTCCAGGTTATAAGATCTTGAATGTATTTTTTCTTTGACAACTGCAGGTTCCCATTCTCTCTTATCGATACGAGTAAGAACATTCTGTCCAATGTTTAGTTGTTGAGGTGGTGTGGAACCTTGGCTGTTGTTTAAAGCTTGGTTATGTCTCATATTTTTCAGTTCTTCTGTGATGTTGTTTTGATGACTTGGTATGAGTGACTGAGTTGTTGCTGGTATTTGTGATCTGAGATTTCTACAATATAATCGTTGGGCTGGTGTACCGATATTTCCTCTAGGTGTATTCATGAAATTAAGGATAGCCAGGTGATAATCGGTATTGTCATAGTGACACTTCTTCAATAGTTGTTTGGCGGTCTGAACAGCTCTTTCTGCTAAGCCATTTCCTCTTGGGTGATGTGGTGAACTGGTGTGGTGGTCGAATTGCCATAGCTTCGCAAAATTTTTGAAGTCAACTGATGAAAATTGTGGACCATTATCGGATTCTAACACTTTCGGGATTCCATGGTAAGCAAAAATGTTTTTCAGAAACTTAATGACATTACTTGCTGTTGTTTCCATCAGTTTTTCAAATGTGATGAATCCTGAATAACTGTCAGTGAGAACAATGTATTCTTCTCCCAAGAAATGGAAAAGGTCGGTCGCAACAATTTCAAATGGAAACTTTGGTACGTCTTTGGACTCTATTGGGTGTTTGTTGTTGTTGCGCTGATGCACTTGACAAGATGCACATTTTTGGATAAGATTCTGTAGATCTTTGTTGAGTTTTGGCCAGAATACGTAGTCTCTTGCATGACGTATACATTTTTCGTAGCTAAGATGACCTCCATGAATGTACTTCAACATCTCATAACGCATTGCTTCGGGTATGAGCGTTTTGTGTGACTTGTGGATAACACCATCGCAAACTGAGAGTTCTTCGCGGAAGTACCAATACGGTTTAATTGATTCAGGTAGTTGTTGAATATTATTTGGCCAGCCTTTTGAAATGTATTTGAACAGTTGTTGACATGATTCATCGGCAGCTGTTAATTTTGCTAAGCGACTGTGTTCTGCATCGGTTATGGCCAATACTGATTGAACTTGTAATCCATTGTCTTCTCTGTCGTTGACTGGTGGTGGATTTTCAACATCGCGACTGAGTGGATCTGCCAGGAACATCTTTGATCCTTTTATGTAGATCACCTTTGGGTTGTAAGTCAATAAACTTAAGCGAATTCTTTGGAGTCTAGCTGGACATGCATGTAGTGGTTTTTGGAATATTGATTCCAAAGGTTTGTGGTCTGATTCGACAATTGGTTGCTTACCCCACACGTATTCATGGAACTTTTCGCATCCGAACTTGATAGCAAGAGCCTCCTTCTCCAACTGGGAGTATCGCTGTTGACATTCGGTAAGCGATTTGGATGCATACGCTACCGGCTGTTCCTGTTGCAAAAGTACGGCTCCTAGTGCTGAAGAACTTGCATCAACTTGAAGCTTGACATCTTGATTTACGTCGTAAAGTTTGAGTACGGGTGGCTTTGTGATGATTTCTTTTAATTCTTCAAATGACTTTTGTTGGATTTTGTCCCACACCCATTGAGTTGACTTCTCAAGGAGTTTTCGAAGTGGTGTCATCATCTGCGAATAGTTTGGTATAAACTTACTTAAGTATGTGAACTTACCAAGGATGCGTTGGAGTTCTTTTCGGTTAGTTGGGGGCTTCAGTCGACGGATTGCTTCTGTTTTTTCTGGATCTGCTGACATGCCCTTATGATCGATAATGTGTCCGAGGAATTTTATTTTCGACTGCTCGAATTGACACTTCTCTTTGTTAAGTTTCAGACCGTTTGCTTGGATTATAGTTAGAACTTTTTCAGTAGTGCGTCTGAGTTCCTCTATTGTTCTTGCGTGTATCAGGATATCGTCAATTGCTACTTCTACCTTTGGGAGATCGGTAAAAAGTTCTTGCATGATACGTTGGAATACTTCTGGGGCTGAGGAGATGCCAAATGGAAGACGTTTGCAGCAATATCGTCCCCACGGTGTTGCGAACGTAAGTATACGTTTGGTCCGATCCGAGACTCGAACTTGCCAAAAGCCTCTCCTGCAGTCCAATAGAGTGAAGAACTTCGATCCATTGATTCTCGCAGCGATGTCTTCAATTGTTGTCATCGGGTGGTGTCGACGCAAAATATTCTTATTGACTATCATTGCCGCCGTCTCGAAGTACGAGTATTGTTGTTTCCACAATTTCCACGCTTTAGCCATGTCTTTGTCGTGCTCTATTATGAGAGGTTTTTGGTGGACGGATAAAGTGGTTTATATTTGCGTCTCGACTGCACCTGGTGGATTCGCCATTTTGTGTTGTCGGAGATCTCAAAAGATCTTTTTTTTTTTTTTTCCTTGGAAATGAATTGCAAAATCTGTAGATTTTTTCTACTCGATTTCTTTTTTCGTCTACTGGAAATTGATTGGCAAATTCTGTAGATTTAATTTTGATTAGGTTTCGGCACCATGTAATCTTATGAT